>CM070627.1:25222979-25577661 GCA_036346255.1 Ampelocalamus luodianensis
TTAAGGCCCCCCAAACCCCTCCTTGAGTTCCTTTACAACACCCCTACCTCCCCCTCTGTTCTGTGAGCTCAAAAACCAAAGAACACCTGAAATCGCCATTGTTGGCCGTGAAGCTCTGTTAGTGGCCTTGGTGTTCCAGTGGTTCTTTCTCCTTTCTTTTTGCACCCTTTCGAGCTCCTTAGCACCCTAATCATTTTCCCTCACTCAATTTTGGTTCTCATTCACAGGAATCGTCCAATTTTGAGTTTGGATCCTTTCGGCCGAAATCATCCCCTTTTTTCTCCAACTCCGGTAAGTGCTTCTTTTGCCTATTACCTGCTCTTGAACCTTCTGTGGGCCTAGTCGAAGCTATTTTGACCACCCAGTGGTGTTCATTTTGCTCAGGCTGCGATCCTGTAGCTTTCTTCCCCCAACTTCGGCGAGCTCCTCCGGGGTCAAAGCTTCTCCGACCACCTTGGGTCCTCTCCTTGGCTAAGGTAGCTTCTTATTAGTCCCTAGAAGGATGCCCTCTCAGCTCGACCAGTGAAAGGAGTCTTGGTCATCTTTCCGAGTAGACAAGATTCACAGGTTTCAAATGATTCTAAATCAAATGAGTTTAGAATTCCATCATCATGGAGCTTCTTTATACGTTTATCACTTATGTGACCCAAACGACAAAGCCAAATAAAAGTGGAATTCATATTATTAGGCCTAAGCCTCTTTGCATTAATATTATAGATGGGTGCAACATCAAGATTCAAAATAAACAACCCATTCAAAACAGGTGCATAGCCATAAAACACTTCATTCAAAAATATAGAACAACCATTGTTCTCAATAATGAATTTATAACCTTCTACCATCAAACATGAGGCAGAGATAATGTTTCTACTCATAGCTGGAACGTAATAACAATTATTTAATTCCATAATAAATCCTGAAGGCAAAAGTAATGGCAAGGTCCCGACGGCTAATGCAGCAACCCTTGCTTTATTCCTGACGCGAAGATCCATCTCGCCTCTTGCAACTCTCCTAATCCTTGTTAGACTCTGCATCGAATTCCAAATATCAGCAACCGATCCGGTATCAAATACCCATGAGTTAACAGAAGAATCAGTAAGAAAAACATCTATAACATTAATACCTGAAGTGGAGGGTTTAGTCCCACCATTATTTTTCTGATCAGCCAGGTATTTTTTTGCAGTTCCTCTTCCAATGGCCTGGCTCTTTGCAGTAAAAGCATTCATTCTCTTGAGTCGGGCCAGACTTAGTCTTGGGCTTAGGCTTGTTGGTTTAGATCCTATCCGAAGCTTTAGCCTTGCCCTTTCCATTGACCTTAGTCTTAGCCTTCTTCTTGAAGCTCGTACTCTTTTGCACCATCATCACATGACTGTTGCTTTTCTTAATGCTGTCCTCCGCAGTCTTGAGCATCATATGCAGTTCGGTGAGATTCTTGTCTAAACTATTCATATGGAAGTTCAGAATGAACGACCCATAGTTAGCAGGAAGCGAAGCAAGAATCAAATCTGTAGCCAACTCTTGACTAAGTGAAAAACCAAGTTTTTCCAAGCTCTGTGTGTAACCAACCATCTTGATTACATGTGGGCTCACCGAACTACCCTCAGCTAGCTTGCACCCAAATAATTTCTTTGAGATCTCATATCTCTCAGTTCTTGCCTGTGTCTCAAACATGCCTTTAAGCGCCATGATCATATCGTAGGCCTAAATGTTCTCAAACTGCTTCTGAAGGTCTGAGTTCATAGCAGCAAGCATGAGACAGCTAACATCAAGGGACTCATCACATGCCTTTTTATAGGCGCTTTTAACAGTAGCAGCAGCATTTTCAGTAGGCACATCTGGAATTGGTTCCTCTAGAACATGTTCATTTTTATCTTGCCTAAGAACAGTTCTTAGGTTGCGGGACCAATCCGTAAAATTTGTTCCATTCAGTTTTTCCTTATCAAGTACCGAACGTAAAGCAAAACTGGATGTTGGTACAGCAGTTGGTGTCATGATCTACAACATAAAATATGCAAAACTAAGACATATGTTCAAAAAGTAACTTGTATTAAACAATTTAATAAAGATACTACCACTAAATACCATATCCCTCTTATGACATTCTAGTGATTCAAGATCCATAATTAATTAATCTCCTAGTGAGCTTTGGCATCACTGCTAGAAGATTAGTGAATATGGTAAGCAACCCTTTGCTAATCATATCTCTATATGACTCTTGTTGTTGGGCAGCATCTCTATGCTCCGGCACCTAACCCTATGCCCCAAGGTCCATAACCATTATGATGACCTTGTCAAGTTAGACCAATGCTAAGCGTGTAAGTGTCTGACACAAACCCATCTAGTCTAGGAGAGTTAATGGCACTCTGCTTTGGCAAGACCTACTATTAAAATACAAGACTTTGGATGGTGCAGCAAATTGGGAGGGCATCAATTTTAACTCAATATTAAGTGAGGGAATTTTACTTCTACCATATCAAGAGCATTCAAAGCAATTAAATAACATGCATAGAAATAAAAGAACAAAAGAAAGGCATTCACAGACAATCATATTGTATTGTGATATAGTATGACCCTTCTACAAGCTGATCTCCATCGTCGTGTTTCCTGTGCGCCATGTCTCCAAGTGGCCAAAACCTCCAAGTACTCCTACTAAACCATTACTGATAATAGCACTAGTGATAAAAATACAAAGAGTGAAGAAGCATCACAAGTCGACACACAGGCCGTTATACAAATATAGACAGCCTTGGGCTGCAATAAGCATGACACGCAGGTCATGAGCATTACACACATACATGCATCTCATACATTATGGGTTATACTATTCACAAAATCCTACAAAAACAAATTAGGCATAGAATCGCATTCTATCTAACGTATGACGAGAATTAGCGATACCAAAAACCAAGTTAAGGTCCTAATCCACAGGGGTGGCAACCCGCACCAAAAGGGCGGAAACCCTATCTATATTCTAAGGTCCTGTATGCGAAATTTTCGGACTACGTAGATCCAATCTGCTACTTCGTCCTTGTAAATCGCATTGGATTAATCACATTAACCCTTTTCGATCGCTACTCCGATTCGATCAATCAGATTGATCTTCGCGTGCTCCATGGATTTACGATCACTATCAGCCCCAATGGCGGAAACCTGACCGGTAGAGACAAGTCGTGATACGACCACAAAACATGATCACGGAATAACAATCATGAACCCATCTTACGACCACCGCACAAAGACGATCATATCGACCATCGCCAAAAACGATCTATCACATAGAACGACCAACAAAAACAGAAAGAGATCACATCTATGACCCCTGCAAAACACAATATGCATCTAATCCGAATCTCAAACTAGACAGGATGGCTCTGATACCACTGAAAGGATCGCGGGAAGGCTACGATAGCACAAACAAAAAATTTTACCACGCAACCAAGGAACCTCCGCTAGTAATAGATCACGAGATTACCACTAGACGCGCCGACTCGTAGCGGAAGTAGAGTCGATGTAGCGAGTTGAAGCAGTCGTAGTTGTACTTGCCGCGCGCCTTCTCCTCCTACTCTGATGAACGTCGTGAGTCACGGATCATCCTAGTGCTGATGCTTCGCAACAACACCTCCAAGGTATCCACACATACGGGGCAGGGACACCACGCGCAGGAGTGCTAGCGCCGGCGACGTGGTTGAGGAGACGTGGCTATTAGGGTTTCGTGATTTCTTTTAGAAAGATTGATCAATCATACCCCATGCCACCGCCCCTCTATATATAGGCATCCATATTGGGTCCTCAACCTGAGGCCCATTAGGAACTCGTGGCCTATAAGAATTCGGATCTCCATCCAAATCAAATCCTAACCCATTAAGTGTGTGACCCTATAGGTTCATGTGTAATCAGTTGTGACTCAGAAACTCTTTCCCTATCACAAGTCGTCAACAGTACCTAGCAGCACATAACAATTTCCGAACACACACAGAATATATCGGACGAACCTTAATGCAATATGATCTACGACCAGATCTTTATCACTTACGACCAGCTCGTACTTAGTCACGACCAGTTCATAATTAGTTACAACCATTTCGTAACTCCTTACGACCAGTTAGTATCTAACTACGACCAGTTTGTAACTCCTTACGACCAGTTGCTGATTATGTTCGAGTAGTCTTCAACTAGGTCGCATCTCCATACGACTTCGATCAGTCTACAACTTTAGCCAGTCTACGACTTCAGGAACTTAACGACCTGCTTGTGTATTATCCCTTTGCCTCACGACATCTGGTTGAACTCCAGGTGAGATAACATGTCATCCATGGACTGTTCAAAACTTTCTCGATCAAGTGTCGAATAACTTCATGTGGTCGACACTTCGACCACTAGTGGCATGGCCATGCACTTTCTTTATTCGACCACAACGAGGGGCCCAGAGACATCTCTCCCGTTATGTTAGGAGAGGAAAATCCCATATCCGACCAGTCACATTCCTCCGCATGCTTCATAGCATACCCGAAAACTACCTTTATAACTACCCAGTTACGGAGTAGCGTTTGGTAACCCCTAAGAGTGCCATTACATATGTAGGAAACCATGCTGATCTCAGGTCTAAGGATTATACATCATCATTGCTTGAGACCAACTAACGACACATAGAATCATAACAATCTCAATAGTGTCTCAAGGTGGGTCTTATCCCATACCATGTTCTCTAACATGTGTCCATATTATTGATTTGATATCTCCATATCTATGATCTGTGAAACATGGTCATCAACCAATACATATGCTAGTCTATTCATACGTGTCCTCATATGTTTCCGACCAGGGAACGTTTAAGAATAATTATCGCAGAAATACAGAGTTTCACAATCAAGTCACATACTTGATGACAAATATTAACGATATAATTCTAGGAACAAGATAACACATTATCCAATGTTATGAACATAATGTAATATAATCATCTCTATGATTGCCTCTAGGGCATATTTCCAACAGATAAGCCAGAGAAAGCCCCGGTGAAAATCCATGTTGTCGGATTTAGACAAACTCTATAGCACGATCATTAAGTCTTAAGTACAATCATTAGCTATTTAATTAGCATCTTTGTCGGAAGCACATGTGTTAAGCATTAGGTGTGGGCCCTGAGTCTCTGACTCGTGGGCCCAGCCGCTTAAACACCCCCCCGCTGGCACTATGCGATATCTTTAGGACATCATTAATGCTAATCATTGATAATCATTGCTTTAGCAATAAATGGCTGTCCTAAGTAACTTAATGAGTCGCTACCATGTGGGTCGTGTCTTTAAACTCGCGCTGTGCGCGTGCGCAACGCTTTAAATGATTGTGGACCATCGGATTTAAAATTAGTGGTCCAGATCTTTTGGGCCGTTCGGACCGTCCGAACCTCCCCTCTCCTTTGAACCGTCCGACCTAGATCTAACGGTCTAGACCTCCGCGGGGCGTTCCAATCCCTTGTTACCATTCGTTTTTAGATCTGTGGCTCAGATCTGTTGGGCCATCCGAACCGTCCGAACGACCCCTTGGATCTAAGCCGTTTGATTCCCAATCAATGCCCCTCGTTTGTCCACGTCCTTTTCTGTTGAGTTAAGTCGTTTAAAAGCCCGAAAGCTTTTATTTGCCATCTGATAATTGCTCTAAAATTCAAAAATGCATAACTAATTCATTTTAGCTCCATTTTAGGTGATTCCAATTGTATTAAATTTCTGTTTAACTAAACCTTAATCTAAAAATGTGTGTAGACACTGTTCTGTACCAGAAAAATTTGTATATTGAATTAACTTGCTTTAGCATTAATTATTTTGCTAGAAATTCATTTATAAATTGGAGAATGCATAAGTAATTTCTGTAGCTCCAAATTTAGCAAACTAAAATTTGTTAAATTCCTCTGATAATGTACTTCAATATAGGATAGGTTTTGTTCATGTATTTGCCTTTGAAAAATGATATGCCCTAGTTCCACCACTTAGAAAAATCATAAGTAATTCATTTTAACTCCGAATGAAGCAAATCCAGTTTTGTTGTTCTTAGAATGCCATGTTCTACCTACCATAAAAATTTCAGGTTCTATAAATTTTTGAAAAATTGTGCCATGAACAGTACCCAAAATTGATTTAAATTGAATTGTCTAGCTGAAAAAAAAGGTTTAGGCTATAACTTTTGCATGCTTAGTCCAATTTAAATGATTCTTGTTGGTAAATTCATTTAAAATCATAACCTTGCTGCTGTGTAAATTTCATTGAATTTGGATGACTTTGGATTTTGAATTTCTTTCGATGTTCTTCGTTCTTATTGCATTTTCGTGTTCTTGCGTTAGGTTTCGAAGAATTTGTCGAACCTGAGAGTGAGCCTCTGCAGCAAGAGCACTTCCAACAAGGCAAGCAAATGTAGCATCATTTGATCACATTGCTCCTATTAATTTCAAAGCCTAATATGTTGTTTGCAAATTCTACGTATGCATTGCTATCTCGTGTTAAACTATTTTCGATTAGTTGACCTAGTAGATGCATAATCTGTAGGTAAATGTTTATCCTCTACTACTGAGCCTAGAATTATCTTGCTGTCATTTGGGTTCGTTAGATGAGCCTTTGTCACTTGGTAGTTTTCAGGTAATGTGCTTAGTCATGTTTAGCTATCGGTAGAATTGGGTGGTTGTCGACTTAGTCGATAACCTTGATCACACAAAAGCTTATTATGACTTTATTTTCAGCACCTTGTGCTATGCTTAATTGAGAAAACTAAAACTGAAAATAAAATAATTTAGACTTGGGCACAATGGTAAGATGGTGTGCTTTTGGGTGTGAATGGTTGGTGCCCGTGTCAACAAGGACCAGACATCTTGTGTCACACTATCCAAGTATTTTTGCGTGCTAACCACACTAGAGGGAAATGTGACCTCTCTTGACTTAGTACTTTGGCGTGTGTTAGCTCCGAGTCACAGGAGGTTGTGTAGGAGGGAAGATGTTTGGGAGCATTGTAGTTGTCTGAAAGCTTTACCCCTGGTGGGTAGTTGACTTTTGGCTTTACAATGTAGCGTATGGGTTTCTATCCATACTAGCGGCTCGTAGTTGATACACAATATTGAAAACGTCTCGTAGGACTTAGCCGTGCCGGCATAACTTTGGAAGTGTGCTGAATCTAGTGGCAAAAAGGTGGTTTGAAGTGTGGGTAAATTGGTACACCCCTGTAGGGTTTTGAACTATTCGAATAGCCATGTCCTAGGTTATGGACACGCTTGGTTAGGTTTTGCAAGAGTTAGACTATAACCATTTAAAATTAAAACTTGATATGGGTGGCACGAATCGGGGATTCGTGCTATGTTGTGGTGGCAATTGGGTTAGTCACCTCTAGGTGGTTACTCTTGTTACTTATTGTATCTCGTTGTTATTTCAACACTTAAAAACAGATTTGACAAATTGCCTTCAATCTATTACATTATTGCAAATAAAAATTGCTTTATGCGTCCAATTAACCATATAACCATCTCCTTTATTTCAGGTCACATGTAGTTATGGATAGGCTTGTTACTCGTAAGTCTTGCGAGTACATTATTGTACACAACTGCATTGCTTTGTTGTTGCAGAGGAGGAAGTGGATCCCCAAGGGATCAACTTCTGTGAGTTTTGCTGCGGATCGTGCGACTAGCTTGGCGGCTCGGTCGGTTGCCTTGTGGGTTATGTGGCTAACTGGTCGTTTTTTGTTTATAGTCATCTTATGGCGCTTTTGCTTCCACTGTCACTATGTTACTCTGATGTCATTTGGCCGGTCGGCTCTTTTGTAATAACTCTATTTATTGTATGTCTTTTGCTAGACTTGATATTATATTTTGTATGGAAATGATGCATGATTTTGTAAAGATGTATATGTGCTGCAATTCTGGAAAGCACATGTCCATCGAGGCTTAGGATGTTTAATTAGTGATACTAGAACCATATGGAGGTTAAGTATCACTAGTTAAATACCCCGGGTCCTCACATAAACCAGAAATTTCCAAAACTGCTTCACATTTTCATATCTATTTTTCTATAACATGAAAATAATAAACAATGATATTTCTCAAATCTAATGAGAAATATCTAGGTTATTCAAGTTATGACCATAATTAAATTATTCCATCTATTGCATGTATTTAACGCATCTTTACAACAACTGTCATTGACAACGGTTTTCTGGACAACAATCTTCCCAAGGCCATAACTTTTTACTCGCAACTCCCAAATTAATGATCTAGACCTCCCTAGAAATCTACTAAAATCTCCAACATCTTTTCTTCATGGGTAACAAAACCCTGATTCAGACTGCATATACCCTTAATTCCCCTCACAAGGTTCTACAACACAATTCGACAAACTAGGGCTTCCCAAAACCTATACCTCCCATGATCAAAATGATGCACAACATGAATAAGCTAGCACTACTCTAGAATTAATCTAAGAACTAGAAGATCGTTACCCACGAAGAACTCGTCGACGATCGTGATGCCCTCATTTTTTTCCTCCCTCTCTTTCTCTCTTTTCTTCTTCTCCTTCCTTCCTCTCCTTCCTACCAGCAGCACCCAAAGATTCCCCTCACTCTCCTCTAGCCAGCATCACACAGGGGCTCCTCTGTAATACCCCAAAAGTATTCGAGAATATTCGAAAGAGTATTCGGGAGAGATTATGTGAATTCGGAGAAGGACTAAATATAAAATAGATTTAGCAGCAATTAGATAAAGGGGTTTTCTGCAGTTTTTTTGGCAACCTGGGCCTCAGGCCTTGGCCCAGGAGGCCAATGAGGGGCTGACCACCAATAAAAAGAGGGGGGAAATCCTCGTTGCTACAGTACCATGCCCCTGGTACTGTAGTGCCGCACTGTAGCAACCCCCCCCTTCTATGCAAAGAGAAGAAAAGAAGGAGAGAAAGGAAGAAGAAGAAAGGAAGAAGAAGAGAAGGGAGAAGAGAAGGAAGAGGGATCGCCATCCATGGTTCGCGACCTTCAGCGGCATCAAGGGTAACGCGTTGTTGTTGTTGGGTAATTAGTCATAGAAGAGTAATCGGGTAGTTTTTGGCTAGGTTGCAATCTGCCTACTGTTCGTGCAGATTCATCCAGAATCTTGCGGGGTTAATTTCATGTGGTTAGAGGCCGAATCAGAGGTTTTGGTCTCCTAGAGAATTGTATGTTATGTTCTTATCTTTCGTTGGCCTTCAAGATCGTCCAAATCCGATTAACGGTCTGGGAGTTATGAATTTTCTAGTATTGCTGTCCTGTTGTTCTGTCAGATTCTGGATAGTCTGTAGAAAACTGGTTAGAACTGCTACTTAAAGGGAGAATCAGGGGACCTCAATATAATGACAAAGGTGGGTAATTTCTGTACCTTTTCATAGAGATAAAGAACACAAGATTTGGATTCTCGTAGCAAAAGTTATGGAGGTTTTAGTGTACTGTCCAGAGAACTCGACGTGAATTCTGATGTCTGATAGATTGGTTTGCTAGGGGCATTAGATGGTAGAATCAAAAGGGCTCCCCAACTAAGTTTATTTAGATAATTTATTTACCTTTTCATAAAGTCCAAGAACATCTTATTTTGACACCTGAGTAGAAAGTTATGTATTTTAGAAGTTGACAGTCCACATTGTGTGCCAATCCGATCGCTAGAAATTGGGAGTTGGGAAACACATGGGAGTTTAGCAAGTTCATTTGTGTTGTTCTTTTTGCTCTTGGTTCAGATTGTTGGTCGTAGATTGGGGTATCTTTATATTCAGGTGGGAGCGTGGTTCCAGGGGCAGCACCCTCGTCGCGTCCACCATTCTCGCAACGCTAAAGGCAAGTACAATGATTTTGTGTGATTTGTAAACACTGGATGCTCAATGATTAGTATTGTGTTTTGTTTGATATGTGAGAAGCTTCAATGTTCATGTTCCGTCCACGGGAGTGGAATATCCACGGGAGTGGAGATTATAGTAGACAAGACGTTCCGACGATTATGTTCTTTGCGTATACTCTTTCATATGTGTGGAGATGATATTAGTCATTATTCATAAGTTTATTCATGCATCCATGTTCATGTTCCTTCCACGGGAGTGGAGCTCCACGGGAGTGGAGTCTAAAGTCCCATCAATTCCAGTATGGGCAAGTGAAGTCCCACCATTCCAATGTGGGTAGTTTTGGACACCCGTATGAAACGTTCTTCATACAGTATTTTGAATCCCCGTATTTCGATAAATACGGGCTTAAGTGAACACCGATGGGTGTGTCACTAGCTATACCGGTATAAGCATGTGTGCAGTCCATCCTTTGATTACATTCATTCATTTCATGCTTTCCTAAATATTCGTTCGTGGTATGTTCAGAATTTGTGAAGAGGTTGACTTGTCCATATTGGTTGTATGTTAATTTATTCCATGTACTTGCTGAGTCTCGGACTCACTCTTGCTTTGTTTATTTATTTTTAGGTGATCGTTGATGATGTTCCTCTTGGGAGGGAGTAGACACGCACTACTCATTCACTTCACCTTACACCAGCTTCAATAAAAGAATTAGATTCTGTTTTTCTTTCAATAAGTGATGGACTGTAATAAGTAAACTTAGATGTGGATGATAACTTTCTCTATGTTAAGGTTGTTTAAATAACTGCCTATGTTCCCTAATCATTTGTTGGATATGATTATCTTAATGGATTCAGTAGACTTAAATATTTGGAATTTGTGGACTGTTGTTGGATTCAGTTCTAATACCTGCTTAGGTTCTAAAAGATGTTGATCTTTTGTAGCTTAGTTGATAAATTTTTGTTGAAATTATTCCACTGTATGGTTATATGTTAGGACTTTAGGTAGCACTTTGGCTTTCGAATAGGTTGAGGTCATGGTTGTAGCTCTGGGTTTTGCCAGGTTACACCACTGATCATGGTAAAAGAATAGAGAAGTAGTTACCCCAATTACCATGGTTATAGGTGTTGAGGGTGAGTTTCTTTTTTAAAAAAAGTTGTCCTCTTCCTTGAGCTTGAATTTTGGTCAATTCTGGTTATAGTCGCGGTTGATGAATTCTTCTTGAGTTATTGCCTACCTTTTAGCTGATGAGTTTTCATTGGTCTTCCTTGGTTCCTTAACGCGATTATTTGTTCTCCTGACTGTTGGTCTAATGTTGTTTTGGGTGAACGTCGGTTTTCAGCAAAAATTGATCTTTTCTTGGGAGATATGCCCTTCCAACTGGAAAAATGTTATTCATTCACTCGATTGGTATTACGGATACTGAAGGTTTTCTATTGCAAGTTCTTTAACATGTGAAAGCTTTGGCCCTATGTACTTCTTTTGAGTTATTCCGAGTGTTGAAGTTCAAATTATCTTTTTCTGAAAGAAGTTAAAATACCTTTAGTGGCGTCTGGTCATGCTTAACTAAGAGGTTTTAATTAAATGAATAAATTGTTATGATATGACTTACCAAGTTGGATTGTTAGCTTGGTGCAACCCAATTATTCTTAACTAACATCCATGGAAGTGAAATCGATTAAGTTGATATTGTCTTCTACTAGTTTTTGATGAATTGTATGTATGGGTAGTGACTCAGAGTATGTCCAAACCTTTTTGGAGTCAAAAGAGATATTAAGGAATATGAAACGTTGATGAATTAGTCTGGTCATTAAAATTGATTAGGTTGCTAAACTGGTTGGGTTCTTTGGTTCCAATGGATTAATTTAAATGTGTGGAAAGGGAAACTAGAGGAAAAGCTAGATTTACATATTCCTTAGTTGATAACAACAATGGTTGGAGTATAACTGTTGTGTGTTGAAGTTTGATGTTGAACATCACTAAAAGTTAAATCGATATAAAATAATAGGTGGCTTATGCCACATGATTGTGAAATCATCGGATGATAATGTGTCCTTGATGAAAGGGTTTTAGTAGGACCTTTTCAATTGTGTAGTAGACCCCTTCTAATCTTAAGAGGTTGATGTAGTGAGGTTGTATGGTTTTAGTATACTCTCGTTTTGAAGCTGAGATGAAAAGGTAGTATGGAACAATTTAGTGAAACTTGGGGGACTTTCTAATGGAATAATTGATGATAAAGATTCGTGTTCAGAGTGTATTATTCTTGATGTTAGTAAGATTATCTGCAAGAGTTTGTGACTTGTGTGTGTGGTGATGATTCTTTTAGAAATAAAGTAATTTGCTCGTCTTTCGTAATTTTGGTTTAGTAAAAGTGTTTCGAGTTTTGTGTTTGTGATCATTTGGACCTCTTGAGTTATGTGGTGATTGGGTTTGTTTCGAGCAAAGTGACATGTTGACAGATTTGATTGGTTCTTAAGGGGTTCCCGTGATTTGGGTTTTAAGAGCTTATCTGGTTTAAGCTGACAAAGTGATGTAGTAATCACAGCAAATAACTTTCCTTGTTAAAGGAATGAGTGAAGTATAAGTATTTGACATTTAAGTCGCGTTTCGCAACTGGCAGTTTATTTGAGTGTACTTGAACTTTATGTATTTGTTCCATAAGAATTTACCAATTTTCAAAGGGGAATACCTTCTTCCCATTTGTGGTTCGGTATTCGCTTTTAGCAGAACTTGAGCCCTCAGCTGTTGACTTCCTCTATATTTTCCGAGTTCTTTGCCTAAGTGACTATTTCCCTTGGTCCTGTGTTTATTTCAAGCAGTAAATGTCTTCATTTGCTTTTTCTTTTGAGGAAGGATCCACCGATTCGTTTCACAGTGGTTTTCGAAGTGGTTATTGTTGGAGATATGCCCTAGAGGCAATCATATTGATGATGATATTTCATTGTATCCATGATTTAATAAATGTTCCTTGAATATTGCCTTTGTGTTGATTAACAAGTATGTGACTTGTTTGTGAAACTCTTTACTTGTATGGTTATTCTAAAGTTGTCCCTAGTCGGAGTTCATGTGAGGACACACGTGAATGATGGATTAGCACATGTATCGGTTGATGACCATGTTTCACAGGTCATAGACATGGAGATGTCAAACCAATAATGTGGACACATGTTTAGAACATGGGGTTGGACCGACCCAACATGAGACATAGTAATTATTCTTATGGTTCTCTCTACACAATGTGTACGCCTTGTCCTTAGACACGAGATTGTCGCATGTACTTGAGATGTGAAACGACCTACTTAGGGGCTATCAAGCGCTACTCCGAATGGCGGGTAGTTATAAAGGTAGCTTTGGGTTTGTCATGAAGCATCTTTGCGAGGCATGGTCGGTCGAGATGGGATTTGCCCTCTCTACAGAGAGATATCTCTGGGCCTCGGTGATCGGATCCGAAATGCATGGCCATGCTACTTAAGGTTAAGAGTTAACCTAGTAAGGGATTAGGATCACGGATCGAGAAAGAGTGGTCGACTTGGAGCTCGACCGAATATCGTGAGGCAAAGGGATTGGCATGTACATAACGTTGTGATGGTTCGTCCGATATGATCTTTACGTATGTTTAGGAGTTGTACGTCTTGCTAGAGGCGCTACCAACTATTGACCAAGTATGTGTACTCGCGTCATGTCTAAACATATGTGAACCATAAGTCACACACTTAAGGGTGAAGCCTAATTCGGATTGGATCCGAATTAGATCGGGCATTGAGTCCTAATGGGCCTCTATTCGTAGAAGCCCATTATAAGGGCGTCTATAAAAGGAGGGCGGGGCGCGGTTGAGGTTGAGTTTTTCGTGACATCCCCAAACCACGCGCCACCCTCCCACGCCCTAGTCGCTCGCGCGGATCTAGTAGCCCGGCATGCGTCGCTTCCTCCCGTGCGTGTGGATACCTTTGAAGGCGCCGCATACGTGGCGTTGGGACGAACCGCAAGAAAGGAGGCATGCGTGGGGCGCCACGGCGAGGACGAGGAAGTAGTACGACTACTCTGCCCCGACGTACTGCATCAACTTGGTACGACTACACTACCCCGACGCGCTGCATCAACTTCCGCACCTGCGCGTCTAGTGGTAAGACCGTGATCTATAACTGCAGTGATCTTGGTTTACGGGTAGAATTTTTTAATTTGCGCTAGTGTAGCCTACCCGTTCCCCTACAGTTATTCAATGTGGTTGTGAGACCTTCGGCTGTAAGTTAATCGAGGAGCATTGAAGGATGAACTAATTTCGTGTATAATTCTTGAAGAGAATTTTAATTATACAGAATGTTTGCCTTTGAGGCTAAACTGACTGCTTTATCACAACCATTAGAACCTATGAAGATTTGTGATCCAAGATCCATTGTTCAATTCGGGTGGAACATTAGAATTTTTGAAATGATAGGGAATCTTACTCGATGTATTAGAGTGTCACGATTGGGTACCTTGCACGGTTGTGCAGATGAATTATGATGGTGTTGTAATGAGAGTAGTATTAGCAAAGTAATCTGACCGTTAAAGCGATTAATGAGATAGTCGAGAACGTTGGATTATTGCCAGGAAAGACTTGGACTTAGTAAGTAACACTCTAAGAGTTAGAATCTTGATAAAGATAATTGGATCGAAGAAACGTTTTCGTGTTGATGTCAATGCGCGAGTATGTTTGGATTATGAGAATTTTAGGGATTTAATTTGAGGTTTCCCCTATTTTCTATACGAGAAGTTCATGGTAGAAGTCTTGGAGTATAGTTTTGGGCATCGTATTCTTTTGCTAGGACCTTGAGTCGCCCAATGATTATGTGTAGAGGAAGTAGAATAAGGGTGGATTCCGAACAATGGGATGATCACTGATAGAACCCTTTTGATGAAGTATATGAATGTGTGTGCTGGGAATTTCGAGTTGTTTATTCTTAAAAGATTGAGGTGATGTGTTTGCATGTGAGATCTATTTTGAGATACATTGGAAGTCATCTGTCAAATTAATTATGTCGGTAGAGGAGTTGTTGAGAGAAAGTTTTGGTGGCGTCGATAGAGCCTTTATACGGAGGTGTGGATGATGTATTTCGTCTTGAGCGTAACGTTAGGAATGTCAAGTTAAGAGAGATGAGTTAGTGTATTGCGATGAACTGAAACTCCAAAGTTGAGAGAGATTTTATTCCTAAAAGAGATACTGAAAAATTGATACTTCCTCAAAGAAGTGAATCGTTTTCTCGATTCTCGTTTGAGTTTTGTGCTGTTGACCAATGTCTTTCGTAAGATGAGTTTGACTCGATTTTGGTATGTGTGGTTCTTATCGGTTCAGGAAGAATAAAGGAAGTTTTTGATTTGGGTATTTAAAATGATTCCTCCTTTGGTTTTCGTGATGCTTTTTCGCAAACTGCCACTTGGAAGGTGGAAAAGTTTTCGTGATGAAATTCCAATTTCTGGATTTGACTCTTTAGCACCGAGCTGGTAACGCTTAGTTGCGATGTGAATCTTTCATTTTCAGACGGGTTTTGTTGGTAAAAGAGTTTGCTTAAAGAGAGTTTTGTCGTATGTTTCTGGTTAAAGGAGGTGATCCTTGCTTTAGTGAAGAGTTTAATTGAGAGGTGGAACAAAAGTTCTATGTTCTATGTGCATGTCGTGTGGTTCGGTATCATTGGGAAGGTTAACCCAAGATACATTGGGTTGTTTTCCCTAGTTGGCGTATCGCCAGGACTGTCTCGAGTCCGTGCGCGGAGTACGTAACATCTTGTATGTTCTTGTGTTAAGTGAGTACTTGGGAGATCCAGAGTTTGAGGTTTCGTTTGCGCCGTTGACCATCGAGTGAGATCTTACCTTTGAGTCTTGTCCGATGAGTGTACCTGGAAGTACCGGGTAGAGCGTTAGTTCAGACGTCGTGTTACGTCGTTGTGTTGTGGTATTTTCGGACCGAGGAATGGCTACTTGGGAAGTTGGAGTTTGGCGTCGTGAGCTTTAGCGATGTTGTTCTAGCAGTGCGTGGTTACCGTTGTTCGTTCTCAGTCGTGGTCGTTCTTTCGCTTAAGCGTGTTTAGAATTCGGGGTCGAATTCTGTTTAAGGTTGGTAGAATGTAATACCCCAAAAGTATTCGAGAATATTCGAAAGAGTATTCGGGAGAGATTATGTGAATTCGTAGAAGGACTAAATATAAAATAGATTTAGCAGCAATTAGATAACGGTCTCGGAGTTATGAATTTTCTAGTATTGCTGTCCTGTTGTTCTGTCAAATTCTGGATAGTCTATAGAAAACTGGTTAGAACTGCTAATTAAAGAGAGAATCAGGGGACCTCAATATAACGAAAAAGGTGGGTAATTTCTGAACCTTTTCATAGAGATAAAGAACGCAAGATTTGGATTCTCATAGAAAAAGTTATGGAGGTTTTAGTGTACTGTCCAGAGAACTCGACGTGAATTCTGATGTCTGATAGATTGGTTTGCTAGGGGCATTAGATGGTAGAATCAAAAGGGCTCCCCAACTAAGTTTATTTAGATAATTTATTTACCTTTTCATAAAGTCCAAGAACATCTTATTTTGACACCTGAGTAGAAAGTTATGTATTTTAGAAGTTGACAGTCCACATTGTGTGCCAATCCGATCGCTAGAAATTGGGAGTTGGGAAACACATGGGAGTTTAGCAAGTTCATTTGTGTTGTTCTTTTTGCTCTTGGTTCAGATTGTTGGTCGTAGATTGGGGTATCTTTATATTCAGGTGGGAGCGTGGTTCCAGGGGCAGCACCCTCGTCGCGTCCACCGTTCTCGCAACGCTAAAGGCAAGTACAATGATTTTGTGTGATTTGTAAACACTGGATGCTCAATGATTAGTATTGTGTTTTGTTTGATATGTGAGAAGCTTCAATGTTCATGTTCCGTCCACGGGAGTGGAATATCCACGGGAGTGGAGATTATAGTAGACAAGACGTTCCGACGATTATGTTCTTTGCGTATACTCTTTCATATGTGTGGAGATGATATTAGTCATTATTCATAAGTTTATTCATGCATCCATGTTCATGTTCCTTCCACGGGAGTGGAGCTCCACGGGAGTGGAGTCTAAAGTCCCATCAATTCCAGTATGGGCAAGTGAAGTCCCACCATTCCAATGTGGGCAGTTTTGGACACCCGTATGAAACGTTCTTCATACGGTATTTTGGATTCCCGTATTTCGATAAATACGGGCTTAAGTGAACACCGACGGGTGTGTCACTAGCTATACCAGTATAAGCATGTGTGCAGTCCATCCTTTGATTACATTCATTCATTTCATGCTTTCCTAAATATTCGTTCGTGGTATGTTCAGAATTTGTGAAGAGGTTGACTTGTCCATATTGGTTGTATGTTAATTTATTCCATGTACTTGTTGAGTCTCGGACTCACTCTTGCTTTGTTTATTTATTTTTAGGTGATCGTTGATGATGTTTCTCTTGGGAGGGAGTAGACACGCACTACTCATTCACTTCACCTTACACCAGCTTCAATAAAAGAATTAGATTCTGTTTTTCTTTCAATAAGTGATGGACTGTAATAAGTAAACTTAGATGTGGATGATAACTTTCTCTATGTTAAGGTTGTTTAAATAACTGCCTATGTTCCCTAATCATTTGTTGGATATGATTATCTTAATTGATTCAGTAGACTTAAATATTTGGAATTTGTGGACTGTTGTTGGATTCAGTTCTAATACGTGCTTAGGTTCTAAAAGATGTTGATATTTTGTAACTTAGTTGATGAATTTTTGTTGAAATTATTCCACTGTATGGTTATATGTTAGGACTTTAGGTAGCACTTTGGCTTTCGAATAGCCAGGGTGTTACATCCTCCCTCTCTTCTTGGTCGACAGCACACAAGGAGGCAGCACAAGGTGGCAAGGGGGGCAACCAGGGGGCGGCTCTGGCCAAGGGCGGCAGGATGTCGCGGCCAGGGCGTTGGAGCAGGGGTGGTGGCGGCTAGGGTTGGCTGCCGCCCCTGGCTCCCCTCCCCACTTGAACCTCAGAAACGTGGGTCGAAAGGCCCAACTCTAATCCCTCTCTAAAATTCTGAATTTAATTCTATTTCTTTTAATCACTCCAATAGATGGACGGGGTATTAAAATCCACCTCCATTCTAAAAGAATTTCATTTGTAAATTTTGAAGTCTTTTGAGCTTAATGGTACTTTTGAGAGGTATTGGACTACAAACCCGAGTAATCAAGAGAAAAAGTACTTAGCTTTTTATCAAGTAGCAGAGAAATATTGATATGTACTTTTTTCCTAACACTAGAATTCTGCAGAATACTCTGAAACATGAAGCAACAATTCTGCAATAATTTGTTCTTAGCTGCTTGCAAAATTCGATGGTTAACATTGATAACCTAAATCCCTTCAGGTAATTTCTTTGCTAAAGTATCATGTGTTATCAGTTACTGTCCTATCCTTTTATTACTCCTAAATAATTATTATACTCAAGTTTTGATATGTGTAGTTAGCTAGAGATGGTCCTCTCAACAGAAGCTCAGTTTTTTCATTCCTACTAACAATTGTTATACTCAAGGTCTGAGGTGTGCTTAGCTAGAGATAGTCCTATCATCAGTGGCTGCAGTAGGTAGCTTCCAATGAAGGGTATGGAAAGACTTCCCGAGCTAAAATCCTCTCCAAATATGTATTAGTTATATTACACATCAACATGTACATTTGCTTAAAGGAATGATCCAACATTTGCAACGAAGATAATACTAATTCGTTTGAACATAACAGTAATTAAGATTGGCTATTTTTCAGCCATCTTTTTTCACTTGGGAATTTGCCACTTTTTACAAACATGCTTTAACCTGATTTTCTTCTCCACTTGATTTGGCTTTCTTAGCATATTTATGTCGTTTCCCATAATTAGTAAACTAGAAATGGAATTTGACTTCATTCTAAATCTAGTTGTGCGGCTGATCAGCTAGTTATCTAATTAAAGCAAAGGAAAAAAAACAAGCCACCATATCGGGTAGAAATTACTATGTTTATCGAAGAAAAAAGAGAAAGATCTACACAGTCGATTATAGTGGGTCCAGATTATAACGATGCAGATTAATCACATATGTACGAGAGTTATTACAGTTGTATAAGAAATACAACTATATTTACATCATAAGTATTAGAGTTGTATATATAACAACAACTACAATTGCAAAATAGTATCTGGCCGCGCAATTGCGCGGGATATTCGGCTAATTTGTCAAATAAGAAGATTAAGCGGTCAAACATGCATTAAGAAATACTCAATCGATCTTGCACCTTATATTCTTGTGATTCCTTATGGTATAATTTATGATTACGATCCTATTAACAAGGCACATTGACAATGTATAACACAAAATAGAGTAGTACTCTACTGTTAAGTGACAATTAATCCCCAAGAATTGTAAGAGTTGATCCTCAGAGCCACCCAGATAATATAATAGCATGTAAGAAATACAAATCTTATATATTGTATCTCTATATCAAGAGCAACATTCTCCTAGCTAGCAAAATACCTCCTTTGATGTAACTTAATTCTTGGAAGAAAACGAAAAACCATCAGTATGGCATGTTGATTAATCCTTAAAGCGTTGTTTATTTTTGTGTTTAAAGATTTCAGTTTTGCATGTGGCTAGTAACGTAGCATCATTACATTGATGTTTTAGTTTCTTTGCATTAGCAATTGGCATTAATAGAGGTTGTTAAGCCATTTTCAGTTACTCTTTTTCATTAGTATAAAGTGATGAGAAAACCAATGAAAAGCTGTGTAGTTTGGCAGCACCAAAATCTGTCTCGCGTCTTGCAAGTTCTTTGTGTCTAGAGCGTTTGCGTACGGTAGCTTCACCCAGCAACGACAAGTGGTATGAGAGCCTGACTACCATGGCCTCACGATCCCAGTCCGGCTCACGTACTCCACCCCGGGAGCGTGGACGGAGCAGGGCACGAAGGGGAGGACGCGAGCAGGTGGTGCAGGAGTGCGTCGTGAGGGAATCCAGCAGCGCAGTTGTCTACCCCACACTAACGACGACAAACTACACTGACTGGGCTCTCTTGATGAGAGTGAACCTGAGGGCGCAAGGACTGTGGGCGGCAATTGATCTCAGCAACGCCAGCGAGAGGGAGGACATGATGGCCCTGGTAGCCATCCTTCGAGCCGTGACGCCGGACATACTATCCACGTTGGCTGTGAAGAACATGGCCAAGGAGGCATGGGATGTCGTGAAGATGACAAGGATGGGCATGGATCGCGTCCGCGAGGCAAACGTGTAACAGCTGCGCAAGGAGTTCAAGGACATCCAGTTCAAGGAGGGAGAAACGGTGGACAAATTCTCCATGAGAATTATGGGCCTCATCAACCACCTTCAAGTCCTCGACGACACGGTGGAAGAAGAGAAAGTAGTGAAGAAATTCCTTCGTGTTGCGCCATCTAGGTACACCTAGGTGGCAATCGCGATCAAAACGTTGCTGAACTTAAGCACGTTGTCAGTTGAGGAGCTCACCAGTCAGCTTCGAGCGGTGGAACAGCGATACAGACGTGACGACACTAGCCATACAAGTACGAGGCTGTTCTTATCTGAAGAGGAGTAAACGACAGTCCTTCGCAAGGAGTTTGAGGAGTGGCTCGCACGTGAGTTCGAGGAGTGGCTCGCACGCGCCAAGAAGAGGGAGCAAGGCGACGGCTCCTTCGATGGTGATAACCATTATCACGACAAGCCGCATGGCCATGGGCATGGCAAAAGCAAGAACGACAGTAAGGACGGTGGCTTGTCTAGTGTGCACCGCGACATATCGCAGGTTCAATGCTACAACTACGACAAGTACAGGCATTACTCTAGGGATTGCCGCAAGCCTAAGTGCGCCGAGAAAGTTAATCTAATGCAGGTTGACAATGACAACGACAAACCTACGCTTCTCATGGTGCAGGTGTGCGCGCTCACTGACGCTTCTGTGGGCGCAGGTACTAACGTGATGCTCAACGAGGCACGCGCGCAGGTGCATCTATGGTGCGAGGAGGATGCCCATGATGATGCCTGGTACCTGGACACCGGTGCTACCAATCACATGTCTAGGTGCCAGGCAAGCTTCGCGGAGATGGATGAGAGTGTCATCGGCTCTATCAAATTTGGCGACGACTCCGTGGTGGATATACGCGATCGTAGCACCGTCCTGTTCACCTGTCAGAATGGGGAGCACTGTGCGCTGACGGGGGTGTACTACATCCCACGACCGCGAAGCAACATAGTGAGCCTTGGGCAGCTCGACGAGAACGGCTACGAGACACTCATCCAGAATGGTGTGCTCACTATCTGCGATCAGCAGCGTCGTATACTTTCTTGGGTAAACCGCACTCGCAACCGGCTCTATGTGCTTACCCTCAGCATTGCACAACTAGCGGGCCTGTCCGCACGGTGATGGCGCATGGTGGCGAGTGGCGACGCGCATCGGGCGCGGGAGCCGGCAGTGTGCGGCGGAGTGCGAGCGACCAAGGGGCGCACACGCGGAGTGGTGCGGCGGCGGTCACGCACGCGGTAGTCTACGCGGCACGTGCGAAGGTGGTGCGTAGAGCATGTAATGGCGATGCGTAGGGCGATGGTGGTTCAGGCACGTGCTTCGGCAGCACGTGGTGGGCAATGGGGCCAGCGGCGGCCTTGGGCGGTGCACGTCGGCAGCTCAGCCCAGTGCTCACGTGGCGAGGCTCTGAGAGCGACAACGCGTTAGCACGGCCTCAGGCGCACGCAGGCGCGAGGCGCAGCGACTGCGCGAACACGTGGCATAGCGTCAGGCCGGCAGCAAGTGATGCGACGGGCGGCACGGATGTGGCATGAAGGGCGCGACAAGCGACGTAGTTGGCGTGAGCGATTTGTAGGGCGCGCACGGGCAGCGTGGCGAGCGCCAGCGTCAAGCCGGCAGGGCCGCACACGGGAACGCATGGATGGCACGCGGTTCAGTGGCTAGTGGTTGCCGCCACCAAGACAACTTGGAGGAGTTATGGTGGTGATCTCTTCAAGAAGAGCGTGAATAGGCCCGGTTGTTGTGATTAGCTTGGTGCTTTTCATCTCCAGAGTGGAAGAAGAGCAACCTAAGTGCATTGAGGGGAAAGAATTGACCGTAAGGAGCCATCCTATTCGTTAGTCTTCCTCAACGTGGACTAGGGGAGACTAGCAAATCTCTGATCACCTCGAAAAAAATATTATTATGCCATCTTGTGTGGTTTGCTCTTGTATCACTTTAACATTTGTGCTATTTATATTCCTATGGTTAAATTGCTACCCTAGGATTACAAACCTCGACATAGATTTAGGGTGTTAACGCACTTAGTTGAGACTAGATTACATAGGTATTCAATTGTGCAAAACCGTTTTAGTTTAAATTCTGCATAAAATCTAGTTTTAGCTAAAGTATTTTAAAATTGACTAATCACCGCGGCATCTTAATTTGATCCTACAACACCCTTGTTCCCTACCTCTCCACTCCCCTGGCGCATCGTGGCTTGCCTCTCCACTCCCCTTGTGCACCATGGCTAGGCCTGCTAATGATTGAGAAACCAACACATTTCCAATCCAACCCACAACAACAAACTCCACTTCCCTAAAATAAGCCAACTCACTTCGCATCCGTAGGATCCAACCCACATGATATTTCAACCCAAATCAACCCAACCTAATTCTCTAATATGGTTTCAACCCGTTTCAACCCAAACTCTATGCATTAGCCTAGCCCGACTACCTTGGCCTATCTTGGCCTACCAGCCTCGAGCCTGTCTGCCCTGCCTCCCTGGCCTGTCCCCGCCCACCACCTCGATGCGTCTCCCGTACACCATAGCTCCCTTCCTCGCTAACCCTCGATGCCACCTCGCCAAGCCACGCGCCTTTGCCTTGCTCTTGCTTGTCTCCACTGTCTAGCCGCATGCGTGCCATGTAACAAGGATGACCTATGATGGCCCCGTCGAGCGATGCCCGAACCAGAGCCATCCGCCTCCCCGCTAGTGAATGTCGCTACCGTCGGCCATGTCGACTCCTTCCTCTCCTGTAAAGCACAGGCTGCCACAACATTCTCCCCCTTTAGCTCTCCCCTACACCTATAAGCTCGCAATACCGTCGTGTTGCCCATTGTCTTCCCCCAAGTCTAGCGGAAGCAACGCCTTGTTTCCACGACTGCCATGGTAAACCTCCAAATTAGCTGCCAACTTCGTTCCTTCCTCGAAATTGATCCCACCATTGAGTCCCTGACCCTTTTGTGATCCTCATAGTACCACTCCTCCCCGTTGGAGCCCGCTAGAAGGACACCGGTGTTGAGCCGCGCCGCCGCTATTCTCGGCTCCCTACGACTCGCCACCTCTGTTGTCTTCTCAGCGAGCCAATGTGTCACGAGGTCCGCCTAGCTGTACCGAAGCTATCCCTCACCTCCTCTAACCATCCTCTCCGCCATAGGTCACCATCATTGTCCTTCTCCTCACCACCATGGCTACTGCCGCCATTAGCTTCCCTCATCACATCTCCAGTCAAACCATCACTGTAGGAGAGTTTGCCAGTGTTGTGTCATGCTTATATGCATGCCTCCACCATCGTTTTCCCACCGAGGTTCACCAAGCCATCACTGTAGGAGAGTTTGCCGGAGTTGTGTCGTGCTTATATGTACGCCTCCACCATCATTTTCCCACCGAGGTTCACTGCTGGTGATTCCTCTTCTCCGTGGTCGTGGCCCTTGTTGACGTCGTTCCGACCTCCTTCGTCCTCCTCTCTATCTACCACTACCTGAAATCGACCCCCTACACCTGGGAACACGCCCTGCTCCTGCCTTAGTCGTCGCTGCACCGCCGGCACCATTCCTCTCTTTTGCAGCCACCGCCTTAGCCCACCCTGTTCTGTTCACTCCAGTCGTCCCCGTCGCCACCCATCCACTGGAGATGCAGGGGAGGAGATCCGGGGGTGGGGGTACACCGCGGCCGGCGGCGATAGAGATCGGGGGAGGAGAAGGGATCCCACGACAGCGGCGGCAATTCACACCGACGTTGGAAGTCACGGCCTCACCCCTCTCCAGCTCAGTCAGACTCGGCAGCATATCCCTTTCCAACCCATGCCCACCCAAACTATACAAACCCATGGATTGAACCCATTCAAACCCATACCAAACCAAACCAACCCATTTTCAAGTGCAAGCCCAAACCAAACCAACCCGTTTTCAGTGCAAACCCCAACCAAACCAACCCGTTAGCCGTCTCCACCATTTCCACACATCCAAAGCCAACCCGAAGTGAAACCCAACCTATTTCACCCAACCCATTACCACACCTAGCCATGGCCTGTCGTGCCACGACATGCGCAGAGCTTTGGATTATAATTTTACAATGGATCCTGCATTCCTTCAGTCGCCGGGCCAGTAGGTGGGGAAACAGGATCCTGTATTCCTGTATTCTCATTCCACGGCATGAAGAGGCCAGATCATCATTTGCTGGTGGAGATTTGCATGGAGAGGCGGATGATCCTGTGTATTCTTATTCCACGGCAGAAAAGCCATCCGCCTGTCCGTGCAGCCCGGTGGAGATGCAAGGCCCGCGGGAAAATGGCTCCGCGAATAAGAGGAGGAGATCAGATCACCAGATGATGCGGTGGTGGTGGGACGGGCCTGTTCGACGAATATGCATATGCTCGGTGCTCTTCCAGCTTCCATCGACGCTGTTCGCCGCATCATCCACGTACGCGGTGGCCGCTGTGCTGCCGGGCCGGTTTTTTTTTTTTTTTTTTTTTGACAAGGAGCCAAATGTGTTAAAGGAAAGCCAAACAAAAAAGTGATAGATTTTAGCTGGTTATTTTCCAGCTGCCTGTACGTAGCCATCTAGCCAACATAGTCATATCGATTAGGGGAGTTCCGAGTTTGCACGTTCTTCTACCTAATGATGGCATGGCCCGAATTAGTGTGGTGGTGGAGCTGTCTACTTTAGAGTATGTTTCGGTAGGAATTTTATGAGATCGCGGATTTACTCTAGCCTTCATCTGACTAGGCATGTGCTAAGAAGACACACTCGCGTTTATGTGTATGTGATAGTGTGTACGTGTTTGTGTCTTCCTTGTAATTGCGCGCAAAAAAAAAAAAAAGCACCGGTGGAATTCTAATATGACATGCTATCCTTTTCATACATAAATGAGCATTCCTTTTTTTATGTATTTTTTTTTTTTTGCTCTAGAACGATTTACCAATGTTTTAGCAACAGCTCATGGACTAATAAGTCACATGTACTGTTGGATACAAGGATTCAAAAACCAGAACCAAGCAAAATCCCGCTCGGCACTATTTCTCCGTTACCAGTCGGTAACCGGACATCTCGAAAAAATCCCGGTTGGATTTAGTCAAATGCAGTTTGAATTCGGGATGAAATGGCCAAAATTTTGAATTTGAATTTGAAGGATTCTGACGGGGGTTTTGGATCCAGAACCCCACTAAAAAATCTGGTAACCGCTAGTTGCCGTAACCGGCGGTTTGTCCCCCTACTTGGATGTTCATCCAATTTCACTAGTATTTACTCCATAACGCAGATCCAGAGATCCCAGAAAAGATTTGATCGTTTAGTACTCACATGGAATGACATGAACAGAGCATTGAATACACATTTGCTACTTACACCAAAGAAACAATAGGACGTACATACACGTGTCCTCGTGGACTTAAGATGACCAATTTAGCATACATGACACATGTATAGACCAAAGCTGACATTGCACTGGAGAAATTCCCTGCAAGGTCATTGCCTTACAATCAGAGACCAAACCTTATTTCAATATCAGTATGGCCCTCCCCTAACTGATTTTTTTTCTTTTCTTAACGGTTTACAAACCTTAATGTAGGGGTATTTTGGTCATTTGAAATTTTAATATCACAGTGGTTGATAACTATCTTACCATGCTATGCAATGGCAAATACACAAAAGTAACAGCAAAAAACCAGACTGCCACATTTTTCCAGTGGCAAATAACCAAATGTCCCACAAAGCCACGCTTCAGGAAGCACTAATGTGTTGTGTTGGGTAAACTTCATTTGTCAGGGCATTATTAACATAAGAGAAACTTCTATACAACTAATCACTTGGGAAAAAGTGGGATCCTCGGTAGCCCGCGGCTGAAGCTTCTTGTCCTCCCACTAATCTCGGGGTTGTGAGCTGTTCAACATATGGCAAGCAAGCATGGAATATAATAAAGAGAACATACAGATCAGGTTCACACTCCAACTTTCAACTGCACAGCCTGCAATGCATACAATCTCTATCCAAGTCATGGCAATTTTATATTTGAGATTCTTCTCCAGGGACCAGGCCATGTTGTTATTACAATGCTTCAAAAGGAAATCCTTCTGGCCATTTATGTAAATAGTGAATTAGGGCATCTCTAATAGTGTATTTATTATCGTCTCTTAGCTATATCACGTCAATAAAATCCTATGTGGAGGAGAGAGGAAGAGAAAACAGAATACATGTCATTTCTTCCTGAAGAGATTGTCGTGCACGCAAAACAAGACATGATACATTAATCTACTTTAATTGATATGTAAACCTATTTTTTAAAAATATATATAATATAAATGTTGAAGAGTATGCTAAAGACCCGGAGGAAAAATCCCGACCGGTAACCGCCGGTTACCGGTTACCGGAGGGGGTCCGAAAATCCCAAAACCGGAACAGCAACATCCGGTTTAGCAAATTCAAGATTCAAATTTCGAATTTTGATTGATTTTTAAGCAAATTCAATCGAATTTCATCTGATTTCCCACCGAGATTTCCGGTAACCGGTCGGTTACCGTTCCCGCCCCCCTACCGGGACCCTTGCCGGTAATGGTTATGTGATCCCTACTAGAGAGTATCTATTGGAGATGTTATCACTAAAGATAATGTAGCATATGTTAGAGACAAAATTATCTTTAACTATTGAAGATGCCTTTAAAGGCATACAACATGTTCACACAAAAGTTAAGAGAGGAATCCTTGTTTTTAATCCATAAGTCAGACTTGTTTTTAATCGATAAGTCAGATGCTACACAGGAAGACAATCTGTATCATATTTAACCATTTTGTGCAATACACTTTTTTACTTATACCACCTGATGAATGAAGAAATCATGCTTTAATAGCCCCCCCTATCTCACCTTTTTACCTGACTTGCAATGAATTCGAACAAATGGATGGAGATATACATGCAACTATATGGAACTACCTTATCTGCTCCAATTTGGTGTGCTATTTTTTATAACACTCTAGAGGTACAACAGACGAAGCGGCTGGGTGCTCATGAAGATTCCGCGAATGGGCCGTGCAACCAACCTCTGGCAATGTGTCCATATGCGGCCTCCGTCAGGTGAATCCCATCCCAGCTCCAATGTGTCCTGGGATCGGCACATGCCTTGGCACCAGGCTCACCGCATTTGGCTGTCAGATTGAAGTTGTAAGGGCCCTTCCCGGGGGCGCCACAGCATGCTCTAGGTAATTGTTTGTAAAATCCTGCATTGAGAGCAGAAATGTTAGGTCCCTACTACTTGCATATACTTGAAAGAAAAATCGTGTCTATTTCCTGGAATAAATGCATATCCTGTTTATATGAGCAATGATGCATTTCCCCCTTATCATCTAGTAGTCAAGACAAACACTATCATTGTCGGCAAAATTAATTTGATAAAGTCGTCTCTAGAAAATAAAGGATGGCCATGCTGCTAGTGTGCAAATAATACAAATACGATAGGCCCGTGGCCGAATATGTACCCATGTCTTGTGCCCTGAAGCGACCAGTACAAAATATGAAAGATTCTCCCTGACACAGACGTGTCACCAATATGAACCTTTGCCTTTTCTATTTATTCAGAATGTTGTTCAGAAATTTCTGGGGATAAAAAACAGGTATCCGAGATGCCATGCCTTAACTTGTAGCTAGCAGTACATGTTAATTTTTCTACAAATGGAATAAACAAAACATATGAAAAGAGCCAACATACGAAAATATAGATGGGTCACAGATGGGGTCAGCTAACTGAGCGATTTACTGGTGTTTGTACTTCTAGTGATAACGACTTTAAGAAAAGTTGTTATCCAAAAATCTTAAATAGGTAAGAGCTAGTACACGGTAGGAAGGTTACCTATCCTATCCTTTTTGCAATTTCTCAAGTCAATATGGTGCCTTAAACGAATTTCCCATTAAAAATGCCAATTTAATAACACAGTCATGCAGAAGTAGATTTCGCTTTGAGATATCATTGTATCTAGTATGGGCATGATACACACATTTATTTAACTTTCTACCCCAAAAAAAAACTTTACAGCTCCTTAGGATTTCTTTTTCACATGAAGTTAAAATTTGCTCTTGCAAACAGTAGTAAAGCAGACACAAACTTTTTCATCTAACTATCTAGAAAAGGTCAACTTATGTGCCCATAATTTTATATGGATTGAACACAATATAAGTTCTTGTATTGATTCAATAACTTAATTGGCAAGGTTTTTGAGCTGCACATATTGTATGGGCAAAGTACCTTTGACCCCAAAACCAAGACTCCTTGTGCGAATAGTACTATAGCCTTTGAGAGAACATGCACAATTAAGAACATGGAGAGCTTGCAAGCAATTAGTAATAGGTATGTTTTCAAAGTGCAGAAATGCTATGTCAGCAATTTTCCCATGGTAATATGAGCAGTAAATAGTACCCGTTCTAGAAGCAGATCAGAGATTCTACATGATAATAACTTAAGTAACTTGTTTACTATCTTAGTTATTTGTATATTCAGAGCATGATCTGTCTAAGTAACTTGTTTACTATCTTTGTTATTTGTGTATTCAGAGCATGATCTGTCACATCTTAAACACATGGAAGATAAATGGCATTGCAGAAGACTTTGAAGAACCTACACCTAGATCTGAATTCTGCAGCAACAATTTATTGCATCTCACGAGAACATCAGTGTGACAGTTGACTCTGCAGTGAAGTTGAATTAGGTATGTTGAGAAACGTTAGACATGCCTCTGAAACTTAGCACCAACAAAGCTAATCCATAGTATCAGACACCTAAAGTTTCCCAGTGCTAAACCAAACAAATCAACAATATGATATCTCATGACCTGATTACAACTTACAACAAAAAATAAAAAACTGATGAACTCACCAAACTTCTCAGGCTGAAGTATGAACTGGACAACTGGTGTGAAGTAATCGCCGTATATGATCCTCACCCCAGGATGCTTCACACGGAGCTTCTCTAGTGCACGCTTGAGCAGTGAATTGTGCACCCACGAGAACGTGTTGAATCGCTTGAGGCAGCCACTACGTGAACCATACCCCTCCTTTGGGTCATTGTACATAGTTAAGTACACCGGAAAGCACCCGGATGGCATCACTCCGGGCACAATCAAATCCTTTGCCCCCTCGGCAATCAATTGCTGCAGCACTCGTCAGAATTAGAATTTAGAACAAAACTCCACACAACAAGCACGCTGGACACCAGCAAGGACGAAATTGTTACCTCAACACCATCGGAGATGCCCTGAACGACATGAGGCATCAACTTGTAGGCTTCCTTGAGGTCCTTCCCAGCGAAGAGCGGTGCATTGTAGTCATTTCCGCCAAACTCACCGACAACAAACAGGGACTTGGCGAAGAACTCCTTGCATTCTTCAGAAGCAAGGAAAGGGGAAGAAAATACCACACCCAACTCACATCAAAATCACACATCAACATCCATGAAACGGAACTATATATACTATGTGGGTAAAGAATCGATTTTTCCTTTCTTCTACCTTGGGTGGAGTTGCAAAAGGAGGGCTTGAGATCGCGCAACCACTGGATTTGGGTGAAGAGGGAGCCCGAGTTCCAGACGGTCTTGCCGAGCCCCCGCTTCTCGAAGAACTCGGTGTCGAGCGCCGTGGCGCCGGTGATGGCGAAGTTGGCGCCCTGCGCGAAGCTGGCGTTCTTGGCCTTGGACGGGGGCAGCAGCGGCAGCCCGAACTCTTGCGCTGCAGGAACCAAGAAAGCCGAAACCACACAAATCCATCAAATCTTCAACCCAAGACACACCCAAGAACACATTCAGAGGAACCAATTTGCCAATTACCGATGAAATCAATGACGAGGCGGCCGTCGGAGCAGCGGCCGGTGGGGTACCCGAAGTAGGTATGGCCGTAGGGCAGCCGCGCCGTGGCGAGGTAGTCCGGGATGCCCTCCGTCACCAGGTTGCCGGCGTCCACCAAGGAGTCCCCAAAATTGAACACCGCCCGGTACTTCCCGGCCTCCGCCGCCGTTGCCGTCGCAAGAAGCTGCAGCACCGAAAGAACCGCCGCGACCCTCCACCCCGCGCCTCTTCTCCTCGCCCTCGCCATTGTTGCTTCATCCCCCATGGTCTTCTTGTCCAGGAAATTTAGCGTGGTAAAAAGAGGAGCAGAAGAGGAAGAAGGCTAGTCTGGCTTGGTTTCTTGGCGTGGCTAAGTAGTAGCTTCCCGTGGTGCTTGTCTGCTTCTTCCTGTGAGACGCCACTACGAGTCTACGACCATGCACTGCGTAGTTCGGTTGGGAGTTGGTTTCTTTTCTTGTGGCTGAGCGTGATTGACTGATTGAATCCCATCCTTATTAAGAGCTTTATTTTTCCACGCCCATTTGCATTGTCCTCACTCTCACTAGACACTAGGTAATGTGGTGCCGGGTGCGGCTGGCCATGTGGGAACAGTTTTCGCGATGCTGGCGGTGGCGCATTGACTGCTAGCCACCGTGGTGGTATTGAATGCCGGTGGGGTGGACGGCACGGGGAAGATGGGGAAATGACAGGAGCGGAGGTAAATGGGCCGAGCCTGGTGGCTTCGAGGCACACTGCCAACGTGTTTCCACTTTCCACTCGGGGACGAAATCAAACACCTCGCGCGAGGAACCTGTTAAAGAAACGGGTCTGCGACCAAAAGTTCCGGCTTAGGTGAGTATCTCATCCAACTATAGTCTATATATAGAAAGAGGGATCTCGATTATTGTACACGACTATTGAGAAGAGCAATAAAGAGAAGCCTGCAGTCCCCTCATATTTTTGTGTTCATCTCTTATTCTGTTCTTGTGTTCTTGCATCGTTCTTATGATTCTGAATTTGTCTATGAGGTAATCGCTCGGACTGAATTCGACAGCGACGGTTCCTCAACACGTTATCAGCCCAATCGACTCTTCTCGCAATCGAAAAGGTAACCGTCGATGAACGATACTCATAGATTGAATCGTTTTTATAGATCGCTTTTAATTCTGCAGTTGTTGCTTTCTAGATTGTTTTCTACGGTACAAATCCTCTCTAATCTACCGCGAGCTGACTTGAAGTCGCCGGCCAAGCCGATCGGTTGGATTGCATGAAAGAGATGATGTTGATTGCACCGTAGATCATCGCATGAACAGAAATTGCATGAACAGTATGCATCACATGAATAGTAATAAAAAATAATGACGGCCCTGTACAGCCTGCTGCCACTCCACACGCCCCCCCAGCCGTCGGCTTGAAGTCGGGACATCACCGGCATCTACGGCCGCATCACCATGAACGCCTCGCTGCACGAGGCCGCCGCCGCGGGGGGTGAGAGGAGCAAGCGCCGTCGGCGCCGAATGCCACCGCTGATCCTAGCCTCACACGGCCAAACCGCCGGTAGCCGCCAGCATGCGGCTTCCCCTCCCGCGCCGACGGCCGCTCGCACGCGGATCCTCTGGCCCCCGGCCGCCACCGTCCGAAGCAAAGAAGGTGGGGGTGGATAGCACCGCCGCATGACGTCGTCTTTCTCGCTCCCGGTCGCGCGCATGGCCACCGGCCCAGCCTCCTAGCGCTGCTGCACGGCCACCTCCCTCGCCGTCGTACGACCACCTCCTCCAGCCCTGCATGGCTGGCGTCGGCACCACCCCGCACGAAAAAAAGAGAAGAGAAGGGGGAAGAAGGAAGGGGGAGGAAAAGGGGAGGAGGATGATGGGTGGCGCCGCCCCGTACGACGCCAACTCCGGCCGCTCCCACCCGCCGCGCACTAGCTCGACCCAAATGCCATTGAAGTCACAGTCGGCCGAATCTCCTGCACGAGCTCCCACGCCGCCTTCCGGTCGCCATGGCCACATCAAGGCCTCGCCGCGCTTGAAGCTGCCGCTACTGCCCCTAGCCACACCCGCACTGGCCCCGTGTCGCACGCCGAAGCACGCGTCTCGCATGGCTCCTCTCACTCGGTCGCCGTCTCCGTATAGGTGGCGCCGCCGCCCGTAGCGCACCTCTGCGCCTAGCGCCGCGAGCCCTCCCGGCTTGGAGCCACCTCCGAACCAAGTGTCGCCCTGCTTGGAGAGGCGTCGCCGGCACATAGCGTGAGCCGCCATTGAAGAGCCGTCGCCCTGCATGGCCGACGGCCCCGCCGCCTCCACGCAGGAGCCCCTCGCTGCCGCCAAGCGCCCTCCGTGCCCGTCGTTGCATGCGTGAGGCGTAGTCGCCGCCGCCGCCCCGTCGTAGCGCGTGAGGCGCAGCCGCCGCCGCCCCATTGTGGCGCTAGGGTTTTTCCCGGCGGTATTGACGCCTCAAATGGGACGGCGGGGCGTAGCCCAAAAATCGGAGAATGCAGAAGGGCCCAGCCCAAAGAAAAGGGAGGGGTACAGCTAATTTTAAAAAAGGGGCCTGGGTGAAGAAAAAAAGGAGAGAGGGAGAAAAGAAAATCCTGATTTTGCAAATTAATCCTCGAAATTCTGAAAATTATGAGGAAGTTTCACGAAGAAGGATATTTTGCAGAAAACCCCTTAGAAATTCTAAAAATTACGTGAAAATTTTCTCAGAACTAAAATTTCACGTTGTAACCCCAGAAAATAGCAGAATTCGCCGAAAAATCATTTTTCAGCAGGAAACGGTCTCAGGAATTCGATTTTTGAATCAGTTTTTTCATTTGAAGCATGTTTAACTTTGTTGTTATTATTATTTCTATACAATTTATTTATTGTATTTACTATTTTGATTATCTGTGATTGTTTATATTGCTTTTAATCACTGAAACAACAGTAAATCATGAAAATGCATAGAAAAATACGGGAACACGAACCTGGAGTTCGAAGAGCATTATGAGAATTTTGCAACCATCTTACGCAAATTACCAGTAGTAATCTTATGCACTTTTTTGCATGAATATGAAGATGACTGGCATCACGAATCAGGAATTCGAAGAACTGACCCAGCATGGTCAGATTTTGTATAAAATTTGTATCAGTCTTCAATTCTATGGTAATGTAATCACGGATGAACAGAAGATTGAGAAGACTTTCTACCTTTCACCCGAAAGCGGTATAATCCGCACACAACTATCGTCAAGACGGCTACATGAAGTATGCCGAATTAATTGACATCATGCAAGTTGCGGAAGCTCAAGATAATGTTCTAAGGAAGAACTACATCTCACAGCCACCTGATAGCAATGTTGGCCATGAAGCCAATGCTGGCAGCCACACAAGGTGATGAAGCCTCTCACGAAGGAGAGTGGCAAGAAGGGTAAGGTCGTGGGTTGCATATTATTGATGCTTTCTGGTCTAAGAAGAAGAGCAAATGATAGCATGAGGCACACCTCGCCATTGCAGGCATAGAGGGTCCACAACCATTAGTCGCACTCATGGATGTGGACAGACCATAGCAGTCCCCATTATCCCTCATTTGGACATCGCAGCGGCTGCATCCGTAGTTTCCCAAAGAGGAGAAGATCACTATGGAGCAGATTGAGGCAGAAGTTCCTGAATACTTCGCCGATTCGATCTAGTGCACACATTGCACTCAGATCTTTTATAGAAACTTGCAGTTTGTAATTGAAGCAGAATTTTGAATTATTGAATAGTGGTTACAAGCTCTAGGAGAGCAAAGCATTAAATTCTTATTATGAGTCCTACAAGACTTATTTTCCCGTCTTGATAATAGCAAGTTACGTTCTGATATCTGAAGTATTTTATTTATATGTTGCTTGCTTTCTGCTACATATTAATAAAGTACATTATATTAGAACGCGTGTGGCGCCCTATGGAGGAAGTGTGCTTAGCAGGTAGTGGCACAACGAATACCATCCTGAGAGAAACGGAAATTCTCTAGTCGATCAGCAAGAATGTTGGTAGTCTTACGACAATCGCAGGTAGCGATACTTGTATAAGGAAGGGCTATAATTATACTCCCAATGGGCACAACTTTGGTCATTAAAGAAAACTTATTGTACCCAGAATCGACTAGAACTCTCAAGGATATTCGCGCTAACGGTTTCCACGTAGAGACTGAAGAAGAGTATGGTAAGCAATACCTGCTCATTGAAAAGTGTGAAGAAAGTAAAACAATGGCATCAGAATGTCTTCCTTCATATAAAACTGGGCTATACTATACTAATATTAAGGCATCTACAGCCTATACTGCCCTGAAAATCAAATTTAGAAGCTCTGAACTTTTCTATCTCTAGCATGATAGATCATGCAGCCTAGGTTTTAGGATGATGAGATATATAATTAATAATTCATAGGGACATAATACAAAGGTAAAGAATTTCCGAAATTAGGAAGATTTTGTGTGCCCCTCATGTGCCATCGGGAAATTAATTACTAGGCTTTCTGCTTTGAAAGTGAAGGATGAAGTCCCTGCATTCCTGGACCGTATCGAGGAGACCTTTTGCGATCCTATACAGCCCCTGTAAGAGTCATTTAGGTATTTTATGGTGCTCATCGATGCTTCCTCGGAATGGTTGCACGTATATTTATTGTCTACGAGAAATCATGCTTTTGTAGAGCCAATCACGTAGATAATTAAATTAGAAATATTTCCTTGATCATCATGTGAAATCCACTTGAATGGACAACGCCAGAGAATTTACTTCGAAGGAATTCGATGATTATTGCATGAAAATGGGAATTATAGTTGAGCATTTCGTACCACATATCCACACATAGAATGGACTAGCAGAACTTTGAAGAATTGTAATTTACCAACTACATGTTGGGGACTCGCAGTCCTGCTCACAGCAACTCTCATCAATTTTAGACTGTCGGCCTATAACATCCATCCACCTATGCAACTAGCGCAAGGATCAACACCAAAAACTTCTCATCTTCGCAGCTTTGGTTGCAAGGTTTATATACATACCTATATCACCACCGCAGCGAACTGCAATGGGCCTTCTCCGAAAGTCTGGGATATACGTTGGTTATGAGACAACATCCATAATCAAGTATTTGGACCTTATGGCTAGAGATTTGTAAAATGCCCGATTCGCTGATAGTATATTAGATGAGGTAAATTTCCTGTCATTAGAGAGAGGAAATCAACCCTTGATGAAAATATCGGGAAATAGCGTGGCAAGCCACAAGAAGTCCAGAAGACAATTGAAGTCTAAAAGACAAGAAAAGTCCAAAAGACAATTGAAGTCCAGAAGATAATTGAAATCTATGCATATAACCCGCGCGCTAGTAAAGCAAATAAAGAAGTCTAGAAGATAATTGAAGTCCAGAAGACAATTGAAGTCCAGAAGATAATTGATTTGCAAATATTACCGAATCAACTACCAGACCACTTTAGTGATTTGAAAAACGTGACCAAGTAGTATTTGCCTGTAAGCAATGCACCGGAGAGAGTTGAAATACCAATAAAGGTATCTCTAATCCCGTCCAGAGACCTCAGAATAAAAGGACGAGAACTCCGGTCCCTCGAATCCAAAGTAACCGGGGACGCCTGGTGAAAAAGGACAAGAGGGATTTGACACAGCCGATCACCAAAGTGCCCCAAAACAAGAAGGGGAGCCAGTTGAGACCTGGTATCGGTATGGAACCTTCAGAAAAGGCATACCAGAATTGAACATCCCTATGAAGGGAGACATCAGCATGGATGTGTGCGCACATATCGGAGCTGAAACACTAAAGGGACTTGCCCCGCAATTGGAAGTAGCAGTGAGCAAGTAGAAGCATTAGAAGAATCACCCCTTAAAGAAATAGCTATAAACTTTATGACCTCGGGAGAATCTTTGAATATGACAACAGCCAATGTCGACATTTACTTTGCAAAGAAACTTGCCACAATCATCAATCTTGATCCAGAGCCTGCATCGATCGCTTGAAAAGATCAGATTGGAAGAAGGCAATAGAAACTAAATTATTCTCTTTGAATAAAAGAAAGACGTTTGGGCCTGTAAACCGCACGTCTTTCTTTGTGCACCCCGTAGGGCATAAGTGGGTTTGTTCGAAAGAGAAATGAGAAGAAGCAAGCCTCGTTGCACAAGGTTTCACTGAACGTCCAGGAGATGATTATGAAGAAACCGATTCCCCGGTCATGGGCGGAACTCCCTTTAGACATTTATCTCAATGGTAGTGAAATTGAAGTTAGAAGTGAAATTGATGGATGGGGTACCAGCATACCTTTATGAAATGTTGGATTCGGACATTTATATGAAGATATCTGAATGTATCCTTGTCCCGAACCAAGACAGAGCAAATAGAAATCTGTACAGGGTGAAACTCAGAAAGCCACTGTATGGAATTAAGCTATCAGGCAGGATGTGGTATAATCGCTTGAAGCAACTTTCTATACAAGAAAGGCTACACGAACAATAAGAATAATCACTGTGTATTTATACGACGATCCCAAGATGGATTTTGTATAATCTCGGTGTAATACCCCAAAAGTATTCGAGAATATTCGAAAGAGTATTCGGAAGAGATTATGTGAATTCGAAGAAGGACCAAATATAAAATAGATTTAGCAGCAATTAGATAGAGGGGTTTTCTGCAGTTTTTCGGCAACCTGGGCCTCGGGCCTTGGTCCAGGAGGCCCATGAGGGGCCGGCCACCAATAAAAAGAGGTGGGGAAACCCTAGTTGCTACAGTACCACACCCTTGGTACTGTAGCGCTGCACTGTAGCACCCCCCTACTGCTATGCCAAGAGGAGAAAAGAAGGAGAGAAAGGAAGAAGAAGAAAGGAAGAGGAAGGGGAGAAGGAAAAGAGGAAGGAAAGGAAGGAGCTTCGCTGGGTCTCCGCATTCGTCATCTCGTTCTCCAAGGGTAACGTTTATCGAATGTCGTTGTTTGATTAGCCGTAGAAGGGAAACCGATTAGTTTTGGTTGGATCGAAGTCTGCCTGCTATAGATTCAATTCTGTCCAGATTATTGCGCAGTCATTTTCATGTGTTTAGAGGCCTAATTAGGAGTTTTTATCTCCTAGAGTTATTTAGATTATGTTCTTAGCTTTCGGTGGCCGCCGAGTTCACCTGATTCCGACGTACGAATCAAAAGTTATGATTAGTTTAGTGTCGCTGTCATGCTAATCTGTCAGCATCCAGACAGTTTGTAGAAAACTGGGTTAAGCCGTTAGTTAAAGAGGAAATCAGAGGATCTCGATATAACGAAAAATGTAGGTAATTTTCATACCTTTTCAGAGAGCTAAAGAACGCAAAATTTGGACTTTCGTAGCAAAATTTATGGTGGTTTTAGTATACTGTCCAGAGAACCCGACGTGAATATTGATGTCTTTTAATTTAGCTTGGTAGGGGTATTAGATGGCCGATTTAGAAGGGCCCCTCAACTAGGTTTAGTTGAGGAATTTAATTACCTTTCCAGAAAGTCCAAGAAAACCTCATTTGGACTCATATGCCAATAGATATGGATTTTTGTATATAACTGTCCACCGAGGAGACAGATTGACGTTTAGGATTTGGGGTTGGGATCGGGTTAGACGCTTTTGCGAGTTAGTGATTGTTTTTATTTGGTTTGTTTGGTCTACTACTGTTATCTTAGCATGCGTTATAAATGTATTCAGGTGGTGGTTTGATCCCGGAGGCAGCACCTGCTGCACGTCCCTCGCTCTCTCGCGGTTAAGGCAAGTATAATGATGGATATTATAGATATCATTGAATGACAATGTTTGATAAATACTAGGAGTATTTGTGTTATCCATGATTGTTATGGTGATATGTTTGGTAATGTTCATGGTTTCCAGTGAAATGAGTAAAGTGTTATTCTTGGATGTTTGAAGGTTATGAAGTCTTGATTATGAGCATTTGTAGTATGAATAGATTATTCACATGCAATGTTACTGCAGATGCATGTTTATATTAATATGAGATTTCATACATATGCATCATGATGGCTTATTGAAGTCTTGGTCAAGTGATGACCAAGCATTTGTTGAGGTCCCCGGCATGTTTATGACGGGCTAAAGGTCTCCATGCTTGAAGAGCATGGGCTTAGGTCCCCATACTTGCGGAGTATGGGCAATAGTCCCTGTGCCAGATGGCACAGACATGGGTGTGCATCGACGGATGCGCACTTTGCATTACCGGTAAAATGCAAAAGAGAAAGAGAAAGAGAAAGATAAAGTGCATGTTGAGCATATTGCATAGCATATGTATGTAAAGTTATTGGTGTGTGGTTTTTGTAATACAGTTGATGAGTTTACATGCATGTATGCTGTTTATGCCATTTATTATATTTGCTGAGTCTTTGGACTCACCTCTTGTTGTTTGTTGTGTTTTAGGTATCCTTGTGAGATCGGCATGCATGGGGGAAAAAGAAGGATTAGCCTTGTTGCACTATCGCACGATCTACCCCACAATGGAATGCAAAAGAAAATTAATTAGTAGTTGAATGAATTACTTAAAATACACTTTATGGTTATTGCTTTGCTTGGAGTAAATTGTAATAAACGGTTAGATGTTTTTGGATGCTCTTGATCTATATCCTAGATGTTTATTTGCTATGGATGTTGTAGTAACGAATAGCCAGTTTTGATTTGTCTTAATCAAATTGCAAGTTGGAATACTTATATATGCTATATCTGTTAGTTAGAATCTCCGGTATAGATAACTATACAAAGGAGGTTCTGTCAAAATTTTGTAAGGTATTTTAGTTTAACTTGTCTAAATTATTTAATTCAGTAGCATTCCAGGCCTTTGACAGGCTGGGGTGTTACACTCGGTGTATGAAGATGATATGAATATCATCGGAACCCTGAAGGATATTAAGAAAGCAAGCTATTACCTGGAATCGGAGTTCGAAATGAAAGATTTGGATAAAACCAAATATTGCTTAGGCCTCCAGCTTGAGTATGTCCCTGAAGGAATATTAGTGCATCAGCCAACCTACACTCAGAAGGTGTTAGAAAGGTTCGGCTTTAGAAAGGCATACACTTTGAAAGTGTCAATGGTCGGGAGATCTTTGCAGCAAAATAAAGACTCGTACAAGCCTAAAGAAGAGGGGGAGGAAGTCCTGGTACTGGAATTTCCATACTTAAGTGCAATAGAAGCGCTCATATATTTAGCAAATTGTACTATATCAGGCATTGCATTTGTCGTGAACCTATTAGCAAGGTATAGTGCAGAACCTATCAAAGGCAATGGCAGGCAATGAAGGACATCTTCTAATACCTCCAAGGAAGCAAAGAACTTGGTATGTTCTATATAAAGAACCAAGACCTAACTATGAATGGCTATGCAAATGCCGGGTACCTGTAGGACCCGCATACAGCCAAATTATGAACAGGCTATGAACTCCTATGTGGTGGAACTGCAATTCCATCAAAATCATCTAAACAATGTCTTGTATCGACTTCGACGAACCACTCAGAAATTATAGCACTGTACGAGGCCTCACGAGTATGTGTTTGGCTTCGACGGATGATTCACCACATCCAGCAGTCATGTGGGTTGAATATCACGCAAACCCCCACTATTATCTATGAAGATAATGCAGCATGTATTGCACAAGTGCAGATGGGTTATGTGAAGAGTCTCCTCAAGTCCTTCTATGCTCATGAATTGCAAAAGATGGACGATGTTAAAGTACTACATACTAAGTCGTATGAAGAGTCTCCGTTGCAGTTGTCGTTATTACCGTAGTCATAGTTATTAGTCTTACTTAGCTAGTCCCAATTAATGTCTCTTGTATTCTTAATTAAATAGATGTTAATAATTAAGCTGTAGTTTTTTTGTTGTTAATAATTTAGTCGTCATTATGTAGGCTTTATTATTTGAGTATGAATTAGTTGGCAGTTAAAATTTAGTGAAAATTAAATAGTCGTAATAGTTTAGTGGTAATTAATCAGTCATGATTAGTTTAGTTTTAATCAATTTGCCGTAATTAATTTAGTGAAAATTAATTAGTCGTAAATAATTTAGTGGTAATTAATCAGTCATAGTTAGTTTAGTGGCAATTAGTTAGGCATAATTTATTTAGTTGAAATTGAATAGTCATAATTAATTTAGTTATAATTAATGAGTGATAATTAATAAATCGTGTTTGTTTGAGTCGTTGTTTATTAGTGGCAATTGCACTACTAATGAATTACTCGTAAGTAATTTTTTGACAAGTATTCATTTTGTTGCTATTTAATTAATTATTCGTATTTCAGTACTCATATTTAATAGATTACTTGCATGTAATTTTTTGTCATTATTTGTGTCGTGGTTAATTACTAACGATTAAATTACTTGTAATTAAATACTACTAATTAGTTCAGCCATATTAAATTTGTGGTAACTACATACCATGTTTGTTATATTGCGTACCACAAATTGGGTTGTTGTGGCTTTAGGTAATTTCGAACATGCACTTGGCAGTGTTTTGTGGCGATAGTCTCGTACGGGGCCGGACCCGATGGGTTGGACCTGTTGAGATACTAGTACAAGGTGGACCAGGCGGAGGGGTTCGATCTGATGAATATTCACGAGCTTTGGAGCTGCATCCGGAGGGAGTGTGATACAGAGCCAATGACGAAGAAACTTGTCATCGAGGGGACCATCTGCACGAAAGGCGTATGGGAGCTGGTCAAGGTGAATAGAAGCGTAGCATGGAGTTAGTACATGCAGATTGCCTCCTAGCCCGAGGCAGCCATTTACGAGAAGCAAATGGTGTACGTGAATTTATTGTCGGTGTTTTAGAACCGATCTTACGTAAAGATTATTTGATTCGGGGGGTCTCCACAATTGATCACGCAAACAAAGGAGACATGGGAATTTTTATACAGGTTCAGGCCTTCTCCAATGAGAATAACAACCCTACTCCTGTGTGTATTGTATTGGGTATCCTGATTACAATCAGTGAAAAGGCTTGCGCTAATACTGCTGTAACGACCCTAACTTAGGGTTTGTATTTCAAATGTAAAAATTTTGTGGAGAAATAAAAACTTTTGTTGTCTCATCAAATCATTTGGAAGTTTTCCAAATTTTCCCTAGCAATTTCCATTTTCTAGAATTAAATTCTTGTGAATGGAAACTGTTGCCAACAAATTCTTAGCCTTAAAACCTGTGATTATCCTCTGCAAGTATGTTTCCTATCATCTTGACCATCCTAGCTACCTCTCTGAAAAATTTCACAATTTTTAGATTTTGGTTGCTATTTCAAATGGCCAAGTCAAACCAGTTTAGAAATCTGGTCAAACCTCTGGACAGTAGCTTGTGAATTTTCTTGGGGGAAATCTAGTGCATGAAAATTCCTGGAAAAATTACACAAGGTTGTCCTCTGTCCCTGTAAGCTCCCATAAAAATTTCAGAATTGTTGGAGCTCGGGAGCTATCTCTAACAATTCCCCAAACCCGCTCAGCCCTTTTAATTCAAATCTGGAATCACTGTTCCTCGGGCCCGAACCCAACTCTGGCTCGAGTCCGACCGCACCTAAATGAATCGGTCGCACCGCCTAGCTGCACCGCGCGAGCCCGATGGCTATCAGCCGTCCGATGGAGATCGCACGGTCCATGTTGCGTGTCTCATCGACCTGTCCGAATGCATACATTGATCTCGGCCGTCCGTCCTAGATCCAACGGTCAGCGCGTTATTGATCGAGACTAACCAATTGTTCACGCTGCGCCAGACTCCGGCTCGCACCGCTTCGTCGCTTTCACTGACGAGTGGGCCATCCTTGTTAGGTTCTTCCTCGCCTTCTCCGCGTCTCACCGGAGCTCGCGGCCGCTCGCGCATGCTCGCCACGTCCCTCGTCGCTGCCACCTTTCTGTCCTCGTGTCAGTCTGAGAAGCATCGCCGTGACTTCTTAAAGCCTTTGAGCTCACCCATTCGTCGTTTCCTTCGCTCTCTCGCTTTCTCCGCCCATTTCTCTGTTTCGGCCGGAGAAGGGAACGAAGCTAGCGCCGCCGTGCTAGTGCCGCCCTCGAGCCAGCGACCCCGCCGTTGTGCTCCTCTCACCACGCCGCCTCCATTTTTGCCAGCCCGGATCATTAGCGTGCACTGTATCGCCTGGAGCAACTTCATCGTCCCCGCCTCCGGTGATCTTGGTCCTGTAAGCTTTCTGGCGATCTAGTGAGTATCATGTTTCGGCGTTTGGTCCCTTAGGATCGCCCGGATCCACTGAGTCTAATGGAAGTCTTGTTTTCCTCTTTGGTGCATCACCGGGGTAGCGCAACCAGTTCTTCCTCGGGCTCGATATTTCGCCGCCGCGGTGATTCCCGCCGCCTCAGACCTCCTTCGCCGGCTTAATCTAGGGCTTATCCTTCCTGGGATCAAGGCGGAGCTGAGGCGCACCTTACGGGGTCTTCTCGAAGCCCGTAGCGTCATCGCCGCGAGCACCGCATCTTCTTCTCCGCCTCCGGCCGTCGTGAGCTCATCTCCGTCGACCATCGGGCTCCGCGTCGCCGCCACTGGGTTCGCGAAGTCTCTGTGAACCCGAAGGTATCACTCACTCGTCTTGAAACTCACTGGTTTGCGAGTTCCGCTGCGCGGCCGCGCCGCCGTCCCCGTGCGTGCCGGTGAGCCGCCGGTGGAGTTAGTTTATCGTTAACCTTTGTTTAGTTATGTCGCTGCCATGTGGGCCCTCTCTGTTAATCGCGTTTAGGAAATCAGTTAATCCAACCGTTCTGTTATACCCTGTGTCGCTGCCATGTGGGTCCATGCTGTCAATTTAGGATTGTGTAAATTTCGTTATACGTTTTCTCTGTCGGGACGCGTATTTTATCTGGGCATGTGTTTGAGGATTGCGTTCTGTTGAGCCGAAGACGTATTCTTTGAATACGCCTTCAACGTCACCTTGCGGGCTGGCTGTCCTAGTCAGCGCCCTCGCGCGGGCCCGCCTGTCATTCACTGTGGCTAGCCGATCGTGGGTGTAAAAAGGGAGAAATGCTTTAGGGATTTCCGAAATATATTTCTTTTGTGCTGTTAATTCAATTAAACTTAGAAAATTCATAACTAAATCAATTTTTATCCAAATCGCATGAAACCAGTTCTGTTAATTTTCATTTTAAATGTATTATTTACTAAAATTAGTTTCAACCTTGTCTCAGTTAGCAAAAGTCTGTTAATTAATTAAATGGTGTATATTGTAATTTCCAAATTAGAAAATGCATATCTCTTTCAATAATTGTCCAAATCCAGTGAAACCAAATTTGTAAATTATCATTTTTTTAGTGAACTAATTATCAGAGTAGGTTTTGGGTGTGTTTCTGTTATTAAAATTTTGCTAAGTATTTAACTAGTGCTTTAATGTGTATGTTAGCTTAGGAAATTGCTAGAAAATTCATCACCGCTTCAAATAATTATTTCCCTGTTTCTAAAAATGTGTTAGAACATGTTTAGGCTGCTGTGTAAAGTTTGGAATATTTTGATGTTGTTTATGTTTGAGTTTTGTCGGTGTTATTCGTTCTTATTCGCTGTTATTTGTTTAATCGTTAGGCTTCGACATTTGCGGTAACCCTGAGAGCGACCCTCCGCAACAAATTGAGCAACAGCTAGAAGCCAAGCAGTTTGATCATGTTAATCCCAGTATTTTAAAGCCTAATATTTTGTTTCAACTGTATGTATGCATCGCTTATTTTGTGTTAAATTGGTTAGTTAATCTTGTTAGTTGCATAATCTGTAGGCAAATGATATTCCTCTACTACCTGAGCCTAGGTCTTGCTGTGATTAGAGGTCGCTGGATGATCTCTTGTCACTTAGTAGATCCGGGTCAATTTGCTTAGACATGCTTAGCTATCGGTAGAACTGGGCGGTTATCGACTTTAGTCGGTAACCTTGATCACACAAAATTTTCTATAACTTTTTGTTTCAGCATTTTTGCTATGTTATTGCAACACTAAAACTGAAAACAAAAATGATTTAGACTTGGGCACAATGGTAAGATTGGTGTGATCTGTTGGGTGTGACTGGAAAGGTGCCCGAGTCAACAAGGACCGAACATCTTGTTACACTAAACCAAGCATTTAGCGTGCTAACCACACTGGAGGGTATGGGACCTCTCTTGACCTAGTACTTTGGCGTGTATTGGCTCCGGGTCGCAGGAGGTCGCAGGAGGGATGGTGTTGGGAGCATGGTAGTTGTCCGAAAAGCTTTACCCCGCAAAGGTAGTTGTCTTTTCGGCTTTACCATGTAAGCGTATGGATTTCTATCCATACGAGCGGCTCGTAGTTAATACACAATATTGGAAAAAGTCTCGTAGGACTTAGCTGTGCCGGCATACCTTCGGTAGTGTGCTTTGGCTTAAAGGCGGTCTGAAGTGTGGGTACATTGGTACACCCCTGCAGGGTTAAAACTATTCGAATAGCCTCGTCCTAGGTTATGGACACGCTTGGCAAGGTCTTCCAAGAGTTAGACTACAACATTTAAATTAAAACTTGCTGGGTGGTACGAATCTGGGATTCGTGCTATTGTTGTGGTGACTATTGGGATGGTCACTTCTAGGTTGTTTTTCTTTACTCTTTTGTTACTATTACCTTTACTGTATTTCAACATTAAAAATGAATTGCAAACTTGCCTTTAAACTGTATTACACTATTGCAAACAAATCGGCTTTGTGCAAATGAAACATATGGCCTCCAACAAAATAAGCCTGCATGTAGCCTATGAACAGGTCTGCTAGTTCACACGTCAGTCTTGCGGGTACAAAGACAATCTTTGTACTCGGATGCTTTGCTTAATGTTTTGTTGCAGAGGAAGAAGGTGAGCCCCAAGGGCCTCACTACGTGAGTCAGTCTTCTGCTTCGTGTCGACGACTAGGCTTGGCGGTCCGGTTAGATGCCTTGTGGGTTGAAGGAACGCTGATTGGCTTTGTTTATAGCCATCTTATGGCACTTTTGCTTCCGCTGTCTGTCCTGTGTATTTGTGTATATTTTGGCCGGTCGGCTTTTGTGCGTAATAACTTTTCTCACTGTTACCTCTGCTTAGTGTGATGTTTGGACTCTATGTTTGGAATGGAGTTGATGCATAATTTTGTGGTGAGGTGTGTATACTGCTTTCTGGGAAGTATACATATCTCGAGGCTCAGTTTATTTGATTTGTGATGCTAGGACTAGACGGTTGGTTAAGCGTTACAAGCCAAATAAATTGGGGTCCTCACAACTGCTACTGACTGTCTCCCAAAAGAGCCTCTCTCATTATCTCCAAGAGACACCTATTTATACTATGCTGTAGGGGCGGTTGTCGTTCCAAGTCAATAGACACTCATTATTACATAATAATGAGAGTAATTACCGGAGTAGTAACCCCCACGCTGTCTAACGGTTACCAATCAGAGATAATGGAGAATTATCTGTAGTTATTTCAGATATAACTACGTATCTTGACTGCTCAGATCTTCACAGTAAATAGGGCCTCTTGAGTGGACCCGATTAGCGTGAAGAAGTCGAGCGTGACTCACGACCAGGGGGTAGTCGTAGGGAAAAACTTACGACTGGATACTGGTCGTAGAAAGACTTACGACCAGATGTAATCGTAGGAGAACTTACGATTACGTGGTAGTCGTAGAAATACTTACGACTATAGGGGTGGTCGTAGAAGAGCTTACGACCACCTAACTTACTCCTCCCTTATAACATTAAGGGGTATACCATGTGACATCATATTACATGATTAGGGAATAATAAAATGAGGATTATTAGATCCTCATCATCTAGCCCCCCAGCTTTAAGTGAAAATAACTTACTTGGCCGAAGAGTTGTAGACGATCTTTTGGCCATTGGGAGATCGTAGGAAAAACGTTGAAGGAAAAACTCTTCGACATGTGTTTCTCTCGACTAGAAATATGCTTAGTCGAGGCAGTTTGTCAGTGATCTCATTATTACAAGGTAGTCGTAGAAAATCTTACGACTTTAGGGTAATCGTGGCCCTATTATCGGAAACAAAAACTTTCCGATTGGCATTCCTTTTGATCAGAAATATACTTGATCAAGAAGGTAATTTCACTTGAGGTGTGAAAAGAGCCTCGGTACTCCCGAACAGGTAGATTAAAGATTTGTCCATTGGAGCAATTCCCGAAGCGGTGGACACCGTTGAATTCCCACGACGTTTCGTTTCAAACGTTAGGTTATAAAACGGACTACGGGGGTGAACTTAGCATTCTTACCGCTTCTCTGATTCACCCTGATTGTTCATTGTTTTCTCCTCTCTTCCGCCGCCAGTGACACTGTGCGCTTCCTTGGAGCTTTCCTAAATCCAACTCTTTCCCCCTTTAGAAAGGATGGCTAGGACCGTCTCCGAGTGGGCTGAATCGGAAATGGACAACGCAAAGATGAATGCTTTGGTTGCCTCTGAGAAAATTCCCGAGGGGCTACTCGTGAAGTGGATTGCGGCGAATGGAGAACACTAGCCGTCGGGGGAGGAAGATCAAATCCCCATTTTCCAGGCATATTGTGAGTGTGGCCTCTGATTACTTGCCCACCCCTTCCTCACACTCGCGCTCGAGCACTTTGGGGTGGAATTAGTGAACCTTAGCCCTAATTCCATCACAATGCTGAGTGTATTCGTGTATCTATGTGAGGCTTACCTGGGGATTCCGGTGGACCTCGAGCTTTTTCAGTACTACTACGGAATGGCTCGGCAGGCCGGAATTGCTAGGAGTTGCGGTCTGAAGCTCCACGACAATAAGTCAAAGGAGTATATTCAGATGTTCACCCGGTCGTCGTGGCCGGGGTGGAAGAAGAAGTGGTTTTACTGGGAAGTTACCAAGGAAGACAGTATCTTGTTTGTCGGGAAAGCCGCCGAGAGGTCCCCTTCCTGGGATTCGACTCCCAGAAATCTCGACCGAATAGCCCCCTACATTCAAGCTATCAAAGACTTGAAGACGGGGGGCTTACCGGATGGCACGAGGTGAAGGACTTCATCACGCGCCGTATTATCCCCTTGAAGAAATGAGTTCCTCCTATGTGGAGGTACTCGGGGAAAGAAGACCCAACCAGGGATTACAAGGATGGTAAGTAAAAAACTCACTTTTTTGGCTTTGTCCTTGGTTAATCCCGATTTAGTCTGCTAATCGTGTTGTTTGTGTGTATAGATCTTCTACAGAGATTGGATTGACGCGTCGAGCTCGTCTGCGAAGAGTCCGTCAACGTGCGACTCCACAAATTCTTGCGGTTTTGACCGTAGAAGAAAAAGTGGAGCGCCTAAAGGTAATCAAAAAACGACTTCGTCTTTAGGCACCTATTGTCGTAAAACGATTTACGACTAAAGGGTTTATCGTAGAAAAAACTTACGACTTGTGAGCTGGTCATAGAAGAACTTACGACCAATTAGTGATCGTAGAAGAACTTACGACTACTTTCTTTTTCTGATCTTCAACAGAAAGAAGGCATAGAAGACCGCCAAGACGACGCGGAAGTCGATTTGGTGGTTATTGGGGCGACCGCGCAAGTGGAGCCAGTAAAATCCCCTCCAGCCAAAAAGCGTCGCCTTGTAAAGGTCGGCGACAAGGGTGGCTCGAGTTCGGTTCCTCCTGCTCCTTTTGCTAAATTTGCTGCAGATTTGGCTGCCGCGAAGAAGAAAGTAGAAGAAGCCACTTTTGCCCTCAAGCGCAAAGCCCCCAAGGTTAAGGTACCCTTCTATTATGACAACAAAACTTTCACAGTTTCTGCTTCTCGTGGCTTCATAAGGCAGCTAGAAAAGGAGAACTGGAAAAGTTTCATGTCTTTTGTGAAGAAAACTGCTGCTCTAGTAGGACCTGAGGCCGAGGGGAGCAAGATCCGTCTCGACCACCTTCATGTCTTAAGGTGGTTGAGACGGATCTCGGCCACTCGGGGAGTCGAGAAGAGGAGACTCCCGTTCCTTCGATCAAATCTCAACCCACAATGGTTGAGAAGAAGTCGAAGAAACCTTCCGTTGGGAAGGTTGCTCCTAAGTTTTGGGTTAGATCCAACGCGCAGAGGTATGTGAAAAACAAAAGTGTAAGAACATCATTTACCCTTTGTTTTTCGCAAGTTAACTTACTTTTTGTTTTGCGGTCTTAGCCCAACGCCTTCAGCCCCCATAGATGCTTCTATGGAGAAGCCCGCTGTCACCTCTTCAGCCAGCGAAGATGTGACTGCGGCAGTGGCTGAAGCTCCGGCTACTATTCCTGGGACGGAGGAAGTCGTTGCCGCAGAACTCGCTACGACCACTGAGGTAGTCGTAGGGATGAAAGCGGAGGCAGGAGAGGCCACAAGGGAGACACCGGGAATCGGCGGTGGTGAGAGTTCCGACCACTGTGCCGGTAAGGCGGCTGTCGAGGACGTTCCTTCCGGTCCTCCAAGCGGTGCTCCCATCACCGAATCAGAAGAGGAAGAGTATTTTAACTTTTGCTCTTATTTCTTTGGCCCTACTTCTATCGTAGGATCTTCTGCCTACCAATCTCGCGATCGAGCTCCTCACCCCAGTAGCATTCCCAATTGCGGGGATGTCTTCGATAATGAACGTCTCGAAGGGGTTTGGTGGAAACGAGTCGAGGAGATGGATGGGCTGAAAGATCCGTCATGGATAATGTCCATGTTTGCTTGGTCAAACATGAATGTAAGTATTCATCGATACTTATGTATGGTTTTATCCCTGTCTCTTATCGTTTTTCTCCCTTGCAGAGAGCCGTAGAACAAGTTGCTACGATTTGCGTGTATAATCGGCAACTTGTCAAGTTACGACAAGAGAAGGCAGTGCTCTGCTAGCAAGCAGAGAGGTGGTGAGTAACCGATTCTCGTTATCGTTTTACAAACTGATTACTTACTCGGTACTCGTAGAAGATTATCGTAGAAAACTTACAACTTGGTACTAGTCGTAGAAGAACTTACGACCAGGGGAAATCGTAGGAAAACTTACGATTATCCATCAATCGTAAAAATACTTATGACTATTCGTCTGTGTATTCATGTCTTCCTTTAACCTTTCAGGTTTAAGAGTGACGAAAAGACCTTAGCTGATTCACTCGACTTCGAGAAAGCCAAGACGAAAAAGCTAAGGGATAAGGCAAACAACCTTCTGAAGAAGCTTCAGGAGGCTAACTCTGCAACTCAGAAATTGCAGGAAAAAATAAATAGTACGTGGAGTTACGACTGCATTTAATCTTGATCTTCGCCTTCTTAACCTCTCATTCTTCTGCAGAAAAAGAAGTCAAAAATAAGGCCCTTCAGGCCGAGGTGGGGACTCTTCGGATCGAGGTCCAGGAGAAGTCCTTGGTTGTCCGCGAGATCTCCCGCATCGCGAAGGAGAAAGATCAAGAAATTGAGAAGTTAGGTTCTCAATTAGCGGGTAAGTAAAACTTTTACCTGCTGTTAAATCGTTTTATCTTCTCATAGAATTGTTTTATCTAATCAATCCTTACTCCTTTCAGATCGATTAATTGAAATAAAACAACTCCACGAGGCTTCGACTTGCACCCAGGAGGAGATGAAGTCGATGAAGATCAATCTTCAAGACAACATTTCGCTTCTGAACAATGTACTCGATGGGCTTCGTGCCGGGAAGGTCGCTCCCCGCGATGGCACGATGGCCGCTCATACGAGTTCCATTGGGGAGCAAGTCGGTACCCTGCAAGAGTTGGTGTCTACTCTGAAGACCAACCAGAATGACTTGATAAGGGAAGCGGTCGAAGGAGGTGTGAGCTTTATTTTAGCAAAGCTCAAGGCCCGTGACCCTAACCTTAACCCACATTCTGTTGAAGCCGACTTCGACTGTACTGAATCTGAAGCAGAACGGCTAATCGAGGAAATGCAGTCGGTCGGCGAGAAAGTTGCGGGGGAGATGCAAATAGAGTCTCCTTTATCATAGTAGTCTGTAATAGGAATTTGTAAAGATAAGTCTTTTTTGGTGATGTGTAAATATATGATCCTTTCTTCTTTCCTGCAAATTATCTCGTAGAGTAGTTTGTAACTCGTAAGATAATAAAAAAGGAAGAAATAATCAGACGAGATATGTGTGATTCCTCCTTCCTTCTTCTTTTTCCCTGCGAATCATCTTGTAGAGTAGTTAGTAACTCGTAAGATGACAACTCGGAAAAAACTAAGTCTAAGAAATGAAGTCATATTTATAACTTTATCCTAGCCTCCGACTATTTGCTTAGTTTATTGGAATAAACTAAGAAAATAGTAAAGAAAGAGTTTCTGAAAACAGAGAGGTTTGTTCGACTTATAGTTCTCGAGACTCGATTATCTTGCTCTAGTCGAAAGAATGGAAAACGGATCGACGCTAGGAAGTTCCCTCTAGTGGGAAGGACCACGTGCAGAGAGAAAAGGCTTTGACTAGGTAATGTTAAAATCTCCAACTAGATTAATCAAATCAATAACAACAATTTGAGTGAAACAAACATCTAGAGTACCTTAGAAATTTATTCAACTGTTTTCGATGTACCTGATAAGTTCGTCCTGGTAGCAAGAGTAGGAAACGGGACGACGCTAGGAAGTTCTTTCTAGTGGGCAGGACCACGTGCAGAAAGGAGAAGCTTCGACTAGGTGTGTTTCTGCCTCCGACCAGTTAAAACCAATCAAGTTTACCAGAAATGGTCGAACGAATCTCAAAAATGCGCTCTTCTTAGAGTATTTTTCAAAAGGAATAAATAAACTAAGGTGACATGAATTTGCTTAAAAATTTTCGACGATGTTTCCGAGTCCAAAAAACTTTGTACTAGTAGCAAAAGTTAAGAACAAAGCGACACTAGGAAACTCCTTCCAGCGGGCAGGACCACATGCAGAGAGGAGAGACTTCGACTAGTTTTTATGTCCTTTCTCCGACCAATGTAAAGGGGAAATGAGCATATGAATAATGGTCGAAAATAAAAGCAAAATTCAAAGAGAGACAAAAAAGATAGGAAGAATCTGATACTTTATTGTCGTAGAAGCTTGTTACACATAGAATTTGCGTAACTGGTCAATGTTCCAAGAGTTTGAGAGAACGCGGCCATCCTCCATCGCAAGTCATACAGATCCTGGACGCGTAACTTCGACCACAGTGTAAGGACCTTCTCACTTGGGGGAAAGTTTGTTCCAATTAGACTGGGATTGGATAAGCCTCAATACCATGTCACCTATAGCAAGGCTGCGAGGTTGGACCTTATGATCGTAGTATCTGCGCCAGGCTTGTTGGTAGACTGCTGATCGGATTAAGGCCTGGTCCCTTTTTTCCTCGAGCAGGTTAATGTCGTCTGCTCGAAGTTGTTCTTGGATGGAGTCGTTAAAATTTTTGACTCTTGCTGACCTGATCTTAATTCTGGCAGAAGCATGGCTTCTGCGCCAAAGACTAGAAAGAAAGGTGTTTCTCCTGTAGCTCGGCTAACTGTCGTACGAATTGCCCATAATACAGAAGGTAATTCTTGTACCCCAGCCCCCGAACGTTTGACAAGCTGATCGAAGACTCGGGTCTTGATTCCCTTCATTATTTGGCCATTCGCTCTTTCGATCGCCTCGTTGCTTTGGGGGTGGGTGTGAGACCCCGGTTTATTAAACTTGTAATACTTAACCTTCCACTGGTTCTAGTATCACAAATAGAATAATCCGCGTCTCGATGAACATGTGCCTCCCAGAACAAGCAGCACACATACATCAATTCCAAGCATGCATCATTTCCATACAACAGAATATAACAAGTCTACTAAAAGACATACATAATATAAGTTATTACGACACAGCCGACCGGCCAAATGACATAAGTACCAAATAAGTAACAGTGGAAGCAAAAGTTGCCATAAGATGGCTTAAACCAAAAGACGACCGGTTAGCCGCATAACACCACAGGGCAACCGACCGGGCCGCCAAGCTAATCGCCCCTTAAACTGTCACAGCACAACTCACAAAAGTGAGGTCCATCGGACTCACTATCATCCTCTGCACAACACAAGCAATGCGGTGAGTACAAAATGTACTGCAAAGACTTACGAGTAGCAAACCTATACATAGCTACATGAAAGTCAGTATTCAAAGGAATGAGGTTATATGGTTCTTTGGGCGCATAAAGCAAGTTTCATTTGCAATATTGTAATAGATTGAATGTGGTTTGTAAAATCTGTTTTTAAGCATTTAAATAACAACGAGTAAGCATAAGTAACAAGTATCCACCTAGAAGTGACTTTCCCAAAAGTCACCACAACATAACATGAATCCCTGATTCATACCACCATCAAGTTTTAATTTTAAAATGTTGTAGTCTAACTCTTGAAAAGCTTATCCAAGCGTGTCCATAACCTAGGGCGAGGCTATTCGAATAGTTTTAATCCTGCGAGGGTGTACCAATGTACCCACACTTGAGATCGCCTTTTTGCCAAGCTATTAAGCACACTTCCTTTGGTATGCTTAAGACGGCTAAGTCCTCTGAACCCTTTCCAATGGAATATGCTAATCAAGAGACGCACGTATGGGGTTAATCCTTAGTGATCTGCCGACGAAATATGGATCACAAGGACCCATCGTGGAGCAAGATACACCGCCCTCGGCGGGTGTTCCCCTCCCTACAAACGTGTCCATGTTGCATATAATCAAATATGCAACCCACCACGCGACTCATTAATTAACACAGCCCAAAGTACTCGGCTAAGAGAGGTCTCATATCCCTCTAGTGTGGTTAGCACGCACGTAATGCTCGGATAATGATACTCACAAGTAGTTCGGTCCTTAATTGACCGGGCACCATTCCAATCACACCAAAAGATCACACCATCATACCATTGTGCCCAAGTCTAAATTGTTTTCATTTTCAGTTTTAGTTTTGCAATTTAGACAAAGCACAAGGTGAAATATACATATTATAACAGTTTGTGTGATCAAAGTTATCGACAAGTCGATAATCGCCCATTTCTACCGATAACTAAGCATGGCTAAGCATAATGACACGTAATCTACTAAGTGACAAAGGTCCATCCAAATAACCCAAAATCACGACAAGTAACCTAGGCTTCATGGTAGAGGAATAAACATTTCCCTCACGATAATGCATCTAGTAGGCCAACTATCGACAATAGTTTTAAAACAACATAGCAATGCATACATAGAATTTGCAAACAATATATTAGACTTTGAAAATAGTAGGAACAATATGATCAAATGAATGCTACATCCTTGTTCGGGTCAAGTGCAGAGTTTGATGGCTGCTGTGGCTCAATATCAAGATTAATAATATTGTCTTCGGAACCTAACGCGAAAAAGGCGATAAGCAAATAAGAACGAAGAACACCAAATAAATCTCAACAGCAAAACACATCCAAAACTAATAAAATCTACACAACAGCTAGGGAATGGTCTAAGACAAAGACAGGAACAAGAATTTTGCAATTTGAACTTAACATGCAAAAGATATGAGCAAAATGCTCTTTCTCAGCCTATATCAACCTAATTAATAATTAACACTGTTCATGGCGAAATTTTCCAGAGTGATCTAAGGTCTGAAATTTTTATAGTAGGTAGATTATGACATCCTAATAACAGCAAAGTTGGATTTACTGAATTTGGAGTTATACACATTTACTTATGATTTTTCTAAGTTGTAAATGTAATGCAAGTCATTTTACAGAATTATGAACATACTCAAATCCTATTTTATATGAAAGTATACTAACAGACGAATTTGACAAAATTGGTTTTGCACAATTTGGATTTATACAGGAAGAGATATGCATTTTTCAAGGTTAAATCTATTTCTGGAATATTCAAAATGACAGAAAACAAGTTATTCCTAGTTACACAATTTTCTGCTACTGGAACATGCTTAAATCCATTTTTATAATAAACTAAAGTAATAACGAAATTTATTACAGTTGGAATTATCTAAAAAGCAGTTAAAATGATTTAGTTATGAGTTTCTAAAGTTTTTATACCATTTTCAGTTGTTAAATAAATACTTACCGAAATACAGAACAACCCAAATAAAAGAAAACGACGTGGACAACTCCCAGCCCTTGATCTAAAATCCTACGGCTCACGCGCGCCGAAAACAGCGCACGCGCGCCAAACCTAATCGGAGCCCACCGTTGGATCACGATCCAACGGCGCACGCGAGTGTATGCATTCGGACGGTGCGGTTGCACACACGATCTTGACCGTTGATCGAAAGATCGACGGTCGAGAACGATCAAGGCATCCGGAGGGTCCGAACGCACACAAAGATCAGGGCCGCAGATCTAAAAATGAACGGTGGCTAACGATCGCAGTTCAAAGGGAGATGCTGACACGTGGGACCGCATGTCAGTGACTTAGGGTCACGACCGCGAGCGTTTAACCCACGTGCAATGCTGGCCCACTTGTCGATCGAGAGGCGGTTAGGACAGGATTAATGCTTCTAATGATTAACATTAAATAGACACTAATGACTCCTGAGATTTGATTTTAACCCCTCGGGCCCACAAGTCAGCGACCCAGAGGTAAAATCCGACAGCGATTAAATGCCGACACATTCAATTAACCAATGATTAATCTTAATGATATCGGAACAGTGCGGGATTGAACCAGAGAGCGATTTAAGGATATTGGGCCCACTGGTCAGAGGCTCAATGATAACGACTAAGACATAATTAATAACTAATGATTAGCAATTAATGTGTCCTAATCAAATGACGAAAACGGGAGCTCCTGGCCGGCAAAACCCGAGTGATTTCAACGGTAAATCGCCGGCGACACTGGCCGCGGCGGCGCCCACCAAGAACCAAAATGGATTCGTAATAGCACAACGAATCTAATGGTAGCATTCTCGCCGGCGGTGAGGGACTAGAACGCCGGCTAGCCGGAAAACGAAAATGGAACCCTACTGCTAAACACGAAAATCGCGATGAGCTCCGCTGCAAGCCTAGGATGTGGGTGCCAGAGCCACTAAGGACTAATAAGAAGCTACCTCAGGGACGAGAAGCTTCAAAGATGGCCGGAGTTGCTTGATCACAGAGGAAGCTCGCCGGACTTGGAGAAGAAAACCCGAGATGGATACCCTGAGCCAAATGAGTGATTCCAAAGCATCAAAATAGCTTCATAATGATTCACAGAAGCTACATGAGCAAGTAATTGGAAAATGGAGCACTCACCTGAGCTGAGGAAGAAGATGACCAATTTCGGCCGAATTTGAACAAACCCCAAATTGGACAATTCCTGATAATCAAATCCAAAATTAAGTGAGGGGAAATGTTCAAGGAAGTAAATAGGTATGGTTAGGGCAAAGAAACATGAAGGAGGACCACTAGAACACCAAGAACACCAATGGAGCTCTTCGGGTCAACAATGGCGATTTGCCATTTTTGAGGTGTTAAGCTCCAATATTGAGAATGAAGCTTGATGGTGGTCTAAAGAAATACCAGGAGGCATTGAGAGTGCTTATAAAGCCATGAAAGCATTAGGGTTTGCACCACATATCTTTCGGGCGGCAAAACACAAAGCACAAGGTGCGGCCGACAAGGAAAAAGAGGTGAAGACGTGCATTAGGGCATGGCCTGGCTCAGTGTACCTCCCATACCCCTAAACGTCGGCTAGGGTGGCTTTAGGGAGCAAGAAATGACACTGCAATTACTCCCCCTACTGTTCATGCACGGCTAGAGGTTGAAGACGACCCGCGAAAAGGCTCGGTGATTCACAGCCGTTAGATGAGACACGGACGGCTAAGATAGCGCCACGCCTCCGGGCTTTAAAACACAACGGAGAGGTTCCGAGCCCTAGGATTAGAAACGAACGGCTCAGATAGCCCCACGTCGCAAACGCGTTTTACAACGTGGGAACACGCGGGCGTTGGATCTTAATCCAACGACTCTGATTCAAGAATGCAACCGGAGGGTCCGAAGGTTTCGGCGCATCTCGACGGTTGGATGGAGATCTAACGGTTGACATTCAAACTTGCAACCGGAAGGTCCGAATGTTAACACGCGCGCGGCCCGTGCGATTTAGATCCAAAGGCTGAGATCGATCGCGGGATTTTAAAACGGGCGCGGTGCGGTTAGTTGACTGGACCGAATCAATTGGCTCGAGCCCGAGTCTGACTCGAACCCGAGTAACAGTAAAACCAAGTTTGACTTTGAAATAAGAACAGAGACTTTGAATGATTTATTTGAGGTAGCAAATTAACTCCAAAAATTATGAAATTTTTACAGGAGCTTGCTAACTCAGATATTAACCTTGTGTAAAATTTTTAGAGGTTTTTATACTGTGAATAAATCTCCGAAAATTCTGCAAGGCTCTGTTTTAATGTTTGACTGGGAGTCAAACAGGTTTGACTGCCTCTAAAAATATTCAAACAATTTCCAAAAATTGTGAAATTTTTCAGAAGGGTCACATACCATCACAGAGACTTAGGAAAAATATTTCCAGAGGATGATCACAAGATTTGACAAGATTGTTTTTGCAATGTCAAGATTTGGATCAACTAGACTTGTGACAATGTATTTCCATAATTCCTTGTGCAAGAATTGATTGGCGCAAAAGGAAATACATGATGTAAGAAAAAGTTTTAATTTCTACTGATTTTCTTACATTTGAAACACAAGCCTAAAGTTGGGATGTTACAGTGGGCAACAGAAGCGTAACATAAAAGAGTTCCCAACTCGTCGCAAAATTCCTGAAATTTTGCGCTAAAAAATTGTTTGCCATTGTCTGTGATGATTCGACTTGGTACTCCAAATCGAGTTATCACGCATCTCATCATGAACCGTTTTGTTGTTTCCGTTGTTATCCCAGTCACAGGCTCAGCTTCTATCCATTTTGTGAACGTGTCAATAGCCACAAAAAGGAATTCGAATCCACCTAGAGCTCTAGGTAATGGTCCTAGGATATCAAGACCCCAAGTCGCAAAAGGCCAAGACAGAGGAATTGTTTGCAACGCCTGAGCCGGTTTGTGTATTTGCCTGCTATGAAACTGGCATTGTACACACTTTTTGACCAACTCCTTGGCATCGTAGAGGGCCGTTGGCCAATAAAACCTTGTCGAAAGGTTTTAGCGACTAGAGTTCTATAAGAAGCATGAGTTCCACAGATACCTCCGTGTATGTCGTGAAGGAGTTTTAATCCTTCGCTATGCGAAATACATCGCATGAGTACCCCTTGAGTTCCTCTTTTATAAAGGACACCTTCGACCAAAGTATACATTTTGGCCTTTCGGGATAGTCGATCTGCTTCGAGATCGTCGTCGGGTACGGAACCCATCTAAAGATACTTGTAGATGTGTGTCATCCAGGTATCTTCATACTCTAGAGAGGTTGTTTCTATAGGAGGCATCTCTAGTTCTTCAACTAGAGACGGCTTCTGAAGTTGCTCCAGAAAAACCCCTTTCGGCACTGAGGATCGGGAGGAAGTCAGACGAGCCAGTTGGTCTGCGAGGAAATTATCCTTTCGAGGGATAAATTGTATCTCAAAGCCCAAAAAGTGATTTTCTAACTTTAGAACTTCCGATAAGTACCGGGACATAGTTGGATTAGAGCACTGGTACTCTTTTCCGACTTGATTCACAACTAGTTGAGAGTCTCCTCTCACGAGTAGTCGTCGAATCGAGAGCGCTTTTGCGGCTCGTATGCCAGCTAGCAAACCTTCGTACTCTGCCACGTTATTGTGACCTGAAAGTTTAATTGTATGACATATTTTAAGGTCTCTCCGGTAGGAGATTTCAGGACCACCCCAGCCCCCGAGCCACTTATCGTAAGTGACCCGTCAAAGTACATCGTCCACTGGTCGTGGGAATCGTACTGGAGATCCTGAACAGGTTCAGGATTTGTCCATTCGGCGATAAAGTCTACCAAGATCTGGGATTTAATGGTCGTTCGGGACACGAAATGGATGTCGAACTCCCAAAGTTCGACTGACCATTTTGCCATGCGTCCCGCTGTTTCCCTATTTTGGAGGATCGCTCCCAAGGGAAACTCAGACGGCACATCTAGTTTGTGCGCCTGAAAATAATGCCGCAGTTTCCTCGAATACATGAGGAGGGCATATAAAAGTTTTTGAACCTGAGGGTAACGCTCCTTAGGTCCGTGTAAAACTTCGCTAACTTAGTAAACTGGTCGTTGTACGTTCTCACGTTCTCGACCAATCGCGCTTCACGCACGTGGCGTGGCGCCTAGATAAATTAAGAGCGTCTCTCCCGGTTTGGGAAACGAGCAGAGCGCCGTAAGATACCTCTTGACTTCCTCAAAGGCTATGTTAGCCTCTTGAGCCACTCGAAGCCCTCATGTTTCCTTAGAAGTTTGAAGAAAGGCAGTCCTTTCTCTCCCAGACGTGCGATGAAACGACTTAATGCTGCCATGCATCCTGTGAGTTTCTGGACTTCTTTTTTCGTGGTCGGGGGGCGTATCTGAGTGATGGCTTTTATCTTTTCAGGATTTGCTTCGATTCCTCGTGCAGAGACCAAGAATCCGAGCAATTTTCCTAAAGAGACCCCGAACACACACTTCTTGGGATTAAGCTTCAAGTGGTATTTTCTGAGGTTGTCGAAAGTTTCCTGCAAGTCTGTGATGTGATTGAGCCGTTTGCTGCTTTTTACGACTAGATCATCAACGTAAGCCTCCAAGTTTCGGCCTAGTTGAGGAGCAAAATTTGTTTGCATCAAACGCTGAAAAGAAGCCCCAGTATTTTTTAAACCGAATGGCATTTTGACATAGAAAAATATTCCAAATGGTGTAATGAATGTGGTCTTCTCTTCATCTTCTCGACACATATTGATCTGGTGGTCCAGAGTATGCATCTAGAGAACTCAATATCTCACATCCTGCAGTAGAGTCAACCAGCTGATCGATGCGAGGTAAAGGGAAATCATCTTTTGGACAAGCTTTATTAAGACCAGTAAAGTCTACGCACATACGTCATTTGTCGTTCGACTTTCTAACCATTACAGGGTTGGCCAACCATTCTGAGTTGTTGACTTCTCTTATGAAGCTTGCTTTAAGCAACTTGTCCAATTCTGACCTAATAGCATCTCTTTGATCAGGGGTAAATCTCCGTAACTTCTGTTTTACAAGTAATTTATCAGGCCGTAAGGCTAGCCTGTGCTCGATCACTTCCCTGGGGATTCCGGGCATGTCGGATGCTTGCCGCGCGAAGACATCTGTGTTTGCTCGGAGGAAAGTGATGAGGGCGTCTTCCTATTTGGGGTCGAAAGAATCCCCTATGCGAACAGTCTTCGAGGGCTCCTCTGCGTCCAGAGGAACCTCTTTGACCTGGTCGTTCGGCTTTGGTGCAGCTTTAGGCTTCGACTTGCTAGTCGAAGGCTGACTTTCATCTCGAGTTGGTAGTTGTCCAACCATTTCGAGGAAACGACGGTCGCAAGAGTGCGCCATCTTCTTGTCACAATATATTGTGATTACTCCTTTGGGACCTGACATCTTAAGACATTGATACCCATAATGAGTAGCTATTAAGAATTTTGCCAAAGTAGGTCGTCCAAGTATGGCATTATATACCGTATCGAAATCGACCACATGAAAGGAGATCTTCTCTGTCCTGAAATTGCTTGGTGAGTCAAACGTTAAAGGAAGAGAAACTTGGCCAAATGGTTTGGCCGAAGACCCCGGTACGATTCTATGAAATGAATATCGTACCGGCCTTACCTTTGTCCTGGGTACCTGCATCTCGTTGAGGGTACTCGTAAACAGTATGTTTAACGAGCTTCCACCATCAACTAAAACTCGATTTACTCGACAATTGCTGATGGTGGGTTCGACCATGATTGGGAACCGACCTAGTCTAGTCGAAGGGATCGGGCAATCACTTTTCTCGAAAGTAATGGTGACTTCCGACCACTTTGGTAATTTATTGACGAGAGGTGAGTCGATTGTGTTTACCTCGCGCTCGACAGCTTTCAGCTATCTCCGTGACTCATATGCCGATGATCCTCCATAGATGTGATCGATGGTGTGTTGCGGATCCTGGAACGGCATCTCCTCTTCGTCATCTGACTCCACTTGTCTGGCCTACCTGTTCAAGAGTAGGAAGTGGCCCTTTGCCAGAGTAATAGTCTTCGAGTTTTCGTAGAAAAACTCGGCGATTCTGAGGTCATGCCCTTCTTTTTGTGAAAGGACACCACACAGGTTTGTCGTTCTTCCGATCTTGGCGCTTACCTTTACCTCGATCGGGATTCTGCTTGGAGTTGCGCGGCTCCTTGTCGCTTACGGCCAGGACCTCCTTAGAACCGGCGGCAGGAGATTTGTGTCTCTTGGCCTTGTTCTTGGACTTCCTAGCCTGATAAGCCCCAACTTTACGAGGGAAATACTCCTCGTATTCCTCTTGCCGCCGTACATTGTGCTCCTGAAGTGGTGAGAGATCACCTCTCCTGGGAGCTGGTTGGTCTCTAGATGTCCAACGAGTCTTCCTCGGATCGGGAGAATGACGTGAGCGAGGGTCATGTCGTCTCCCGTGCGACGAGTTATCCGAACGACTGGTAGAAGATGGAGTCGTACTGCTACGACTCCCTGGTTGTTGTTGACGAGGACGCTCGAGTTTTGCCATCATGTTGCGAAGCCTTTGTGAAATCTCTTCTGCGAAGCGATCGTACCCCGGCGCTCGAGCGAGCTCTTGGGTCGGATTTTCCAGCAAGTCGTTGATGTGCTGGAGCTCTTGAGCTTCCTCCAACTGGAAATAAGCATGCTTAGGGAGATTTTTCTGAGCTGCTATTTTTCTTCGTCGGGTTGTCTCAGAATGGCCTATATCAGACCCCTGAGTTGGTTTTAATGGAGTGCGAGAATGTTGAGGATGTCCTGCACGTTCATTAAAGTATTAGTCTCGTTCGCCAGCGGTGGTGTCCTTGCCATTGCCACGAGGGGGTGTAGAGTGTGCCCGTCGGGGAGCATCATCAATTCTTCCTCTAGGAGAATGATTCTTATCAGGGGAATAACAAAGACCTCCCGTGGATGACCTCTACTTGCGCTCGAGGCCTCCTCGCTTGAGGAGTAGTCGAGTGACACCATCTGGCGACTTGGAGTAAACCCCTCCAGGTAGGGGAACTCCGGGTTATAACCGTCTCCGTTTGCAGGTGTGTCCTACGACGGGATGGTTGGACTTAGAGGAACAACGTGCTCGATCCTCTTCTCTGTAGAATTATCCGGAGAAAGAGGACCATTAGATGTTGATGGAGCTCTGGAATGATGGTTTCCAGAACCTGTCTCGCCAAGTCGTACTGCCTTAGGGGAACTCGAACACTTGGAGGAAAGACTCTCGTCGTGTTACGAATCTGTCCTGGGGCAGCCCTGTTGGTGGTCGTGTTGACCCTTGCCCCCTGAGGAAGCTGGTTCCTCAGCTGGGCGTACTGTTGTGGGGATAAGGATCCCTCCTGAACTCCGGCGGTGATGCAATCTCTGAGATCTGATAGAAGATCTCCGAGGCGTATCTGCGTCGATGATTCGATACTCAGCTCGTAGTCGAAGCCGGCATCCATGTCGATGTCTGCGTAATCGGCCAAGTCGAACCAATTCTCCTCGTTCCATTCTCCTGCCATGGTAGCATCAAATAGAAAAGAAAGAACTGTTCATAAGAAATTACCAGAAGATCCCCACGGACGGCGCCAACTGTCGGTGTTTTAGAATCGATCTTACGTAAAGATTATTTGATTCGGGGGGTCTCCACAATTGATCAGGCAGACAAAGGAGACACGGGAATTTTTATACAGGTTCGGGCCTTCTCCTATGAGAATAACAACCCTACTCTTGTGTGTATTGTATTGGGTATCCTGATTACAATCAGTGAAAAGGCTTGCGCTAATACTGCTACTGACTATCTCCCAAAAGAGCCTCTCTCATTATCTCCAAGAGACACCTATTTATACTATGCTGTATGGGCGATTATCGATCCAAGTCAATAGACGCTCATTATTACATAATAATGAGAGTAATTACCAGAGTAGTAACCCCCCACGCTGTCTAACGGTTACCAATCAGAGATAATGGAGAATTATATGTAGTTATTTCAGATATAACTACGTATCTTGATCGCCGAATCTTCACAAGATAAATAGGGCCTCTTGCGAGTGGACCCGCTTAATCGTAAAGAAGTCGAATGGTGGTCTGGTCATAGCAGGACTCACGACCAGGGGGTAGTCGTAGGGAAAAACTTACGACTGGATACTAGTCGTAGAAAGACTTACGACCGGACGTAATCGTAGGAGAACTTACGATTACGTGGTAGTCGTAGAAATACTTACGACTATAGGGGTGGTCGTAGAAGAGCTTACGACCACCTAACTTACTCCTCCCTTATAACATTAAGGGGTATACCATGTGACGTCATATTACATGATTAGGGAATAATAAAATGAGGATTATCAAATCCTCGTCACATATGCAGGGCGCTAGGAAACATTGATGATGACGAGGCCTCAGCAAGCGGGCAACCACAGGCGGAGCTTGAAGATGGTAGTACAGAATGTGCTGTCTCGGAGGAAAGATGTGCATAATTTTGTGCGAAATGAGGGGGGAGAATTGTGGTGGTTGACCCGTATTGACTACCATGAATATCTACCAGACTAGCCTCTCGGGTTGGAGTCCGATGAGGACACCAACCCAGGCTCGGATGGTAGCGAGTTGGACGCACACCAAATGGGTGGTCCAATGGGCGGAATTGTGTCATCAAAGGTGCCTTATGTGGCATCGAGACTTGATGATATCACGGTGTGTTCACTTGTACTACCTCAAGAAGAAGGGTCCCAGTGGGGGTTTGATGCCAACACCCTCTTAGCTAGGCAGCACTTCCCTAACAAGGCGGCCGAGCACCAAGCTATAGCACGATATGCTTTGTCCATCAGCCATGTGTACTGGGTGTACCGTTCTAACCCAGGACATTACACAGTGAAGTGTGTAGTGAAAGGCTGCCCTGGCAATGTCAGCGCTCACCGAGCAAAGTTCTTCGGCTTGGTCTTTGCGGTCAAGGTGGTGACTGAACAAACCTGCGAGCTTGGCGAGCCCCTACGGCAGCATCAGAACGTGACTTCCGCATATGTGGCAAGCCTCATCAGCCACCTAGTTGCGGAGGACGTGTCCGTCTCCCCCAAGATGCTGATGTCGAAAGTCGCTAATCTGGTTGGTTATCCAGTCAGCTACAGCAAGGTCAAACGAGCCAAGTAGAAGGTTATCGAGCCCACGTACAGGACATACGAAGAGGCATACAACCTTGTGCCAAGAATGCTTCACCAGATTGCCGAAGCAAGCCCTGGCACATACATAAACAAGTTTGAAAGTGAAAATGCTGGTGGAGGCCTCAACTACTTCATATTGGATTGGATATTTTGGGCTTTTGCCCAAGCAATAGAGTGCTTCAATTTCTATCATCTTGTGCTCACGATGGATGTCACTTTCTTCATGGGGAGGTACAAGGGTACCATTCTCACCATGGTGACGGCCGATGCGAATGATCAACTTCTCCTGGTTGCTTTTGTCATTGTAGAGAATGAGAACACATCCAGTTAGTTGTAGTTCTGGGCGAATGTGAAGCGAACGATTGTGGGATATCGGCCCAACATATACCTTATCACAGACCATAATATTGGGTTGTTGTCGGCTCTTTAACACCATGCAGAATGGGATGGAACCCCCTCACCAGTGAAACGATGTGAAAACCTGGTGGTGCATGAGCCATCTTGCATCGAACTTCTTCACGTGGTTCCATAGTAAGGAACTTATAAAAACGTTCAAGGCGTTGTGCCTACAGAACCAGAGACAGAAATTTGAGTCCATCTGGACAGATCTCGAACATCGAACCAAGGGTGGAGCCAAGGGTCCTCCAGCCCGAGCAAGTGCCCAGGCTTTGCTTCGCGCTTCATGACCGGACTTGGGAGGCAAGCGAGCGGTTGTGGACTTGTGCCGTGGCCGTAGCCATGGGCTTGCCCAGGCTTCGGAAAAGTTTTGGCTCTGCCACTACATCAGACTATGAGGCATACGAGGGAGTCCCCTTCGGAGGCACATGAGGGACAGCAGGCCGCGAGCGGTCAATCCAGGAGCAGCATAAGTTTCACGTAGTGGATTAATCTCCACGCTGTTGAGTTGGCGAAATAGTCGTTGTTCTATGACACACATGGTGCGAGGTACGGAATTATGACCATCAACATGTCCGAGGTGTACAATAGCGTGCTCAAAGGTATGCGGTGCCTCCATATCACCGCGATCATTGAGGGGATATGGACTCGCATGATCAGTTACTTCATCAATAGAGCCACTATAGCGAGGCAACAACTAGAAGAAGGGAAGTAGTGGTTGGAGAATATGCAGAGGTATATGGACCAAAAGGTTCAAATGCACAACATCTAGGTGATCGATGGTCTCAAGAGGAAGTACGAGATCAGGCTACGACAAAAATATATCAACAGTCATGCTAGGAGGGAAGAAAATATGCTTGCACCCTGGGTGACATGGTTACATGCACCTGCAACAGGTCAAAGGTTCTGCACAAGCCATGCTCGCATATATACAAGGCGTGTGCACAAATGAGGCAGATGTCTATACTGTATATCTCCAAGTACTACGACATGCAACATCTTTTCAGTACATGGAGTATAGAGTTTCACTCCTATGGCTTAGACATAAACTATGGCCTATTGCCAGACAGGGTGAAATGGGGACCAAACAAGGCCTTGAAGTCAACTTGCAAGGGACGACGGCAGACACGGCACTATGACATGGATGACAGCCAGCCTTGGGACCTTGGTCGCATGATAAAGTGCAGGATATGCAAGACTCTTGGGCAGTCCATGAAGGATGGCCCAACAGACCTAGCCCGTCTAGTCATCACTCAGTGTCGTAAAGTATTGTATTGTCCGCCTGTACGGGGATCGTCATGTCATGTAAATGGTTAGTCTGCTCATATTTATGTGTATATTTATGCCATTCTTTCTTAATGTTTACATATCTCGACATTATACAAAATGTGTATACAAATATAGCAAAACAAAATTGCATAACATATATGCAGTGCAGTTACACACAGGATACAGTATGGCTCACTCGTTTGAACCACTGTCTACTCGTTGTGTCCGTGTCTGCGTGCGCGTCCTAGTTTTGCGTCGAGCATGTCTCGTGGGATAAGTTAGCCAATCTGGACATCGCATATCGGTTCGGAGGGGGTATGGAGACCGTTGAGTGGCGGAGGTGTATCAGCAAGATGACTCTGGCCCAGCTGAATCTGTCCAACGTCGTAGCCATGCAGTTGAGTCATGTCAAGCCAGTTGCCACCTACAATCATGTCAGTAATGAACAATTCAAAAAATCCACTCCCAGATTGTCCATCCCCTAGATACAGTGTCTGCAAGTCTGTCGTTGCAGATGAGCTCTGGCCTTGACCGTACGATGTGCCAGTGACCCTGGAGGAGCACTACGCTACGTATGGTACTCTGTACTAGTCAACGTATGACAGGGGTGGGTGTCCTAGGTGCCACGGTCCAAACTTTGGCGTCGTGTACTACTCCCTAGCAGGAACTAGGAGGCCCGTATACTCATTGGTGGACGGATGGCCGTTACCCCCATGGTCAACTTAAGGCTGCAAGATGGAACGATGTTAGATGAAATAAATACTTTGAACGTAAACTGAGCATCTTGTACCTCCCAGATGTGCAGTGCAGATGACCGAGAGGAGCGCTAGTTTGAGTATTGGTGGCAGACGGTAGAAGTGATGCATCCCGTCAGACCTACAGTTGGAGAACGACATAATGTTAGTAGAACCTAAGGCATAACCAAAAAAATAGAATGTAGATTTGTATATAACTTACCTCCCTGCCGATCTGGACAGGGGATGACCGACGGGGAGCGCTACAACACCCGTCGATCTCACTAGGTCGTGCTGACCTAGCAGGTGAGCACGGTCCCCCCACTCGGTGCTCGGTGCGCTGGACGTCGTCCCTCGAACAACCACAGCTCAGGTTCTTTATTACGTTCTTCGACTCCACGAAGATGTACTTCAAAGTGCTCAACAACCCCGATACTGTGTGCTCTGGGCTTTGGATGGTGGTCTCCGATGCGCTTGTGATGCACTGCAGCCGCTCCAACTAAAGTGAGAGACAAAACTAGTTCAGTAACAAAGAGTACAAATATCATCAATAAAACGGTCAGAGGTAGTAAGTGTCTTACGGTGTTGTCACGCCGCGAAGCGCTGTGTCGATCGAACGAGTGGCGGAGGCTCTCCTAGTGCGTCACATGCTCCGGATGCTCTGGTGGAGGATGGGTGAGTCTGGTGCATGACCGTGGTACGTACCACTCCATGTACTCACAGTATGTCCGTACGTCGTACGGTCGCTGCTCTTGCAAGATCTCGATGTGCGCCATCTCCTTGCAAGACGTAATCCACTTGTGCTGGACTACTTGCCAGTCCTCAGCATGTCGGTCAACCATCGATTGCCTGCTTTTTGGAAGGATCGATGTTAGACCAGACATAGTGTAGCATCCAAATTTTCGGGCCTTTTTGAAATTTTCAAAAAAAAGAACCAATTGATTTTTTTTCTTGATTTGTTAAAAGCTTAATTTAAGAATTTCAAAAATTAAAATAATTTAATATGAATAAATCAAACTACAATTAATTCAAAACTGCTTTATTTGATTTTCTAGGTTTTTTGGATTTTCCCCAAGTCCTTTGATGTTTCTTGCAACCCGATTTATTTTATTTTTTTTCTGTTTTCCCTAAATTTATTTTATTTGTTGAAAAATTTAATTTAAAGTGGGAATTATTTTGGAGTTTTTGCATTTTATTGAATTTAATTAAAGCTTAAATTGAATTTCATAATGAAAAATATTTTAAATGATTAAAATAAACTTTAATTAAATCCAAAATTATTTTATTTGATCTTTTTCGGTTCCAAGGATTTTTATGAAATTTTCTTGAATTTTTGGATTTATTTTTTTTGGATTTTCTTTTCTTTTCTCCTTTTTCTCTCTATTCCTCTTTCTTCTTTCTTTTTCTTCCCTGGACATCTTCTTCCCTGAGCGTGTCTTGCGCCTGTTTTCTCACCACATTTACTACCACAGCACACACCGGCCTCGCCTCGCCTCTGCGCCGCCCGGCCACGTGCTGCCCCGCCTCCGCCGTCCTTGGCCCCGTCTCTGCCTGGCCCGCCCGCGTGCCCTCTGCACCAACGTCGCACGTCGGCCTCCCCATGCCGCTCTTGCCTCGAGCTCCCCCTCCTCCTCTATTTAAATTGAAGCAGCTCCCTTCCTTCCCCCTTCCTCCTCTCCCCTCTCTCCACCTCCCCCAATCGAAGCCTCCACCGTGCCCCCTTGTTTCTTCTCCAAGTCCAGCCGAAGCACCGCCTCCTCGTTCCTCCCTCTCCTTCCATCTTCTTGATACACCACCTACGTCATGTGGTGCCTCTCGGTCAACTCCTCCCATCCCCCAAATCTCTCCTCCCCTCTTCCCTCTGTCTCGCGGCATTTTGCATTTTCCCGTCGCTAGCCTAAGCTCCGTCTTCCTCGTGTTCCGCCGCCATCGTTGATCTCCCGACGACATTGTTGCCACCATTGAATTCATCGCTCCGTGTTCTACGCGGTGCTCCCCTCCTCTCTCTAGAGCCGCCAACGGAGCACTACCACCCTCTTGCACTCCACTGCCACCGTCGCTGCGCTAGACCTCCGCCAGCGATGCCACCACCACCCTGAGAACCACCTCACTCATGGAGTTCCATTTTGCTAGTTTCTCAGCATCACCATCCTTCTCCTCACCATCACCATCACCTTGCTCTATCACCTGGAAGTATTGCCTGTGCAGCTGCCTTCTTCCTTCTCTCTTTCTTCTTTCTTGATTCCACTTCCATGTGGGACCCACATGTCTTACACACCACTTCCTCTCATTTTCTATCTCTCTCTCACCTCTACGTGGGATCCTCAAATCAGCCACCTCTTTTAATCCTAAATTCCAAGAAAAATCAGATTTCAGAACATTCTCTCTCTTCTAATTTTCTATCATTTCATGTGATCGAAAACTTCCAGACGTTCGTTCTCCCTCGTACGAACTCCGATTCTGTCGATTCTCATTTCTAAATTCATATAAATTCAACCCCTTTCTTTTGGTTCTAATTTGATTTTTGTATTTTATTTGTATTTGTTGTATTTATTTGGCTCTTTTCGCGTGTGTAGATTCCGATGCTTCCGAAGAATTCCTAGACCCATCGGCTGAAGCCATTCAAACCTTCAACGAAGGGAAGTCGTAGACCTTTGATCATGTTGAACCCATTTTATAAAATTATGTTGTTTTATATCAACATGCATTGCTAGTTTTATAATAACTGCTTTCGGGAATAATTAAAATCCTAATCTACATTATGCCACCTTGAATGTTTGCTTTTGACATGTATCATTGAACACCATAGGTTGGGTTAATTTTAGTTGGATGTATTTAATTACCAACATGAGTGTGTATTATGCTTAGCCATACTTAGTCACGATGGGATTCATGATCACGTGCTCAAAATAGAAATATTGACTAAATGATATATGGAATCGTGGCAGAAGCCACTGTTATTAAAATAAGTTGTGCCATGGCAAGGGTTGTTATTTGGTCGGGTCGAATAAAAATGTTTTATGCTTGGGCGGGTGATCGTGCAGTAAAGGGGGTGCACGAAGCACAGTGCGGGAAGTACTTTGTAGGGTGGGGGAAGCACATAGGTGTGCGAAGCACATGGGATGCGGTAGTCTTGCCTAAGCAACCACTAAGGACTTAACTTTGTACACCATTGATCTGGCCTTACCATATAACCACATATCCATGGTGGGGTGGACCTGACCAACTAATTAGTAATATTTTGATTTGGTTTTGTTTTGGTTATTGAATTGGCGCAAGAGGGGGTCTGGAACGGCGAAATCTTAGCGAGCAGAACCGAGTCAAAATAGAGCTTTGTAAAAGCCTTGTGATAACCGTTTAGTCGTGCACCTTCAAAAGTGTTTCAGACGGACATTATAAACTGATTATCTCTTGTGGGTCAAGATGTACAACCTTTGCAAAGTGTAAAACTATTAGAATAGTTGTGTCCCTGGTTATGGACAATGCTTGGTGATTTCACAAGAGGGGTAGATTTTCTCCAAAAAAAATGTTGCAATGGTTTGGATGGGAAGCGAATTGGTTAGTTCTGGTTGTTGGTTGGGAGGTGAACGAGAAGTTTATTGGTTGTTTCAAAGCAATTGTCTATTTATTTATTACTCTTTTCAATTATGTTTTTCAATCTATTTATTGTATGTACTGTCAATACTGTTTTCTGCAAAACAACCATAAAGCTATCCTTGTTCAAGCCTTGCATGAATACTATTTGCATATATTTTCCTATGACTTCATGGGTACTTTATGTACTCATGGATCTGTGCCATTTGTTGATCAGTCACCGAAAAAGAACTAGGGAACACCGAGTTCTATGAAGAGGAGTACTTCAAAGACTATGCGAACTAGGTCACGTTCTCCACTCGATTGCCTGTTGGCATGTCGGATGGCTACCACGAGTTATTTTATTCCGCTGTAAGTTTATCTTTTGTCGCCAAGCCCAGCGTGGCCAACTCTGTACAAACCTTGACCATATGGCCCTTTTGTTACTAAATAATATTAACTTGCCCTTTTCTTAGCTATCTTGTTGTATGGATATGATTTCATCGATGTTGCGACTGTGTGAACTAGCAACTAATCATGGGACTAGTTTAGAGTACACAAAGAGTTCGGATTCAGTGATCTGGGGTCCCGACACATAGGTATGAGGTGTAAACATTACTCGGATGGAGTTTGACTCACAAGTGAACGGCTCGCTGCAGGATCCTACCGTCAGGAGGGGGAACGAGCTAATAAAAATTGAACTGTCTCATTACACGCTATGCGCGCGTAAGGCTCCACCATATGTGCAAACACCAGGTGGCAGGTCGTTGCCCATAACACAGCGTCTTGGGTGCATTGCACGGACAGCCCGTGTGGCACTACCATTGTCAGACCCGGGTATTAATACACCCAGATCCTCTGTGCATTTCTGGACTAGTCCCATGATCAGTAGCTAGTCCACACAGTAAACAAAATGATAACAAATTCATATCACAACTTTATTAATAAATAATGATAGAGTTAATTACAAAGGAGGTTTACAGGCCCACAATAAAATAAACACCGCGGAAGACGAAGAAGTAGTAGGGTCCAGTTAATCTGCCACAGGCAATCGACTGGGGAAGCGGCCTAGTCGTCGAGATCCACATCGGTAGCAAAGTTCTTCTCCTCTGAAATTTTGTTTGCATAAGCAAGAATGAGCACAACTTCCGTGTTCGCAAGTTACACCCGTCAAGTAACAGAATGACATGCATATATGGATGTAACAAAGGATGGCTTATAAGGTAATTTGCATAAAGCAGCATTTTCTTTAAATACTTGTACTAAGTTCCAAAGCAGGTATTTTATAACTAAAATTCTCAATTTTATAGTCAGATAACATTCACACATGATTGGTGAAGGATACCCTCCTATCACATGGCTTCCTGCCCAATTCCCATCTGGATAAACCAGTTTTGAAGAAGTCTTTTTCAAACAAAACCAAAGTCTAACTTTGAGTAGTTACGCTAGCATGTCCATAACCGCGGACACGGCTATTCGAATAGTTTTACACTCTGCGAGGTTATGCGACTTTACCCACATGACAAGACTTCTCTAGTTTGTCAGGCATATATCTATGCCACCGCTCACTACCTTTGGTAGCGGTCTAGAGCACGTGTCGAGGCCTTTACAATGTTACTGTCTTAATGTATTTGTGCGCTAAGGTTTATTTGTCATTGGGTGGCCATCCTCGGAAGCCCCTCCTGCGCCAGATGGGCCTACTGTCTGACCAACACCCATACCAACAACATAGCACCAATGACACTAAGACATCACAAATTATTTAGCCAAGTCCCGCCCACATAGGACACGTGGTAGTACGATAAGGCGTAGCATCATGCGCTCGAAGACCGGTCCTTAACTGACTTGGGCGTCTTTCCATAAAACCCACAGGCCTTAACCACGACCAGTTAAGCCGTGCATAAACCTGCACCCACCAATCATCCATTTCGCCTAAGTCCAAACCCATTTTTATTTTATTTTTCAAGTCATTTGCAAAACTCCCATGACACACCAATGCCAATGGTACAATTTAAACAATAATTGATTGTTGGCTGAAATTCCCCAAAATAAACATGTTTGGTCTAAAAGCATGGCTAAGCATGATTTTTCTCAAAATGCTCTAGTTCATACTATCGTACCAACTAGGTTTGATCTATGGTGACAATATGTTTGCTTCAATTTTCAAAATTGGCCATACAAAGGATTTTAGGCATAACTATACATTTAAAATAGGAATTTAATAGACTGATATAAATAAGCATGCAGTAAAAATTTAAAATGAAATATAAATAATTTAAAATAATAGGATCAATATGATCAAGGGTATAACTTGCCTTGCTTGATTACTCGTTGCTCTCAAACGATGTCGAAATCCGGTCGTCCGAAGTCGTTGAAATCTAATCGTGAAAATACGACAAATTCAACTCAAATTCAAATGAATTCAAAAAGACAGATCAAATTAACTCCAAATAGAAATATTTTGTTTTAGCTAACTAGATAATAATTTTATAAAGATTTTGCAACTTGAACCACCCCAATCGGAGTTTGGATGCAAAAGATATGTATTTTAGAAGTTTGGAAATACATGGAATAATGAATTAGGGTTTAAAGGAGAAACTGGCCAAATGAGCTCAAAATTAAATAATTTTGGTTTGGTTGGCTAGATCTAGAATTTATATGAATTTAGGAATTTGAATCGACGAAATCGGAGTTCGTATGAGGGAGAACGAACCCCGGGAAGTTTTAAATCTAAATAAACCCTAAAATCAGATTTTCTTGATTTTCTTGAATTATTTTTCTAAAAGAAATTCGGTTTATTGCGCAAGTGGCGTCGCGAGGAATTTGATTTTCGGCGAATTAATTTTGTAAAGGAAAAGATTTGTTTCAGCGACAAGTGGGCCCTAGTCAATGGACTAGGTCACGGGTGGTCAAAGGTTCCTGATGGACCGGTGCGTGAATAGTGCGAGGTGGTGTGAGGTGGCGGGGTGGGGTGATGTGGCACTACGTGGCGGCGCGAGCACGAGTGCGAAGTGGCGCCTATGTGGCGTCCGCGTGGCGAGCCACGTCGGCACGAGTCCGCGGCGCTCGACCATGGCTCGCCGCGTTTAGCGGGCGGCGTCGGCAAAGCACCAAAAGAAAGAGGATATCGCGAGGTGTCGGGCTTACCACGCGGCGCTCGAGGGCGAAGGTTCGCGGCGGCGGCGTAAGCGCGGCGAAGCAGGGTTGGCGGCGGCGAGCTCCGTGGCGCTCGGGCAAGCGGAGTGCGCGGCAGTGGTGAGTGGCGCGCGTGGTAGCGTCCGAGAGGCGGCGTCGGCAGTGGCGGCGCTAAGGCGGCGCGAGTTTGCGGCGCCGCGAGAGGAACTCAGTCCGTGAACCGAGAGGGTAGAAGAGGGTGGATCTGGAGATGGAATGAGGAGAAAGGGCACCTCGTGCTCCCTTTTATAGGGACGGAGGAGGCCGGGGGGATGAGATCGGCGGCGGGGATCGCGGCGGTGACGAGGCGGTCCCGCGACACGATCGCGAGAGAAATGGCGGGAGGAAGGGCGGCGAGATGCGGGGGAGTTAATGCGCTCGTCCGTGCAAAGAAAGGGGAAGGAAATCGCGGTGATTGCGGAGCTCCGAGCGCGCGGCAATGGCGGCGTTGGGCGCAGCCGAGCGGAGAAGAAGGGTGCGGGGGAGAAGAAAGGTGGTGGTCGTCGGATTTTCATCTGACGGTTGAGAGAGCGGGGTGGCGTGGGCGGTGCAGATGTCGTCCGATTCAAATCGGGTGGTGATGGGGAGAGGGGGCGGCGGCAGTTGGGCTGGGGTGGAGTGGGCCGGGCGCGGGGAAAAAGAATGGGCTGAGCTAGGGTTTCGGCCCAAGGCGTTTTAGGGATTTTAAAAGATTTTCTTAATTTATTTAATTCCAGAAATTCGAAATAGCTTTAGAAAATAGCAATTTAAATCCAAAAATTCTAGAAAAATTCACAGAAATTCCTAGAGTTATTTTGGACTTAAATAAAATAGTTCCAACTTAAAGTTGGCTATAATTTTAGCAAATAAATTATTTTGGCTTTGAAATATTTAGGAAAAAGCTTTTAAAAACTCAGAAAATTCCAGAAATTAATTAAATTTTCATTTTTTAAATAAAGGCATATAACACTTCAAGAATTTCAAATAAATTTTAAATTTTGACTTGCAAAACTTCAGAAATTCAAATAAAGCAATCCAACTCTGGCAATTTCTCAGGAAAAACCAGTAAAATAATAATTTTATTTATTTTTATTTTGGTAACATAACTTTGGGATGTTACAACCATGTCCACGAAATCTGGGCTTCATGGAGCCCATATGATGTCATTGTCGTGCAATGACTCGAACTCATTGTGGAACAACGAGTATCACATCGTCGGTCTGTCATTGGCCCAGTGTAGATGGGAAGCAATCAACTGGTAGCCCATAATGGACCCGTCTATCGGGTCATGCAACTCGGGGTATGGGTGAACTGCTTTCTCGAATGAGGGCCACCAAATAGGGAAGTGCTCCAAACTCCATAGCTACAGGAGTATGTAGCAAACAGCAAGGCTCAGTTTAAGACCGGTGTCACGCCTCGAAGCGTCGCACAACCTCCTATATGTGGCACAAAGGATAGTTGATCCCTAGCTGTACTGAGGGATCGCCTCAGCCTCCGCGTCAGCCAAAGACTCGACGACGTGGATGAAGCTGGGGTACACCCAATCGCCATATGTGGTTGGAAACAGGACCGAGCCAAACAAATGAAGAAGATAAGCAACGAGGTGCGTCCTAACAACCTTATGAGGTGCATCCTGCAGGCATTGGCTAAAATTCCTCAGCCAAGTCCGAGGAACGCCACGAGCTCTGACTGGGACAGGTATATCGAACCGATACTCCAGCCTGGCCTTTCAGTCCACTAGCGGACGACCTGGAACAAGTGGCTCGCCCTAGATCGGGAGATCAATCAAGAATGAGACATCCTGTAGGGTCACCGTCATCTCACCCCACCCAAAGTGAAAGGTGTGCGTCTCGGGCCTCCACCTGTCAATAAGTGCCGACAGCAGACTGCCGTCTAAGGTGAAGTGGTGTCTAACAGAGAGAAGTCTCACAAAGGGCAACTAACCCGTGTCCCAGAGAATTGGGACATAACGAGCGTCTAGTTGCCAGTAATCCCTCCTGGACCGAAGCGACAGGGGTGGAGGGCCATCCACATCCCCGGTGATCCATGACTTGCACTGGTGATTCTCATCGTAGAATGGTTCCAGAAGCTCCGGCAGAGGCATAGCTAACAAGAGATAGAAGAGACATAATATTAGTGACAAGATTGATAATGATGACAAATTACTAGAAATTAAAAATTACGACTAAATACAAACAACAAATTAATGTACACTAATTTACTATGACAAAATTAAATTTAACTAAATTAGTTGTGATTAAATTAATTAGGACTAATTGATTACCACGAATGAACCTGTGTTACATAAGGGCAACTACATTATTCACGACTAAATTAATTACGATGAAACAAATAGCACTAAAATAATTACGACTAACTTATTATCACATATCAATAACAAAAAAAAATTACGGCTTACTAGGGCCACTAAATCAATTATGACTAATTAATGACATCTAATTAATTATTTTTTATAAAATATGACTCATTTAATTACAACTAATTAATGACAGCTAACTAATTAAGACTTAATTCAAACTAATTATTTCGGACTAATTAATTGAGTAAGACAGCTAATTAACTATGCCTGAATAATTACAACTAAATAATTAAGTAAGATTAATTTAACTATGGCTAATTAATTACAACTAATAAACTCACACAAATTTTATGACAAAAATTTGGAAACGACTAAATTAAGTACGTCTGAATAAGTACAACTAATTAAAAACGAACATTACACTACAACTAATTTACTAACCACACAATTAATAAAGAAATTACGAACGTGGAAAAAATTACCTCCTAATATGGCTGCTATGATGGTGGTTAATAATACTTAGTTCGGGAGGGATTATTGGTAGCTCGACGCTCGCTATGTCCCAATCCTTCGAGACACGGGATTGTTGCTCTTTGCGAGGCTACTCTCGGTCGGACGCCACTTCACCCTGGACGCAGTCTGATATCGACACTTGTCGACGGGTGGAGACCCAAGACGCACACGCCCGGTTGGGGCATTGGTTCGGCATACCTATCCCGAACAGTGCCCGTGGTGTCCGTCGGACTTGGCTGAGTAATTTCAGTCAATGCCCGGAGGATGCACCAGACAAGGTTGTTAGGACGCACCTCGTCGCCTACCTTCTTTACCTCTTTGGTTCAGTCCTGTTTCCCACCACATAGGGTGATTAGCTGTACCCAAGCTTTATCCGCATCGTTGAGTCTTTAGCTGACACGGAGGTTGGGGCGATGCCTTAATACAGTTGGGGATCAGCCGTCCTTTGCGTCATATATAGGGGGTTCTGCAAAGCGACAACGGTGTGAAACTGATCCTTGTCGTCTGCTATATGCTCCTGCAACTATGGAGTCCTGTTGGATGGCCCTCCTTTGAGAAAGTAGTGCACCCATACCCTGAGTTGCATGAACCGATAGATGGGCCCACTATGGACTGCTACCTAGTTATGCTGGGCTAAGGATAGTATAATATCCCGTTCAAATATAAAACATATAAGTGACTAGTACTAAAATTAAAAATAATTAGAAAGAAAAAATTCATAATTTTGGAAGAGTTTTAGAACTCGGGCCTTTGGCCCATAACTCTTTGGGCCCATGTGGGGGGAACTAAACCCTAGCCTCCAAGTACTGTAGCACGGTACTGTAGTGCCATCGTCACTGTAGCGCGGTGCTACTGTAGCACTCTCCTCTCCTCCGGTGCTCCCCCTGCAGATTGGTCGGCCATAAGGAAGAGAAAGGAGAGGGAAGAAGAGAGGAGGGAGAGGGAGAAGAAGAAGATCCTCTTCGTGGGTTTTTGTTCAGCGTCTTCCTTGGGTTCTACAAGGGTAACGAAAGACGTTCTTCACTGTATGATTCATAATAGATGCGAATTCGATTAGGTTTAGTGGATCGAATCCCTGCTGCGGTTAGGATAGATTTTGTCCTGTTTTTTTGGGCGTCTATTTTCATGTGCTTAGGATCCGAATTTGAGATTCTCATCTCCTAGAGTTATGTGGGGTTCGTTCTTAGCTTTCAATGGACACAAAGATCACTAAATTCCGATTTACGGTTCAAACGTTATGATAGATTCTTTCCTGTTGTCCTAAAATCTGACGAGAATTATCAGTAAAGATGTTTATTAAAATATGATTTGGTTAGGATCAAATTCAGACTTGCTGCCCAAAAAGATTTTTGTAGATAATTTTATCATCTTTCCAGATTGATAAAGAACACTCTATTTGGTTTTGTAGAACAAAAGATATGATCATTTCTTTCTTTGTTGTCTATTTGATTAAGTGATTCTATAATAGAATTTCATCTAATTGTTAGCCTAATATTTTGGCCGATTTAGAGAATTCACCCAACTAATTTAATGTGGATATTTTTGTTATATTTCCATAGGATCTGATCTTACTGTGTTTCGAGTCTCAGATCAAAAGTTATGGTGTCTTTAGTTCTGCTGTCCCGTTTATCGTCCTGCTAGACTGTTGGTTTAATTGGGTAAATCAACTTTGTAAACCTTGGGGTTAGGATGCTGCGATTAAGCGTTTCGAGTGACGTCCTATTCAAATGGTTCCTTATTCAAGTAATTCAATTGTGTAGGAGGAGAGGGTTAGAGATTAGTGGCTTCGTCCTTTCCTCCTAATGCATCGCAGTTCGAAAGGCAAGTACAATTGATTTATCTTGATTGCTATTTGTTCCACATGATTGACGAATGTGCAATGGGTATTTCCTCTATTTCTTGTTTCCCTTCACAATTGATATACCATGATTATTCGGTAATATGTTTACGCTCGATATATTCATTTATTCCTTTTTTCATATACACCCATGGGAGTGGGTAGTGAAGTCCCATTATTCCAATATGGGCAAGTACCTTTGATTCTTAATGTTGGTGAATGCTGAGTGCTTGTTGTTCATACTGTTATTTCTATGATCCATGAGTAGATTCAATACTTCATATTCTCTTCATGTTCGTTAATCCATGTTTAATGAGATGTTGTCTTTCATTGTTCATAATTCATTTCATTCATTCATTGTTCATGTTTCATCCACGGGAGTGGAATGTAAAGACCCATCAATTCCAGTATGGGCATGTAAGACCCACCATTCTAATGTAGGCAGATTTGGATCCCCGTATGAAACGTTCTTCATACGGGCCTTGGATCCCCGTATTTTGCTAAATGTGGGCCTAAGTGAACACCGACGGGTGTGTCACTAGCTATACCGGTATAAGCAGAAGAGGAGTTCATGCATTTTATTCATTCATATGTTTGTTGTTATTCTAAATTCATATTCTATAATATGACTGAAATGTTCCTATTCGTTCATTCTACATTCAAATTCAATTATTTAATGTTATGTTCTTACTCGTTCATTCTATTACGTTCTTATTCAGTATGGTTCATATTGTTCTGTTGTACTTGCTAAGTCGTGGGCTCATTCTTACCATGTTTACTTGTTTTAGGTAAACATCGAAGACGACATGCTTGGGAGGGAATAGTCACGATTCATTCATTCACTTCACACTATTCACTTGTTAATTAGATGAACCTGTTATTACCTTTCTTTCGATAATCTTTGGATTGTAATAACTGGAGTATGATGCTTGATGTTATCCTTTCTTATGATATGATTATCTTAGACGATTCTTCATGATTAGGTAAATAGAGTCTGATATGTTGTTAAATTCTGTTTCAATTATTATGTTCATTCTATCAATTGTTGATTCTTATTGGTTATTAGTTGATAGATGAATGAAAGTATTTCGTGTTGTTGTTGTATGTTAGTCTTTTAGGTAATATCTTGGCTTCCACATAGCCAGGGTGTTACAGACAGACCGACGAGGTGCTACTCATTGTTCCACAACGAGTTCGAGTCATTGCACGACAACGACATCATATAGGCTCCATGGAGCCCAAATTTCATGAACACAGTATCGCCACATGGGCTATCCGTGCAATGCACGCAGGACACCGAATTATGGGCGACGACCTACCACCTGGTGTTTACCCATATGGTGGAGCCTTACGCGCCACAGAGCGTAATGCAACAGTTCATTTTGTACCAGCTCGTGCCCCCTTTCGACGGCAGGATCCTGCAGTGAGCAGTCCAATTGTGAGTCCAACTCCATCCGAGTAATGTTTACACTTCATACCTACATCTTCTATTCTAACATCAATCCTTCTGGAATGCAGGCAATCGAGGGCGGACCGACATACTGAGAACTAGCAAGCAATCCAACATGAGTAGATTACAGCTTGGATGGAGACGGCGCACATCGAGATCCTACAAAGAGCAGCGACCGTACGACGTACGGACATACCGTCAGTACATCGAGTGGTACGTACCATAGTCATGCACCAGACTCACTCGTCCTCCATCAGAGCGTGCGGAGTAGGTGACGTACTAGGAGAGGCTCCGCCACTCGTTCGATTGACACAGCACTTCGCGACGTGACGACACCGTAAAACATATACAACCTTTGCTTGTTTCATTAATGATATTTGTATTGTTTGTTTCTGAACCAGTTTTTGTCTGTCACTTCAGTTGGAGCGGCTGCAGTGGATCCCAAGCGCATCAGAGACCGCCATCTACAGCCTAGAGCACACCGTACTGGCGCTTCTAAGCACTTTGAAGTACATCTTCGCAGAGTCGAACAATGTAATGAGTTGTGGTCGTTCGAGAGACGACGTCCTACACACCGCGCACCAAGTGGGGCGATCGTGCTCACCTGCTATGTCAGCATGGCCTAGTTAGAACGATGGGTGTCGTAGCGCTCCTCATCGGTCATTCGCGCTAGATCAACAGGGAGGTAAGTTATGTACAAATTTATGTTCTGTTTTAATTACACCTTAGGTTCTGCTAACATCATGTCGTTCTCCAGCTGCATGTCTGTCGGGGTGCATCACTTATGTCGTCTGCACCCTGTACTCAAACTGGCGCTCCCCCTTGGTCATCCGCACTACACATCCGGGAGGTACGTCCTGAGTATTTATTTTGCCTAACATCATTCCATCTTGCAGCCTTTAGTTGATCATGGGGGTGATGGCCATCCATCAACTGATGAGGATACGGCCCTCCCAGCTCCTGCCACGGAGCAGTACACGGTGCTAGGGTTTTGACCGTGTCACCCAGGGGCATCCACCCCTGTCATACCTTGACTAGTATGGAGTACCGTACAAAGGGCAGAGCCCCTCTGAGGTTGCTGGCACACCACACGGTTAAGGCCAGAGCTTCTCTGCACCAATGGACTTGCAGACAACGTATCTAGGGGCAGACGATCCAGGCGTTGATTTCTTGATTCCTTCATTAATGACAAGATTGCAGGTGGCAATCAGTTTGGCATGACTCAGCTGGACGACATTGACGTTGGACAGACTCAATTGGGCCATAGTCAGCTTGCTGATGCACCTCCGCCTACTCAACTGTCTCCATACCCCCTCTAAATAGATACACGCTCTCCGGACCGGCTAACATATCCCACGGGACATGCTCGATGCAAAACCAAGACATGCACACAGACGCAGACGTAGCGAGCAGAGAGTGGTTCAAATGAGTGAGCTATATTGTATCCCATGTGTAACTGCACTATATATGTTATCTACTTTTGTTGTGCTATATTTGTATGCATATTTTGTATGTTATGTGCATATTGTCGGAGTATATTTTGTATGTTATGTGCGTATTGTCAGAGTAAATATGTTCCGGACTAACATGAAATCAGAAAACACTAATGTTCAAATGAAATCACGAAATTTTGGACATTTCGTGTGGAGTTGTAATCTAAAATTTGAAAAATAAATTTGATAAAATTTAGGAATACACTTTGTAATTTGCAAATTAAATGCAGTGCGTGGTTTGGTACATGCAGGATACTCGCACGACACTTTTGGGGGATCAAAATTAGTCTTTGCACCGCATCAGCCCCTTCCCCTTATCTCGTGACTGCCCACGTCGGCGGTGAGTATCGAAGTCATCCATGTTATGCGACACGTGCTGGACGATTGCATGATGTTAGCAAAATGTAAGGCCAAATGCATAATCAGGATGCAAATTGTACACAACTAACCTCTTTGAGATGGACTGCGGAAGGGCAACTGGAAACGGTACGACGGCCACCGGCATCAGTAGCATGAGCCTTCCCCTTATCTCAGGACTGCCCACATCGGCGGTGAGTGTCGAAGTCATCCATATTCTGCAATACGGCTGGACGATTGCATGATATTAATAGAACAAAAGGCCAAATACATAATTAGGATGCAAATAGTACATAACTCGTCTCTTCGATATGAAGTGTGCCCGGGTGACGGGAAAAGCTACGACGACCGTCGGTCTTAGTAGCAGGAGCCTCCCCCTTGTCGTACTTAGCTTCATGTTCAAGGGTCCTCCATCACCACCCTGCCATCCAGGGCTCCTCTGGTGCCTTCTCAATTGCGTCCAGTACATACAGAGTCCATCGCTAGAAGGTCTCGGCTCATATCGCACAGTTCAGCATGTACTTTTGCAGGATGAACACCCTATTGTACATCTCCGGGCTGTCGATCCATTGGAAAAAGTTGCAACACATCTTGGCTCATCCTTCATAGAAAAATCTGGGTAGGGTTTGTCCCTCTTCGCAAGCCACTTGCGCTTCTGCAGTACCTTTGTGTAAAAGTTCGACGACGAGTCCGATATATTTCAGGCTGATGTGATGTTTTACTGTTGTGCACAAAATAAGGGTGAGTCAGTTCGGAACAAATATAATGTGTATATACGTATGGTTAACAAAGAATGACGTAAAAATATGCACAAATATGAGCGAACTACCCATTTACATGACATGACGGTCCCCGTGCAGGCAGACAATACAATAAATTATGACACTGAATGATGACTAGACGAGCTCGGTCTGCTGGAGCAATCCTTCATAGAGTGCCCAAGGGTCTTAAATATCCTGCATTTCATCGTGCGGCTCAGGCCCCCACGCTGGCTATTATCTATGTCATTCCAGAAGCGTTGGGTCTGCCGTCGTCCCTTCCCAGTTGACTTCAAGACCTTGTCCAGGCCCCATTGCACTATGTTCAGCCAAAGATACCTATAGTTCATGTCCACACCATACGAGTGAAATTCTGCACTCCATGTACCGAAAAGATGCTGCATGTTATAGTACTCAGAGATATAAGGTGTAGACATCTGCCTCAGATGTACACACGCTTTGTACACATGCGAGTATGGCTTGTGCAGGAGCTTCGGCTTATTGCAAGTGCATATAGCCACATCACTCAGGGTGCATGCATATTTCCTTTCCCCCTGGCATGACTATTGACATATTTTTGCCTCAGCCTGATCTCGTACTTCCTCCTGAGGCCATTGATCACCCGGATGTTGTGAATTCGAGCCCTCTCTATCTTCTAGTCCACATACCTCTGTATGTTCTCAGACCACTACTTCCCTTCTTCCAGTTTTCACCTAGCTGCGATGGCTCTATTGATGAAGTAACCGACCATACGAGTCCATGTCTCCTCGATGATCGTGATGATAGGGAGGAACCACACACCTTTCAACACACTATTGTACACCTCAGACATGTTGGTCATCATAATTTTGTACCTCGCACCGTCTATGTCACAGAGCAGGGACCATTTCTCCAACTCAAGAGCGTAGAGATTAATCCACTGCGTGAAACTTATGGTGGTCCTGGATTGCTCGCTCATGGCCTCTTGTCCCTCCTGTGCATCCGGAGGGGACTCCCTTATATGCCTCGTAGTCTGATGTTCGAGGTCTGTCCAGATGGTCTCAAACTTTTGCCTCTGGTTCTGCATGCACAACGCCTTAAGCATCTTCATTAGTTCCTGGCTGTGGAACCATGTGAAGAAGTTTGATGCGAGATACCTCATGCACCACCAGGTTTCCACGTCGTTCCATTGGTGAGGGGGTTTTGTCCCATTCTTTATGGTGTTTTGAGCCAACAACAACCAAGCATTTCAGTCCGTGATAAGGCATACATTGGCCCAGTCTCCCACAACCACCCGCTTCACATTTGCTAGAAACTACAGCCAACTGAATGTGTTCTCATTCTTTACAATGGCAAAAGCAACCGGGAGAAGCTGGTCATTCACGTCCGCCACCCTCACTGTGAGAATAGTGCCCTTGTACCTTCCTGTGAGGAAAGTGCCATCCATTGTGAGAACAGGACGACAGAACTTGAAGCTCTCTATGACCTGAGCAAAAGCCCAGAACACCCGGTCCAATATGAAGCAGATGGGGCCTCCATCAGCATCTTCACTTTCTACCTTGTTTATGTGCATGCCAGGGTTTGCTTTGGCAAGCTGGTGAAGCGTTCTCGGCACAAGGTTGTACGCATCTTCGAATGTCCCGTACATGGACTCGATAACCTTCTGCTTGGCTCGTCGGACCTTGCTGTAAATGACTAGATAACCAACCAAATTGGTGACTTCCGACAGTAGCATCTTGGGGGAGACGAACACGTCCTCTGCAACTAGGTGGCTAATGAGGCTTGCCACATATGCAGAAGTCACATTCCAATGATGTCGCAGGGGCTCGCTAAGCTCGTGAGTGTGTTTGGTCACCACCTTGACCATGAAGACCGAGCTGAAGAACCTTGCTCGGTGAGCGCTGACCTTGCCAGGGCATCCTTGCACTACGTACTTCACTGCGTAATCTCCTGGGTTAGACCGGTGCAACCGGTACACACGGTTGATGGACAGGGCGTATTATGCTATAGCTTGTTGCATTGCCGTCTTACTAGGGAAGTGCTACCCAACTAAGAGGGTGTCGGCATCAAACCCCTACTAGGGCCCTTCTTCTTACAACAGTATGAGCAAATGCACCGTGATATTATCAATACTTGATGCTACATAAGGCACCTCTGATGACACAATTCCGCCGGTTGGACCACCACCCTGGTGTGTGTCCTCCTCGCTACCATCCGAGTCTAGGTCGGCGTCCTCATCAGACTCCAACCCGAGAGGCTGGTCCGGTAAATACTCGTGGTAGTTAATGCGGGCCAACCACTATAGTTCCACCCACTCATTTTGCACAAAATTATATGCAAGTCTTCTCTCGTGGACTTCCTCCAAAACAGCATATTCTGTGCTACCGTCTTCAAGCTCCACCTGCAATTGCCCACTTCCCGAGGCACTGACATCATCAAGATTTCCTGGTGCCCTCCGTATGAAATTCACGTACACCATCAACATCTCATATATCGCTGCATCGGGCTGGGAAGCAATCTGCATATACTAGCCCCATGCTGCGCTTTCATTCACCTTGACCAACTCCCATATGCCCTGCCCTGCCCTCCCCTATTCGTGCAGGTCATCCCCTCGATGAAAAGTTTCTTCGTCATTGGCTTCGTGTCGAACTCCCTCTGGATGCAACTCCTAAGCCTATGCATATTCATCGCATCGAGCCCCTCCGCTTGGACCACCTTGTACTGGCATATCGACAGGTCCAACCCATCAGATCCGGCTCGTACGAGACCGTTGCCATAAAACACTACCAAGTCTTGCATGTTCGAAATTACCTAAAGCCACGACAACCCGATTTGCGGTACGCGATATAACAAACATGGTATGTAGTAGCACTAATTTAATATGACTAAACTAATTAATACTAATTAATTACAAGTAATTTACTCACCCGTAATTACCCACAACACAAATAATTACGACATATTATATGCAAGTAATCAATTAAATACGAGTAATGAAATACGAATAACTAATTAATTAGAAACAAATTGATTACTTGTCAAAAAAAATTACGAGTAATTCATTACATCTAAGTAATTCTCACTAAATTAATTTCGATTAATTAATTAAGAATAATTAACTACGCACATATGTAATTAATCATAATTAATTACATATATTTAGTCACCACTAATTAACTACGAGTCGTTACATACCAACAAAGTAATTATGGCCACGTAAATTCAACCGCTCTATTTGCATTAGTGTAATTACCACTAATAAACTATGACTCAAATGATTATGATTTATTAATTACCACTGATTCATTATCACTAAATTAATTATGACTAGTTAATTTCCACTAAATTAATTATGCTAACTAATTATCACTGAACTCATTACGACTAATTAATTACCACTAATTTTTAATCACTAACTAATTCATACTTAAATAATAAAGCCTAATTGATTACGACTAATTAATCACTACTAATTATTAAGCACTAATTAATTACCAATACATTAGTTACGACTAATTTATTACCTCTTAATGATAAGAAGTAATAAACTACGGCTAAATTATTAACAGCTATTTAATTACGACTACAAGCTACATTAATTAGGACTAGCTGAATAAGACTAATTAACTACGACTACAGTAATAACAACAAATGTAGTGGACAAAAAAATTGCATGCCCTTCAGGGGACCGTTCAATACTGGTATAGTCATAAGAACTTCTCTGTGTTCTCAGCGATGAGCGAGAGAACGAGAACGAAAACGCAATTGAGAATAACCGAGATCAAGAGTGACTCTGATATTTATAGCCATGCGAAGGCAATTCTTGCAAATAGCACAGTGTGGTGGTGACGGGAAATCCAGAGGCACTATCGGGCGGCGGCACTTCGGGCTAGGGGGGCCGACAGAGACCCATGTCCGAGCGACACTTGTACGGAGGAGGCTTGTCCCAGCGTTGGGCGTGTGAAGGAGGCTTGTCCGGGTGGGGGGCGAGCGGACGCAGCTTCTCTGAGCGACACGTGTGATCCGGGCGGTGGCCGTGCGGAGGCAACACATGTCAGCACACCGCTTGTCCGGGCTATGGGCGTGCGGCCGAGATTGATGTCGGGCGTGGGAAGCACAGAAATGCACACAAGTCACCAAGCGACACGTCCGTGCTGCTATTTTTGGTAATACAACACGAGAGGCGCTACGTCTATCAAAAACAAGTGCAACAGTGCCATTTAGGTCAAAAACTCGTTCTAGAGGTGGCGCTACATGGCCCAGTACGAGTCCATTCAGGCTCGACCACTGACACAGACACGACATGTCGAGTTCACAGGCCAGGCCATGCCGGCCTGGGCACGATTAGCCCGACAGATCGGCAGGCCCGTGTAGACCATTGCGCGTGTTGTCGTTGCCTCTGTCGTCGCGTGACGCCTCAAGAGCCGTCGGTCGTGCCAAGCACTGTGCGTGCGTGCTGGGCCGACCCGCTAGGCTGGGATGCCGACCCAAGCACAACACGCCTCATCAGTAATTTAAATTATAGCATGACACACAAATAACCGTTAGGGAAAATTGTAAATCTAGTAGTGTATACAACTCTAATGCATGTAATTGAAATTATAGTATATTTGTTATACATCTATAATATCTATATTTGATTGCCGTTATAATCCACATGTACTCTTGTTTTATCTCGATCGATGAGTGAATTTCTAGGACTTTATTCATTTTTGTGGATTATTTTGGTAATTTCTAGCCCTATGAGTGAAAGGGAATGAAATGGCTCTACGTTTACTAGTTCATATTAATACGTATATTACAATCAACTTGAAAAAACTACAAAATAACCACAACAGAACAGAGCATTTCTTGGGCAGGGCTTCTTTCAGGCTATAGCTCATTTTTTCGAGCCAGACGATACTTTTTTTTTATGAACTCAAATCGCTGCCCAAGCTCGGCACTTTAAGGTTGTCGGGTCGGTCAAGTTCGAGCCATGGGTGGGATGGACTATTTTATTTCTAACATAAAAGTTATTAAACTAGGGAAGTATAGCTCAGTAACATTACAAAAACTGTAAATCGAAAATAGCATTCAGTGTGAGGACGATGAGTAAGGCCTAGGGCCACTTGTCAAAATTGTACACCAATATGATTTTTTTAACTAAGGTGATCGTGCGGTAACATAATTTGCCCCTATTTAACAAATACGTTGTGAAGCAATTGTCAATCGACATCTTGCTCTCTTTTTTGGCAATTATAAAGAAGACTAACACGTATACACACCACGCACGCACGCAAGCAAACCAAGTTTGCATGCTATTACACATTGAAGGCACCCGCGACACGCCTTTGGAAGCCGTTGGATGCTTGGATGGAGACACGTTGCTCAAGAGTCAATACCACACCCAAGAGAAATCAAAGCCTTTTTTAGGGCCTGTTTTGAACACAGCTATTTGATAGGAGTCCTGCAAGAATTATACTACTTCTCGTAAAATTCCTGCGAAATTTTTATGAAATTCCTGCATTGCAAACCAGTCCTTGATGTCCCACCGTAAGCTCGGAACTTCTGGCCCACCTCAATCTAAGTCGTCTGAGACCGAGTCTTTATCTAGCGGCCCAAAACCCACCGAACTGCGTAGCACCCGCGCTACGCCCTTCACGTGGAAAGAAGGCGAAGGATCAAACCAGATTCAGTCATGCATGCATGTATTTGCAGTATATGACGTCCGGATCGGGTGGTCACCACGAATGGCACGGAATGATGTCAACCACCCAAAATAACTCATCGTCGTCTCACAACGACCAAATTAACTGCATCTCTCTCTCTACCGAATTAACTGCATCTTAGGAGTACTGTACTCAACAATTTCCCAAGAGATAGAGACATGCGAACGCATGAATTCCATAGGATTTGTAATGTTTCATGTAAAATTTGCAAACATGCTCTTAGACCATCTTTAGTGTATTGAACTGATGCCGATTCAAAAACATATCACGTAAGTATTTAAGGAACTGAGTTTGTTTTTCTCCAATGTATTAATCCAAATCCTACTCATAACTAGAATCTACGTTATATTAAAAAAAACCATAAAAAATAATATCCTCTCTCAACAACTCTCTCTCTTTGATAACTAGGCTCATATGAGTTGTTAATGCTTTGAATCGACTCATATGTAGAGCCCGGTTCCATTATTATTATTTTTTGGTTAGAATCAATCCCTCTAATGTATTGTATTGAGCTAATTTAATATCTTCTCTCTCTTTCTTTGAACCGACTAAAACAACACATTGTTGATGGTCTTATAAATGTATCATAGCGCTATTATCCTTTTTCTTTAAAAAAAAATGTGGGTACATATTGTCACAAGTTGTATTTCATGGATCGTAAAAAGGCAAGAGAGACTGCTATTCGAGATTTCATAAGAGTATTTTTTAGATAGCCTTATCAGAGTAACGTCGGATTACATTAGCCTCGTCCTAGGAACACGAACTTCTCGGTTCAACTTCCACAGAAATCTAAAGAAATTCATACATTCTAAACAGGGCCTAAGTCACGAGAACTGAGAACATAAATACATTTCCATCTTAAAATCTTAGAACAAACGTAAATAACACGATTAGGGTCGACGTTTTAAAGGCATTGCATTGTACAGTGTTGATGTGTACTGATGGCGGAGTTATCAAGTGTACTTCTCAACGGTATCTATCGAGGATACTACTATTAAACAAGAAGGCATGCTAGGTACTAAAATCACCAATGCGTACTGACTACTGTACTACTGCGAGCACAGAATTACGTGCACTCAAAGATTATGTTGCTCCAGTACTGGAATTCCAAATGGTCAAATGTCAGCTATCGATCTTGACGCAGTTGTTGTCACTTGTGTAACGATCAGACAGAATATAGTTTTTTTTTTTGTATAGTATTACTATTTTAGAATTTCAGACAGACGTGGATTTGGATCACATAAATTTACACCCGTTAACTACATCATGCTGTGTTCAATCTGAACCGTCCCTTTTAGATCCAACGGTTCAGTAAAGGCGAGAAACTTCCGGGCAAAAGATCCCCAAGGGATTTGAGTCTGAAAGAGGCAGCCTTGATGCCTCACAGTCAGATCATTCTAACATCAGTCCTAATGAGTTGTGACCAAATGTACATCAAAATGGTCGTTTGGAGTTACAGCCCTTGTCCTCTGATTATGTCCTCCTTCAGTCATAAAAATGTGCAGATGATGCCGGTTGCTTGGCCATTGTGTCTTGACCAAAATTTCCATGGTTTCCGTGCATATGGGGCTCATGCACTCCAATCAAGAGAAAATTTTGGCAGGGTTAGGTTCTTATCGGTGCACCTTCCAGACATCTTTGATTATGTTTGTTGCCTGCAATGTGGGCCTGATGTTTTTTTTTGGTCCATTTCATTAATTATTCAATTCTGGCAACCTAACTGAGTTATAAAGCAGCAATTAAGCATCCATCGTAGTCTTGGGAGTTTTTGGTATCTGTCACCCATCAAGCCAGGGCATCCTGTCTATATGTTTATCATGCAGTGGAAATTCTGTTAATCATGACTTGTTCAGTTATCCAGGATGAAAAATAGCAGTGCAAATAGAGTGTAGTTCATGAGGGGCAAATGCACAATTTTGATCCTTTATTATCATAAATTATTACGCAGGTCTTGACAAATGAAAAAAATCAGAAAAGATACCATACATGGTACATCTGTACTACAGCCTTTTCAGTTGGGAACATATATATACCGGCACAGTTTATACAATCTTTCAATGAACAAATTAAACATCTTTTACTCATAACTTAAGTTCTTCGGTGCTTGAAACACTCCTTCATATCTCTAGCAGCAAACAACAATGTTACATACAGTTAACCATCTCAATTTTCACTTGAGGATTGGGGGATCAGCGTATGGACCATTCAGCCAACCGTTCGTGACCATGCGATAGGCAGCTTCAGTCATGTGGATGCCGTCCCAGCTCACGTATGACGACGGGTTGGAGCACACGCTAGCGCCTTGCTCACCACACTTCTTCTTCAGGTTGAAGTTGTAGTTACCTTGCCCTCCAGCGCCGCAGCAAGCTTGCATAGCATTGCTGAAACCTGCAATATCACCAGTGTTCAGATCATGATACGTAAATCTGAACCATAAAAGTTAGTCCTATAAATTTCAGTTGGCGATGAATTCAGTCATACGGTACTGTATCCTTCCTATTAGCAGCCTGTCTTCTGGTATGTCGCATGTTAAATATCTGATCTGAAACTCTGAATCCACCTTAAAGATGTAGTAGAGAAGCATGACAGGCTACTCCATTGAGGAAGGAGAACTCACCAAATTTTCCAGGGCTGACGATAAACTGCATTGCCGCTTTGAAGTAATCGCCATACATGATTTTTGTCTTTGGGTACTTCTTTTGAAGCTCATCAAGCTGCTGCTTGAGCTCCCTGTTGTGATGGAAGGCAAGACGGTTGTATCTCCGGAGGCACCCGGTGCGGGCGTTGTAGTCTGCTTTGTTGCTGGTGTTGTACAGTGTCAGGTACAGTGGGAAGCATCCGATTGGGAGAACTCCAGGCACCAACAGGTCTGTTGCCCCAAGCTCGATCAATTTCTGAAAGAAAACATAGAAGTTTCACTTGGAGTGCTCAAAATGGTTCAATTTGCATTTTCATAAATTTGATCAATGTGACTCAAAATTTGGGGAGTATACTTAAAAATACATCGGCTGAACTAGTCACTCCTAGACGTGTATTTTGAACATATCTTCGTACGAGAATTTGAAATTATCAAAATACACTGACAAGCTAGTTTAGCCATGCACTACTAATAGAATAACAGCAATGCACTACTAGTATAACTTAGATCTGTTCCCTCGGCTTGAAATGTGTGGAAACAATCCAGTTTTTTTAGAACCATGCCATGTGACAGCCGTTTCATGGTGGGCATGCACATAATAAATGATTCCTCATCTTCTTTACCAGCCATACCTTTTGCATGCCCACTCTCTTCATTGTGCAATCATGTTCTACATGAAATCCCCATCTACACATCACATGGGGCTACACTAAGCAACAATCTGATGTACTGTGCACCGACCCATGCCATCACAAAGTACAACCCCATGCCATCACAAATGTGTGGGGTGATTTATGCAGGTGGAACCAAAAATTTCCCTTACAGTGCAGCCATAGCAATTTCATGTTAAGTGCCTAGTCAGAAGATTCTGCCTTTTGGAGGATACCAAATCTGTCACATGTTCCCCCCTATTTTAATGTCTACAAAGATTGATAATCAAGTTGACTATTAGAAAACACCACATTGAGATCCATAGATCGAATCCAATAAAATGTGCATTAACTATGCTAGTGCTTACCAACTAGCTAAACTACTCGGTCTTCTCGCTGATTATCTCACTCCATTGTAAAACTGAAGTCCACATAATTAAAAGCATTTCAAGATCATTTTCCAAACTCATGTCATTTGATCATCTCACACCAATTATGTGCCCCGCATGTGTTTGTCTTGTGTTCCAAATTTTGGCTTTTTACGCCGACCATATCTAGTCATGACAGATGAGTGCTGCCTGAAATCTGCACTGTCACAGAGTTGCATGATTCCCTGAATCTCCAAGTATATAGCACATTGTGCTGCTCTACTACTTCAGCAATGTATGTGCATTGTATGATGCAATGCAAGGGTCATCCAACATTCCTACTAACTCTAGCAGTGATGTGCAATTCATCATTCATGGATCTTATACCTCGACGCCGTTGGCGATGGCTTTGGCGACCAGCGGCACGTACGTCTTCACCTCGGAAAACGCGACACCGGAGAACAATGGCGCATTGTAGTCGTTGCCCCCAAACTCCCCAACTACAAACAGGGACTTGCTGAAGTAGTCCTTGCACTCTGCAATCAACACACAAACCAATCAATTCTGATGTACTGGCTGGAGCATGGTAGTCCATTTCAAGGATTTTAAAGCCTTAAAAGCGTAGGCGAATCGTTCTCGAACCTTGCTCCGAGTTGCATAGTGATGGCTTCATCTTCTGGAGCCAGCCGATCTGGGTGTTGATGGAGCCGGTGTTCCAGATGCGCTGGTCTATGCCGTGCGCCTTGAAGAAGGAGTACTCCAGCGCCGTCGCGCCGGTGATAGCGAAGTTGGCGCCCTTCTTGAAGTCCTTGCCGTGCGCCTGCGACGGCGGCGGCAGCGGCAGCCCGAAATGCTCAGCTGCAAAATCGACAAAAAGATTTCCATCAACAAAAAGGGAAAACTTCACATCATACACTCTGCTATTGCTCTGAAATTCTGGAAGAAAAAAAAGCACATCACAATTCACAATGCAGCAATGCAATCGAGTGAGACATACGAGGTCAATTGGAAGAGCTCGCAATAGTAATCACTAGTTTCTGTCAGTAGCATTTGTGGTGTGATTTATCTCTCCAAAAAGGAAAAGAAGAAAAGGGCCTTTAATTCACATCAATACTTTGGTATAGCAGAACGGAGGCAGCAATAATTCACTATTGCAAAGCAGCAACTCTTTTACCAGCATGTTTTTTACCGCTCAATTTTATCTTCTTTTCTAAAAGAAGAAGAACTTGGGACTTTTTTGACCTGCTTAGCTTTGCATCACTAAAAATAAAAAAGAGTATGGAGCAAGAGAAATTTGATAGTTGAGTAGTAGTATACTAAACAAAAAAAAAAAAAGACAATTTCATCATGACCAAGGTCAGAGCATGGTCTAACACTTCAAAATCAACAGTTTTAATAACAGAGACGTTTATATTAGATATTGTGAAGTCAATATATAATATTATATACTTTGTGAAACGAAAAGGCCAAGAAAAGGAAAGAACGGTGAGGTAGGAGGAAGCCATGGACGGCGCATTAATGTACCTAGGAAATCGACGACGAGGCGGCCGTTGGAGCAGCGGCCAGTGGGTCGGCCGAAGAAGGTCATGCCGTAGGGCGCGCGCGCGGTGGTGAGCGCCTTGGGCACGCCGTCGACGAGCAGGTTGCCGGCGTCGGAGAGCGAGTCCCCGAAGCTGAAGATGGCGCGGTACGACTTCTTGGCCGCGAGGCAGGGCATCACCGCAGAGCCCGAGAGGCACAGCGCAGCGACGAGCAGGGGAAGCAACCGGCGATGCTGCACGGGGCGGACGGCCATTGCGGGTGTCGGCAGGCAGCGGCAATGCGCATGTGCAGTGAGAGAGACGCGGAGAGAGAAGGAGATGGGCTTCTTTCCTTGTGTGGCGCTAGCTTTATATAACTGCAGCAGTAGTGAGGTGCTGTTGGGTTCTTGCAGCTGCAGCCTGCAGGGTGAGAGGTGTGGTTGGCACTATTTGGGACGACGATTCTCTGCGGTACATCTGTGGCTTTTCAAACCGGTATAGCATTCATATCTATATCTTACGGCATATTTATGTCGAGAAATAGCGGTACTCGTCGTGTTGCTGACTCGTAGATCAATTCATACATGAGCAATCATATGAAATAGGAGCAAGATGAACATAAGTGTACAGAGGAGGATCCAAAATCTTTATTCATCTATATATTTGTTGTACATGGATCCTCGTATATATTTAGTATTTTGTCCATAACTAGGTTTCGTAACAATTTGCACGGTGGAATATATGGCCTCTTGGTTACTCTTTTTTTTTACTTCACGTGTTAGAATCTGTATTGCCGAATGTCGATAGGTTAAAACTATATAGATTGGCTATATAAAACTATATCATTAGATTTGTCGTTAAAAATTTTTTTATAATATTATAATTTATTTATTACATATTAATGTAAAGTTACAAAATTTATAGTCAAAGTTGCATAATAAAAAACATCGAGTAGAAAAGAACGGGGTAACTAATTACACTCTTTGCACGCAAAAAGACAGTAACCGTGGCAACAGCGGTAGCACATTTTCTTTGAAATATTTGCCCGTGGAACGGACGAAACAAACGAAATTAACAGTTCAGGGAGATGTTCTCATTACTAGGCTGAGCTGACTAGAAACATTAGAAGACTATATAGTAGAATTAACCATCGACAGAGCCTAAATCAACCACTGGCCACTGCCATGCAAAGAGTATAAACACTAGAAGCAAAGTAACTCCAGTGGAACCCCACTCCTGCAGCCTGGGCCCTAGTACTGACTAGGACTAAATATTCCTGGGGTAGATCATAGATCATACTGAGATGCTGTTTTTTTTTTTTTTTTTTGCCCCTTCTCTTTCTGTGATCTTGTGCCATTATTAACCGGATCGGTGCGGAACAGGGTTCAAGTCGAAATGGGGCCAGCTCTTCACGTTCGGGGAAAATGGCAACTATGGGAGCTCCCGGCCGATTTTCGGTGGCGCTGGTCTGGCACGGCTTCTTTTCCTTTGCTTGCCTCTGTTTGTTCAGCCGTCCATTCGTTGGAATCCAATCCAGGCTTTTCGGTGGGAGCCCTCGTGGTCTCCCTGAATTGCACAAGCTTTGCCGTGGCCTCGTGGACGGTGCGTGCGTAGTGACGTTTGGGATCACTAATTCGTGGCGTGCGCCGTCGGATCGGCGGGCGGGCGGCCTGATCCGGGCCATTGGATCAGAGCATCCTCCGCCTCAGCCCTGTCCGCGAGTCCGCGTCGAGCCTTTCCACCCTGACATGCAACCTTTCTCCCACGTGATGTCGTGCCTCCACTTTGACCGTTCTATTTCCCCTTGCCTACTCTCTATGGGTGGCAATGGGCCCGGGCCCCGTGGGCTCACCCGTGTCCCCTCCTCGAGCCTGCTGAGCCCCTCCGCTAGGGCAAAGCCGGGGGTTAGAGATGGGAATTGGTAAAGGATAATCTGTTTTATCCGATATCTGAGAAAACACAAATGTGATGAGTAAAATTCGCCATAGTACGAAAAACAAGTACCATCCGGAGAAAATAGATAGAATTTGTATCCGTATTCGGTGTTATTCGTATCCGGTCACTATCGAGGGAAAAATGTGTAGTATATGTATCCGTATTCGGTGTTATTCGTATCCGAGAAAAAACGAATACGAATACTATCTATTTTTTCCTGGATACAAATATGAATACTATCCGTTTTTTCCCTGGAGCATTCCTGTTTCGATGGGGTCTTTTCATTCGGTGCCGAATCTATGGCTATTGGTTGTTCTACCGATATTTGTCGTAAAAGTTATAGGATATTCGCATTCGACCGAATTGACTACATATTTGATTCGAATTGAATTCGTTACAACATTCGATTCGTATTCGTATTCGTTTTAAAAATATGGATTCGTATTCGTATTCGAGACTATTCGATCCGTTTCCATCCCTACCAGGGACGGCACATGCCTCGGGCTAGGCCAGATGTTTTTGGGTTGGATCTGTATTTTTTGTGATTTGCCTAGATAATCTTTTATAACCTTTTGATCCTAGGCCTCGGGCGATTGTTCCAGTGGCCCGAGGCCTGGCTCTGCCCCTGCTAGGCCTAACGGGGCAACCTTTGCGGGGCTATGGGGAATAAAAAAAAAGTTTAAATATAAATTTAAAAAATTAGGTTGTGACTTTATTAATTAATTTATAAGTATCTAGGTATCATTTTTTTTTAAAAAAAAATATAGCTTCAAAATTTATATTTGAATATATGGATTCAAATTTTAGTCCAAACATATTAGAAAAAGAATACATATCTCTGATCTTGGGGATTATCCGCGCGGGGAATCACCATCCCTACTGCCCTCTGACAGTTCCCCGTCGTTGCTCGTCGGAGGAATGAACTATGAACCCCGTTGTATCTCTAGTCTACTTTACGAAACCCTAATAGTGTCGTCATGCGTGCCGCCAACTCTGCCGCCGGGGAGACCAGCTGGCTTCCTCTTGCACTCCCCCTCTCCGGCGGGGCAAGAAAAATAAACTTACTTAATTGGGTTATGTCACTTGGTTACTCGATAACACCACTTCCTAGTAATGAGGTCAACGCCAATTAAGGATGCATGCGACATCGAGTAATCTACAGAACGTAAGTCATCACATGCAAGAGAAAAGATTGGATCTCAGTATCTCACAGTGTCAGTCTGGCACCAATAATTGTAGTACAATGATTTGGACTTCTCTTAACACAAAAAATAGAATCAAACCTCGATCTAATCACTTACTGTTTTCTGGCAATAAAAGGTGTAAACTTGATCTACTACTGTCTCTTTTACAGCATTTTCATGGGACGCAAATAATTTTGAAGCATGGGAATTCTGAAATAATTTCGGAGGAAAGGAGTACACATTCGCTGGATGCTTGATATCCTACATACAATTACTGCATTTTCCAACCCAAGTAAAGTAAAGGCTCTACGTGAAATAGGAGCAGCATACGATTCAACAAAACAAAACCAAGAACCAATTTGGAACGCAAGAATTTTACAAGAACTTTGAAGGAGTTTTCGAACACAGTTCAATTCTCATATAACCCAGTCATGGATTTCACGAGATCAAGCCGAGTTGTTTCGCAAGTCTCGAGCTATTTTCACAGGGATGTTGCACAATTTATGGAGAAGTCTGAGGTCCAGGTATAAATATTGCAAAAGGCACTTTGCAGTTTGCACTCTCGAAGTCAACAATAGCCCCAACTCAATGTCTCCAGTATTGGCCCACGTTTCTTTGTCCCAATGCACCCCAGCTCACCCGGACAAGCATGCACAAGCACAATGGCTAGCCTAGGCGTTACGGTTGTTGAGCCATAACTATTAGTTGGTCGCCGTGCCACACTGCAAATGTATCGCCCCAAGGTTGTACCTGCGGCCAAAGTTTTTGTGTTTGGAGAGTTCAGGAAGGCAGGAATGGAAGTCGTGCCAGTAAAAAAATACAGTATGCATTTCTGATTATGACACCAGAAAAAAAAAAAAAAACGTTGGTTACTCCTGCCAGTATAAAGTAGAAAATCTCCAAAAACATATCGCTGTCTGCATTAAAAATGTTGCCATGTTCTTTCCTGACATAATGTGCGGAGATTTGTCAATTTTTTCTTTTTGTGTAGATAACATCAGAGTTAGATGCATATTGTAAGAACTTGTTGTCTTACTTATGTCGCATAAAGAAAATTGGTACGCAGCTAGCTGAGCCCCAAATCTTTGTTAATTAACACCATCATATACATAGTTTCTAAATATTGATAGCCAAAATTTAGAACGGTTGACCTTGCACAGATTTAGTACCGGAAGTACCGGTACCACATCTTGCTTGACTCTGCGGCTCCAGTCGTTGGGAAGTTGGGCAGCTTCAAGTTAGTGCAAGCAATTCTTGTAGGACACATGCGCTTGTTACTAAGATTAATTTTAGGAGACCATCGTGTGATGGTGGTAGCAGATGTTAATTTTGCTTTAGGATCTCCTAGGGTTTAGATCTAGCGGGTTCTTTGTTCGGGTTCTTGAGATAATATCGAGAGGGAGAGAGGGGTACCAACCGTCCGATGTAGAGGAGGAGGGGTTGGCCATCGCGGTTCACTCGGTGAAGTCTGCGCCACGAGCGCGGACGGTCGGGAAGGGCGGCGTCTCCACGGCGATAGATGGCGGTGGGTGTTCCGTCATTGGGCGCCACTCTTAGATCGGGTCTAGGGTTTGTCGGTGGGGATGGTGGCGGCACGGTGAACCTTGGTGTTCGTGCGCCTGCCCCACCTCTATTTATTTGGCGTCGCGACGAGGTCCACCACCTATTGGTGGCGCCCCGATCGGTATGCGCGAACAAGGGGGGCATTTGGCCGTTGGGCCAAATGCCCTGAGATCATTCTAACATTCTCCCCCTTGATCTCAATCTATGCTTTATCTTTAATTACTTTTTCCTTTACACATTCCATCACAGATTAGTGCATAGAACATGTCTCATCGTCACGGTCAATCGCCGATAGATTCAACAGCAACAATACACCTCTCTGTTCTGAAATAGTTACTTTAATCTTTTGGGTCATCTTTTAGTCCAGGAATCATAGGCTTTCCCTTAAACCCATGCCGGCTACATGTTCTCTGAACACGTTGGGTGGTAAGCCTTTAGTAAGCGGATCCGCTAGCATCTTTGCGGTACTTATATGCTCAAGACTTATAATTTGATCCCGAACTTTATCTTTCACAACATAGTACTTTATGTCAATGTGTTTGGCAGCACCACTTGACTTATTGTTGTGGGCATACGTTACTGCGGGTTCATTATCGCAGTACAACTTAAGTGGTCTATTGATGTCGTCAACCACTTTCAAACCGGGTATGAACTTCTTTAGCGAGTTCACCGCCCGTAGCCTCATAACATGCTACAAACTCGGCATACATTGTGGGCGATGTAGTGACGGTTTGCTTTGAGCTTTTCCACGATATAGCTCCCAGTGAGTGAACACATATCCGGATGTAGACTTTCTATCGTCTCCTAAAATCGAATCTGTATACCCCACTATATGGAGTGAATCGATCTTACGTATGTCATCATGAGGCCTTTTGTTCCTTGCAAATAACGCAAGACTTTCTTTATCAATTTCCAATGTTCTATTCGAGATTGCTCGGAATCGCCAAATAACCCAGGTAACAAATGCTAAGTCGGGGTGTGTGCATACTTGAGCATATTGTAAGCTTCAGGAATTGAAGCATATGGAACCGCTTTCATTTGATCAATCTCATCTTGGTTCTGGGGCATTGAAAATCCCCATATCATCGCCCTTGACTATAGGTGCGGGTGAAGGACTACATTTATGCATACCAAATTTCTTTAAGATTTTCTCTATGTATGTCTTTGCGATAGTCCCAATGTCTCTTTGTTTCTATCCCGGTGAATTTGATCCCTAGAGCGAACGAAGCTTCACCAAGATCTTTCATATCAAAGTTTGAGGACAAAACTTCTTTGTCTCCAAAGATGTGACTAACATCACTACTAGCTAGTAGGATATCATCCACATACAGATTAGGAAGATAAACTTCTCATCTTTAAACTTTGCATAAACACAGTTGTCCTCTACATTTTCTTTAAACCCAAATTTTCTTATTGTACTGTCAAACTTCAAGTACCACTATCTTGAAGCTTGTTTTAACCCATAAATCGATTTCTTTAGGCGGCATCCCATTTTTTCATTTCCTTCCACGATAAAACCTTTCGGTTGTGCCATGTAAACATTTTCCTCCAAATCCCCATTAAGAAATGTCGTCTTTACATCCATCTGATGTAACTCTAAATCATAATGTGCTACTAATGCCATTATGATTCTGAAGGAATCTTTACATGAGACTGGAGAAAAAGTCTCATTGTAATCAATCCCTTCTCTTTGCGTAAAGCCTTTTGCCACAAGTCGCGCTTTGTATCTTTCTACATTCCCTTGGGAGTCAAGCTTTGTCTTGTAGACCCATTTCTGACCTACTATTTTGGCTCCTTTAGGAATAATTTCAAGTCCCGGACTTTATTAGCCTTCATGGACCTCATTTCCTCTTCCATGGCCTCAAGTCATTTTGAAGAATTTTCGCTTCTCATGGCTTCTTCAAATGAGATGGGATCATCCTCCATTTGAAATTCCTCAGTATGATAAATCGATAATCATCAGAAATAGCTGATCTTCTTACTCTTTGAGACCTCCTCGGGGCCTCCTCATTTGGTACATTTTCTGTTTGAGGCTGCTGTTGCTCCCCCTCATCTGTGGCAATGGGTTCTATAGAATTCTGAAGAACAGGTTCCTCAATATCATTCATTGTTGCCACAGGAGGAACAATAACAGGTGCTGGCACCACAGTGTCTTGCACCGTCGGTGCAGCGACAGCAGGTAGTGTGAAGAATGGCTCTTGAATCATCGGAGTGGGCGCATACACCCGCTTCTCTTCAAGGTCAATCTCACGAGCTACCATACTTCCTCTCATCATTTCATCCTCTAAGAAGACAGCGTGTCTCGTTTCTACAAACTTTGTATATCCATGCGGACGGTAAAGCGAAAACCTTTTGACTTTTCGGGGTAGCCAATGAAATGACAACTTACTGTTTTGGGATCAAGCTTCCAAAGGTTTGGGTTAAAAACTTTAGCCTCAGCAGGACTCCCCCACACACGTAAGTGGTTTAGTGAGGGAACTCTTCCTGTCCACAACTCGTACGGTGTTTTGGGCACCGACTTACTAGGCGCTCTGTTGAGAATATGAATGGCGGTTTTCAACGCCTCCATCCATAGACTCAATGACAGTGTGGAATAGCTCATCATGCTTCGCACCATATCCATCGAGTGCAGTTGCGTCTTTCAATACTCCATTTCTTGAGGTTCGCCGGTGTAGAATCTTTGGGCCACTATACCATTTTCTGTAAAAACCTTGCAAAGGTCCGGGAACTTGTCCATATGGGGTATGTCGACCGTAGTACTACTCCCACGGTCGGATCGTTACTATCTTAATCTTTAAATCGTGTTGGTTTTCAACTTCACCTTAAATATCTTGAATTTATCCAAGGCTTCATTTCTTTCTTTGATTGGATAAATATATCCATAACGGAGTAATCATCTGTGAATGTTATGAACGAGTCATGTCCATCCACACTTTTCACGGAAAAGGACCACAAATGTCTGTGTGAATAATTTGTAGAATTCTGTGCTTCTTTTGGCGTCTTTCTTATTTTTCTTTACATATTTTCCTTTAATGCGTCTGCATTGTTCTAAGTCTGAGAACTCTAATGGAGGAAGAATATCATTCTTAACTAGTCTTTCTATTCTCCCCCTCGAAATATGGCCTAAACGACAGTGTCATAATTTCGACGACGCATCTAGAGTTCTCTTTCGTTTCCTGTTTACATTCGTAGACGAGGATTCATTCACTTTCTCGCACGCGACGTTCCCATTATCGCATACGACATTCACATCATCACATAATGATAACAAATAAAGCTCATTTTGTAAGATGGCAAGACCAACACATTCTTTATTAAATATTATTTCACACTTGCCATTTCCAAAATGACAATCATAACCATCATTGTCCAAACATGAAACACTAATCAAATTCCTCTGTAAAGAGGGAACATAAAGAACATCTCTAAGTAAAAGAGTGAAGCCATCGTGAGCTCTAATGAAAGATCGCCAACGGCTTCAACTTCAGCTTGGACTCCATTTGCGACTTTAATGCATCTTTCTTTTCTTTGCGTATTCCTCGTCGAACGGAATCCTGCATATTATTGGCAACATGAGCAGTTGCTCTGAATCAATCCATCAAGTAGATTTTGAATATTGTACATCTGAGGACTCATTTATGAAGGTAATAATGTTCTCACCTTTCTTTGTCATTATCATCTTTAAGTAATCGACGATTCTTCTTGTAGTGTCCGTCTTCTTCTGATGAAGACATTGATCTTTGTCTAATGCAAACTTATTCGTTGAGGTGATGGACGGGGGCTTTTCCTTGTTCTTTGAGGAGAAGTTCTTGTTGAAGTTCTTTTCTTGTTGTCCTTCACATAGTTGATAGAACCACCATGTGAGGATTTAAATCTTTCCTCCTCTTGCACACATAGCTATGCACTTTTCTAAGTCCCATTTCTCGGGTGCATGTTGTAGTTGACAACAAAGGTGTCAAACTTTTCCGGCAAGGAAGCAAAATCAAATGAATAAGGAACTCATCCTTGAGAGCCAAATCCATTGGTTAAAGCTTGGATGCCAAGTTGCTCATCCTTAGTATGTGTTCTCTTATGCCACCGCCACCACGAGTACCTTTACATCACAAGTTGCTTAATCACCGTGTAGCATATGTCTTTGAAGAGCGATGGCCCGACTCTTTATTTTCTCAAGGTACTCTATGACAGTGTCACACTCTGCGATTGAGCCCACAATTGCGGGCTCAATCATGTTCTTTATCACAGCCAAACATTTCTTGTTGGCAGTGACCCACTTTTTATGATCAAGATCATATGTCATTTTTATGGGAGTATAGTCCCTCTGTCTAGTCTGCCAAGCAGCATCAGCCTCATTTTCATCCCTCACCGGTGCCACAGGCTCTGTGGGATACGGTGTGGTGACTACCCAGTCCACCTCAGCCAAGATGAAAGCCAGGTCAATCTTTTTCTTCCATTCACCGTAGTTATCTCCTTTGAGAACCGGGATATCCCTGATGTAGCCCATCAAGGAGTATCCTCCTGAAAACACAATTCATATTCAGTGAGAACATTTAAACATAATAACAGCAAAAATTATATGCCTTATTTCCAACGTTGGTCAAAATACGACATACAATTTTATCTATGCATTAAATCTACATCACCATTGGGCAGAAATAGAAATAATGCATAAAATCATCAATTAGAAATTATAATACTGTTATTATCAACGTTAGTCAGAAAATAACAATATCATAATTCACAACAATTCTCAAAAATTAAATTCTCCCGTTGGTTCGAATTTAATTGAAAGAGTAATCAACATTAACTTTTGCAGCGGAAACAAGAAATTATTCTAAAATAATTCATACTCAGAAGCATTATTACTGTACTCAATTAATCTCTCTGGAAAAATTAACACGTTGGTGCAAAAATTTCCAGAAAATTTGATTCAAATTGCATTCAAATTCATCAAAAAATACTTCTAAAAATCATTAAATCTCTTTTTTTTTCGGATTTACTGTTCAAAAGTAAATTCGGCCCAATCCTTCGCACGCGCGCGGCCCATGCGGTCTCAGCCGTTGGATTCACATCCAACAAATTGCAAAACCAGCGACCACGCCTTTGGCGCCTCGCGCGATCCATCGGCCGTCGGTTTACATCCGACGGCTCCGCTTCGCGCCGCCGCTGCTCCCGCGCCAAAGCCGCAACTGGCTCGGGCGCGGCCAAACCCGCTGGGCCAAAGTGGCTCGAGGACCACGGCGAGATCTCGGCCGTTGGTCGCCATCCGGCGGTGGCGGCGTTTCGCCGATCAAAAACCACAGCGCGTGGCGCCCCGAAAACCTAGCTCATTCTCTCCTCTCCTCTCCCTTCTTGACCTGGCGCCCGGCGAACGCGGCGGCAGCGGCGGCGACTCCGTCCACGCCGCGGGAGAAGGAGAAAACGGCGCCATCGCGGGCCTTCGCGCGCGCGTCGCGCTCTCACGAAGGAGCGCGCCGCCGTCAGCGGCTCCGTGTTGGCGCCTGCTCCCAAGCGTCGGCGGTGGCCCGCCGCGTGGGCGCGGCGAGCCACGGCTCGGCCGGTCTCCGCACGCCCGGCGGCGGCGACGGCCGCGGCGGCAACGGCCGAGTAAGAGTCTTTTCAGATCTAGGGTTAGGGTTTTGACCCGTTCCCCTTTCTGTTCTTTTGCCATTTTCTAGGGTTAGGGGGGTTTCGTTCTCTTTTCCTTTTCCGTCTAGATCGACTCCTAGGTATGCTCTGATACCAATGTTAATTTTGCTTTAGGATCTCCTAGGGTTTAGATCTAGCGGGTTCTTTGTTCGGGTTCTTGAGATAATATCGAGAAGGAGAGAGGGGTACCAACCGTCCGATGTAGAGGAGGAGGGGTTGGCCATCGCGGTTCACTCGGTGAAGTCTGCGCACAGGCAGCGACGGTCGGGGAAGGGGAGCGGCGTCTCCCTGGCAGTAGATGGCGGTGGGTGTTCCCGTCGCTGGAGTGCCCCCTCTTAGATCGGGTCTAGGGTTTGTCGGTGGGGATGGTGGCGGCACGGTGAACCTTGGTGTTCGTGCCGCCCCGGCCCCCACCTCTATTTATTTGGCGCTGGCAACAGGGGCCACCAGCCTATTGGGCTGGGCGCCCCCGATCAGGGTGCGAACAAGGGCGGGCATTTGGCCGTTGGGCCAAATGCCCTGAGATCATTCTAATAGCAGATACTTGTCTAACCATCACACGGTTTTTAAGACCACACACATGGATGCACACGTACGGGCCTCTTCTTCCTTGTATCCGGGGAAAAGAATGCTACTGGTAAGGTTAGATACGAACCGAGAGATCCATAGTATGGTGGGGACCAGGGTTTTGAATCAGGCAGAGTAAATGGTAGTTGTGGCGTCATAGCACCGTCGGATCTGAAGGGATACGAGTAGGCTATACACTAGCGAACAATTCAAAATTCTATCATATAAATCAGGAAGCTATGTAAATAAGAGATCATAGATCGTTACCACTAGACGCACTGCAATGCAACGGAAGAAAAGTTGGAGCAACCCGCTTAACGCCGAACATGTCGATGTAGTGGTCGTAGTCGATCATCCAACATACTCGGCACCGATCGTCTCCTTCCGCAACATCTCGGGTTCCTTGTGTAGGTCGCGGATCGTTCTTCAATACGAATGCCTCTAATCTACAACAGGTGGGCGTCGTATCTTGGTGTGCTAGCACCTCTGACAAGGCCTTTGGGAGGTGGTGGGTAGGGTTTTCGGTGGTGTAACTCTTACGTCCAAAAGCCCTCCCGGTCGCGCCTCCCCTTATAAAGAGCCTATAATAGATCCTATATAACCAGGACAAAAACCAAGAGAGGGCACTATGTATACAAACAAGTTAAGACAAATGGGGACACCAATGATACAAATTAGTCTAATACCATTGCGGACCAAAATTGAGTGGGGCCTAACCCCCACTTATCCCTATATGGATTCGCCCCTGATCGATCCTTGATTATTCAGGTTTATTTCTAGGTGAACGGTTGCCTAATTTTCATCTTGAGACGCTGATCGTCAACCCCATATAGTACATGAAGTTTTCGTCTCGAGAAATATGTAGGCCATCGAGGCTATTGGATCAAATCTAGAAAACACACAAAATAACTGTTGATTTGTGATCCAAATTCTATACATCAATTAGGCGAGCTTCTGGACGGAGCGTAGCGAGGCCCGTCGCGAGGCTTAGGGCGGGCGGAGCGAGCGAGTCTGGCGCCCAAGGCCCGTGCACCCGGGACGCTGGGAAGTGCGGGGCGAAGCCCCGCGGTATGGATCCTAGTCGAATTAGGGTTTCACGATATATATATTTCTGTAAGCCGCTGTTTGGGATATTGAATCGAGTTGTAAATCCCGCGTTGTAACCTCACCCCGATATAGTGAAGATTGTTGTTTGGTCGGCGCCCGTGGTTTTTTCCCTCTCACATTGAGAGGGTTTTCCACGTTAAATCTCGTGTCTCTCTGCGATTGATCTTGTTTACTTCGTCGTTCCTCCGCCGTCGCGTATAACAATAACCCCGATACTGTGTATAGCCATATCGTACCCATTGGGCTATGGAGTAGGGGATATCTTGCATATTCTCAAATTTCATACAAAGTTCAAATAAAAAGAAGATAAAGTAGTGCTACTACATATCAAGCTTTCATAAATCAAGAAGCTAGAGTACTATCAACTGGTAACAACCTGATCGGCCAGCAAAGAAAAACGCTTCCAGTGTGGGAGCACAAAGTACAAACGGCAACAACTAGGCTTCAATTGCATGCGCGCTGCATTCGCCGCCGGTGGCCGAACTATTAAGAAGGCGATGTACACGCTGTACGTTCACTTTCGAGTTGTAGTACAGAATAGCACAATGAAACTCGGAGAAGTTAACTACCTTTTGCACAAGAGCAGTATGCTCTTAAGACTTGACTTAAACAAAGCCTGCGCATGTGAGGTCAACCTAACTCGCGTGCTGATCGATGCTCAGAGGATCGAGAGGAGAACATGCATTGGCTGCAAACGTACTGGCACAACCACAAGATTCCAGAGCATGTCATGCAAATACGCAATGACTGGTGAGGAAGGAAAAACTGCACCCTTTATTTATTTATTTATTTTGCAAATGGACGATATATACTAGCCAATTCATTATTTGTACGCTGCTTTTAAATGCTGAATGGAAGACACTGTCAATTGTCAGGAACTCAACGGCTAGTGCGATGTCTTGCAGGGAAACTCTGTTTGCTGCTTCCTCCGGTCCAAAATAAATGGCGTTTCAAGAGGATTGGTTTGTAAATAGATGTCGTAATGGGTTTTCAATGCAACAATAGAAGGCATGGAGCTAAAACAAGAAGCAATTCAGAGTTTCAGAGCTGAGGGAGTATTTCTTAAGCCATTAGAAGGCGACTCCACACTCCACAAGATTTACTTTGATTGGGTTTACTGAACAAAGCATAAGCACCAGCCACCAGCCTGGAACGGAATCGGTTCCTACAGCGATCACTGATCGGAGTCCTTTTCGGTGCCTGCGTGGGCCTTGATCGCCAACAAAACGCTGCGAATAATTCGAATAACATAATTCAGCAGTAGCAGTAGGTGAGCCTAATCTACCAACCTCAGTCCTTTCTTGGCCTCTCTAATTGGGGCCTCGGAAACTTCCAAGATGTTGGACAAAAGAAAGGGAAAATGTGTTGGCTACTGTTACACCGGGAACGAGAAAAGTGAGATGCAACAGCAGAATTTTTATTTATCTGAGGTACCTGTTTTGCTGGATTGGTAGTTTGATTAGAGCTTTTGGAGAGAGAGAGTTTGTTGATCTAGTTCAGTGTCATAATCAAGATTTGAGGTTGCTATCACAATGCAATCTAAACATTCTTTTTAAACGATAGCGATGCAATCTAAACATCCCTAAAAGGGAACCGACACTTTTTTTAGGAAGCCAAGAGCTTTCATTGATTTCGAGAGTTCAGGATACAATTAGTCCGAAGATTGTTGTAAGGAAGCTTGAGCACATAGCATGCCAAGCCAGCGACTCAGCCTGAGTGCAAGCAAATCTCACACACCAGGAGTTACCCGTTTCACAATTCTCGAAGCAAACTGGAACTACAAAACATCCAGAGCCTAGACTAAGCTCTTGGGCTGGGTGCGTGCGCGGCAGTGTTTTAGCACAGTAGATATCATTTTTGTCATTTGTTTTTAGGTTATTTTTATTATTTTGTTTTTAAAAAAAGACTAAATGAGTCAAAAACTCGCTCTTAGAGCATCTTTAGTATATTGAACCGACGTCGATTCAAAGTTATGCCACATAAGCATTTTAGGAACTGAGATTATTTTTCTCCAATGTATTGAACCGATTCCTACTAATAACTGGGATCCACGTTACATTAAAAAACCATAAAATAATAATAGTTTCTCTCAACCGCACTCTCTCCTATGTAGTTGTTTAATGCTTATATGAATTGTTTAATGCTTTGAATCAATTTCTAACTAGAGTTCGGTTCCATGCATTTTTTTTTTGTTGGAATCGACTCCTTCAATGTATTGAATCGATTCAATACCTTCTCTTTCCTCATTTGAACCGGCTAAAACACAACATTGGAGATGGTCTTAGGCATCCTCAAGGACCGATGCCATAGTTGTTCCTAGTGTCAATTGCGTGTTCCACATCTGAACACGTCTTCATCAGGTCTTGGAATTCTATCTCGATGACCACCACAATATATGTTAAGATAGCTGGACCTTTGCCTGGCGCCATTTTGACAACACAAACATAATCAAATGAAAATTCATATTATATATTAGTCCATCACTAGAAAACCATAGAAGATATTAAAGAATATTGATGTTTATTGGATATCTATTTTGTTGATTTATTGGATATCCTATAAAATACGAATATAGGTCGGATATTGCTCTTACCATATCTTAACCCATATTCCATGAGATTTTCCAAATACGAATACGGATAATATCGGATGCGTATCAGGACTAAAAAAAGATACCTCAGGAGAAATTTTTCCGGATACAACATCGGATTGGGTAGGAATTATTCGACCCGTTTTCACCCCTATAAAAAGCCTTTGTCCCTTCAAAATCAAGAAACCCAACTACTACTTTGCAATGAGCACAATAATGGCACACTTAGTCCTCATAGCAATGCAAGTGTCCAATCCCAAGTATAGTACTAGTATGTATACCAAGTACACATCAAGGAATTTTTGGCTGTATTGGTGCCTTTTTGGCCTGTATTTACGAGAATGACCGTCCTCGAATTTTTTTTTTTTTTGCAAAACTGACCCCCTTCTGCACGGCCACCATGCAGTAAGCCCTCCCCACCCGCCACTTGCCACCCTACCGCACGACCGCCATGTGGTGGCCCCTCTTCTTCTCTCCCCTCCCAGAAATTAGGGTTTTAGCAAGAGGAAATTAGGGTTTTATCTCGGTTTCAGTGCTATTTGTATGAATTTTAAAATATAGCAAATTAGTTCAAAAAATTATGAAATTTTATGTGGAGCCTTCTGACACAGTGTACTTACTTGTGTAAATTTTTTATAATTTTATTCATTCTGAAATTTTCTCACAATTTCATATAAGTGTATTGTTTGTACGAATTTGTAAATGTACAAAATAAGCTTCAAAAATTATAAATTTTATTTTGAAGGCTCCTCACACAGTGGACTTGATTGAGTAATGTTTTGATAATTTTATATGTGTTCTGGAATTGTGTTGAAAATTTAGGATTTAAGTCTTAAAAAATTGGATTTTAGGTTTTAGAAATTAGGGTTTCATGATTTCATGTGACTTAGAATGTATGAAAAAAAGCTGCATTGCAACTCCATTGGAGATGTCGATATACAATATGGCGCATTATAGGAATTTGATGTTACGTTTGGATCATTCATTTTCACATTGTCACGAAGTTCAATTTTTGTACGAGGCTTGGAGATTATAAATGTACTCGTGCTGATGAAATCTTTCGACCAAAGGTAAAGTACGAGGCACGGAACTAGAAATACATTAGAGTCCACAGACAGAAGCATGTTACACGTGGTGATATGGCATGATGGTTCGGCTAATTGCTTTAGTCATCCTCGCTACTACTACGGTACACTGCGACACAAGCATCCGGACTAGGGATGGCAATGGGGTCATTCCCCGTCGGGGAGTGGTGGAACATCTCCATCCCCGAGAGAAGAAAAATTCCCCATCCCCGTCCTCGGGTGCTATTCTCCCCCGTCCCCATCCCCATCGAGTTATCGGGGCCCACAGAGACCTATACCCGAAATTTAGATCCCGAAAGAAGAGAAAATAAGATCTATAATGTTATAAAATGGGTATGAACATACATATGCAATGCTAAAATGATAATATTTTTTGATTAATTAGCATCTGGAAAGTAAAGGATGCAAAAGAGACTATCGGGCTATCGCCTTATCGGGTTATGCGGTAGTGGGCTAGTGGCCTACATGTCTTATCGGTGGCCCATGCGGGTAGTGGGGATAGGGAGTAGAAGAATAGCCTCATCCCTGCTTCACCCGATGGGGAATTGTATTTGCATATTAGTATCCCATGGGGAAGAAATGGCCCCATCCCTGTCCCCTAATGGGTGAATTCCCCATCGAAGAATAGGGAATAGGGCCCCATTGCCATCCCTAATCCGGACCATGTAAGTATACATGCCTTTAGGAGATAAGAATAACATGGCGGGTAGGACGGGGGACTACTACAGAATGGCCTGACCTACAGCGTGGACTGGGGCCATTTTCCCTTCCTTGCGAGCTCGGCGTTGTACTCCTCGCCGGCCGCCTTAGCCTCGACCGCTATTTCTCTCTCTCTTTTTTTGCGCTCCCTCTCGCGAGTCTCACACTCCTTGCGCCTGCATGCCTTGAGATGAGCTTGCGTTTACGCCAGATACACTTGATGTGCTCTTCGTTGCGGCGCTCCTCGTCCCTCTTCTCGCGGTCCCTCTTGGCATCCCACTCCTCGCAGTCGAGACACCACAGGTCGTGTGGGTGGATCCCTTGGTCAATCCACTTGCGGTAGCCACATAGCGGATCCGAGGACTACGTATAGACAAGAGAGGTAGTTAGTACGTACTTTGAAAGATAAATGGTAAGGAAATATATTGTAACCGGTCCTTACTGGCTGCCGATGGCAGCCCGTGTCCCAAGGGCGGTTGGGATAGTCACGGGAGTAGTTCACGCAACTCCAGTAATGCATGTCCAAGTTGAGCCGCTCCTTGGACTTAAAGAACTTGCATGTGTCCCTACACTAACAAAGGGGCGGCGTCTCCCCCTCGGGCAGGTGTTGCGGCGAATGCTCGGTTGGAATGTTCAGGTAGGGATTGCTGCTACGAGGGCATCATTGCGGGGAGGTGCCCTCCTAGCACGCTCTCTTTGTTCGTCCAAGGCCGCAGCACCCCCTTGCAAGTTCGCGGATCTTGTCCCATTGGTTCTCCATCTGAGCGAGATTGTGTTGAGATCTTGATACAGGAGAACACGGCGTGGAAGGGGTAGTACTTATATGTCGAGGCGGCCCTACGTACGTGATTGAAGTGTAATTCAGATGAAGGAAATTTGTGTCTACTAGGTAGCGGCCTTGAGGAGGAATCGTGTGGTCTTGTCGTTCCGAAAAGTTAGCGTCGCAGTGTGTTGTCTTATCTTCTGCAAAAGTGGCAGTATGTGACGTGACAGGGTGTGGTCTTTTCGGCCTAAAAGGTCGCGTGGCGGAGTGTGTTCATGTCAATATGAAAAGTAAGTGTCGTAGCATCGTAGTGCGTTGTCATATCGATGTGTAAAAGTGGCCGCTTATGGCTTGACAAGGGCTGGTCTTTTCAATCTGAAAAGGTCGCGGGGGCGGAGTGTTGTCTTGTCAGTCTGAAAAGTAAGCATCGTAATGTGTTGTCATATTGGTATGAAAGGTGGTGTGGGGGGAGTAAGGCTAGAAAGAGAGTGGTGTGGGGAGTCCCGATGCTGACTCCATCAGGATTTTTTTTTTTCAATTTAAGAGGATCAATTAAGCAAACATTATTTTCATTAAGCTCTACCTACCCTACTAAACTACTTTGGAATCGGGATGGAGGGGGGAATTATCACATGTACCCCGATTAAATAGGACACTCTTTGTTAATTTATCAGTTCAATGTGGATGATATTCTCAAAGTATTGTACCACAGGCTAGATAAGCTTATACATGAACCAACTGAGAAAAATGTGTGGCATGCAGATCATATAATAATGTATTGCAGCCTCCGACTTGTGTGCGTTTCGAAGGCTACGATATGTTATTATATGATATTAGTGGCACACATTTCCCTCGGTGGGGGCATGTACAAACCTATCTAGCCTCTAGCACAATACAGTGTTAAATAATGCCATTCATATTGAACTGATAAATTAACAAAGAACATCCTATGTATCATCTATACAATGCGGTCTGTAACTAGTCGATGCGATGCCATAGCCACTGCCCTTTCCATGATGTCGTAAGTCGAAGTAGTCCATGTCCTGCGATTCTATGACGTAAGTGCACCGTACAATGAAAAACGTAACAAGGATGTAAATTTTGCTATCGTAAAAGTTTCACTATAACAAGGGTGAAAAACGTAACAAAGATCTAAGTAGATCATACAATAACAAACGTAACAAGGATGTCACTTGTACATAACTTGCGTCTACGATTGCCAGTCTCGGTCAAAGTAGCCTTCCCCTTCTCCTTGTCGTGGTACTCCCCACGTCGATGTTGTATGTCGAAGTCGTCCATGTCCTGCAATTCCATGATGTAAGTGCACCGTACAGTGAAAAACATAACAAGGATGCAAATAGGGCAGACAATACATTAAATTACGACACTGAATGATGACTAGATGAGCTCGGTCTGTTGGGACAATCCTTCATTGAGTGTCCAGGGTTCTTGCATATCCTGCACTTGATTGTGTGGCTAATACTGGTACGTTGGCTGGCATCCATGTCATTCCGAAAGTGCCACGTCTACCGTCGTCCCTTTCCTATTGTCTTCAAGGCCTTGTTCAGGCCCCATTGCACCCTGTCCGCCCAAAAATCCTTGTAGTTTGTGTCCAAGCCGTACAAGTGAAACTCTGCACTCCATGTACCAAAAAGGTGCTGCATGTTGTAGTACTAGGAGATGTATGGTGTAGACATCTACCTCATCTGTGCACACGTCTTGTACACATGTGAGCATAGCTTGTGTAGGAGCTTCGGCTTGTTGCAGGTGCATGTCGCCACATCACCCAGGGTGCATGCCTGTTTCCTTTCCCCCTAGCATGACTGTTGACATATTTCTGCTGAAGCCTGATCTCGTACTTCCTCCTGAGGCCATCGATCACCCAAATGTCGTGCATCCGGGCCTTCTCTATCTTCTGGCCCATGTGCCTCTATATGTTCTCGAACCACTGCTTGCCTTACTCTATCTGTCGTTTGGTTGTGGTGGCTCTATTAACGAAATAACCAACAATGCGAGTTCATGTCTCCTCAACGATCGCGGTGATAGGGAGGCACCGCACACCTTTGAGGATGCTGTTGTACACCTCGGACATATTGGTCATCATAATCCCGTACCTCGTATCGTTTGTGTCATAGAGAATGGACTATTTCTCTAATTCGTGCCTATGAATTCACTCCGAGAAACTTATGGCATTGCTGGGTTGCTCTCCCTCCAGTACCTCTAGAGTGGACTCCCTTGTATGCCTCGTAGTCCGGTGTTCGAGGTCTCTCTAGATAGACTCAAACTTCTACCTCTAGTTCTGCAGAGACAATGCTTTGAACATCTTCATAACTTCCTAACTGCGAAACCGTGTGAACAAGTTAGATGCAAGATGTCTTATGCACCACTTGATTGCACGTCATTCCACTGGTGAGGAGGTTCCGTCCCATGCTGCATGGTGTTGATGGCCGTCAACAACCCAACATTGCGGTCTGTGATAAGGAATACGTTGCGCCGGTCTCCCACCACTGCCCTCTTCATGTTTGTTAGGAACCACAATCAACTGGATGTGTTCTTACTCTCCACAATGGCAAATAGCACCGGGAGAAGCTGGTCATTCACGTCGACCGCCACCACGATGAGAATGGTGCCCTTGTACCTCTCCACGAGAAAGTGTCATCCATTGTGAGTATAGGATGACAGAACTTGAAGCCCCAAATGGCCTGGGCGAAAGCTCAGAACACCCGGTCCAATATGAAGCAGTTGGGCTCTCCGTCAGCATCTTCCCTCTCAAGCTTGTTTATGTACGTGTCGAGGCTTGATTCGATAATCTGGTCAAGCAATCTCGGCACAAGGTTGTATGCCTCTTTGTATGTCCCGTACATGGACTCGATGACCTTCTACTTGGCTCGTCGGACCTTGTTGTAGCTGACTGGATAATCAACCAGATTGGCGACTTCTGACAACAACATCTTGGGGGAGACGGACACGTCCGCCGCAACTAGGTACCTGATGAAGCTTGCAACATATGCGAAAGTCACGTTCCGATGATGCCGCAGGGGCTCGCTAAGCTCGCAAGTGTGATCGATCAGCGCCTTCACCCCGAAGACTGAGCCGAAGATCTTTGCTCGTTGAGCACTGACCTTGCCAGGGCAGCCTTCTACTACGCCCTTCACTGCGTACTTTCCTGGGTTGGACCGGTGCACTCGGTACACATAGCTAATAGACAAGGCATACCATGCTATAGCTTGTTGCACGGCAGCCTTGCTAGGGAAGCGCTGCCCAACTAAGAGGGTGTCGGCATCAAACCCCCACTGGGAGCCTTCTTCTTGTGGTAGTATGAGCGGACGCACCGCGATATCATCTAGTCTCGATGCCATGTAAGGCACCTCCAATAACACAATTCCCCTGGTTGGACCATCGAGCTGGTGTGCATCCTCGTCGCTACCATCCGAGCCTAGGTCGACGTCCTCATCGGACTCAACCCGAGAAGATTGTCCGGTAGATACTCGTGGCAGTCAATATGGGCCAACCACCACAATTTTGCCCCCTCATTTTGCACAAAATTATGCGTGAGTCTTCCCTCTGAGGCAGCACATTCTGTGCTACTGTCTTTAGGCTCAGGCTGCGCTTGTCCGCTTGTAGAGGCCCCGACATCATCAAGGTTTCCCGCCGCCCTGCGTACAAAATTCAAGTACACATCAGCCTCCCGTGAATGGCTGTCTCAATCTGGGAGGCAATCTATATGTACTGGCTCTATGCTATGCTTCCATTCACATTGACGAACTCCCACACGACATTCGTGCAGGTGATCCCCTCGATCACAACTTTCTTCCTCGTTGCCTCCGTGATGAACTCCCTCCGGCTGCAGCTTTGAAGCTCGTGAATATTCATCGTGTCTAGCCCCTTCGCCCGGACCACCTTATACTAGCATCTCGACAGATCCAACCCATTGGGTCTGGCCTGTACGAGACCATCGCCATAAGACAATATCAAGTCTTGTATGTTCGAAATTACCTAAAGCCACAACAACCCCATCCGCGGTAAGTATGCGTAATTAAATATGACAAATTGCATACAAGTGATGGATTACATATGTGTAATTAAATACAAATAATTAATTAATTACCAATAATTTTCAAAAAATAATTACGAGTAATTATTTACCACTAAACTAATTGTTAGCAGTTAATTTCCACTAATTTAATATGCTGGACTGATAGCCACTAAACTAATTACGAGTAATTATTTACCATTAAACTAATTAATTACAAATAAACTAACCAATTATGACTGATTAATTCCCACTAAACTAACTAATTACAACTGATTTAATATGTCGTACTGGTCAATTACGAGTAGTTCATTTCCACTAATTTAATATGACGTACTGATAACTACTAAACTAATTACGACTAATTACTTACAACTAAACTAATTAATTACCAGTAAACTAACTAATTACGACTAGCTGACTAAGACTGATTAACTATGACTACGGTAATAACGACAAAAGCATCCGATAAATTACGTGCCCTTCAGGGGGAAGCTATCAAAAAGGGCTGAGCGAGTACTAGAACGAGAAGCAAAACGCAATTGGGATGAGCGAAGAGCGACTGCGAGAATTCGGTATTTATAGCCGAGCGAAGGAGGAGCCGCTGCGTTGGCGCCGGGAATTAGGGATGCGCTATCTACGCGCAGCACTGCGGGCAAGGGGGGACAGCCACGAGGAGTCGACAGATGTGCGGAGGAGGGAGGACGGGCGGTGGGAAAGGTGGGCACCGCCTGTTTTTTTGTTTCTCTGTAGAACCGGACCGGTGTTTTCGGGAGTATTTTTTGTTATTGCGTGGACCACCGCAGGGTGGCCGTGCGGGAGGGGAACTGTGTGTGCAGGAGGGGGGCGTGGTGGGGCAGAGGGGCCATCGCATGGTGGCCGTGAGGCAGGGGGCAGGTGGCGTGCAGAGAGGGCCTGTTGCACGGTGACCGTACGGTAGGGGACCAGTTTTGCAAAAAAAAAAAACGTATGGTAGAGGATCAGTTTTGCAAAAAAATTCAAGGACGGTCATTTTTATCAATACGGACCGAAAAGACGTCAATACAGGGAAAAAAAATCACACACCTAGCTCTTCTAGAACTCCAACCTCAATCCGTCCAAACGCAGCAGACAGTGGCCAGCACTTACACACACGGCACACTCACCTGCGTGGAAAGCAGCAACAAAACTCCAGCCATGCGTACTGTCCTTAGCCGAATGCGTCAAAAATGCTAGGGAGGAACACGTGAAAAAGAAGCCCTGGGGCCCCACTGCAACGTGTAGATGCACAACCAAGGCAGCCGGTCCACACTACAAGCGCAACAAGCCACCGGGGGAGAAGACGACGGTCCAAGACAATTGCTCAAGAAAAAAAAAACAATGTAAGTGGCAAGTTTTTTGTTGTTGTTTTGCCGCAGGTGCCTTGATCTAGATCGTCGATTCACGACTCCATGGCTGTTTTTTTTTTGGCACACGTGCATTGATCTAGATCATCGATTACACGACTCAATGGCTGGGAGTGCCTACAATTCCCTAATTTTGCTGCATTGCTAAGAAAGCAAAGCATCACAGTAGGAATTGCACCGCCTGTTGCAGAACTCATGTGTTCCAAACGGCCTATTAACTCGTACCATAGTCAGAGGCGGAGCTTAGCCTTGGATTTCTGGAACAATGACCCATGTAAAAATCTTTAAAATTTTTTAAAAAATGACTTTAAACCAAAACTAACCCTAAACTTAGCCCGTTGCCAGCTTCTGCCCCTGACCATAGGGACGACCGACGACCACTGTCTTGTACTGACGCAACGAACACCGCAGGTGTTGCTTTCATTCGGCTGTATGTGTGTGTGTGTGGGGCACAGCTAATTACTGAGCTCCATTTGCTGCAGCGTGGGCGTGCCCAAACGAAGATTCGAGAGGACACTCTTATCTAGTAGCAAGAGGGCAAGCAACCCAAGGGCCAGAGGGGTGGGTACGTCTGCACATCCAACCAACTGCATTAACGTTTGGGTCCGGATGGAGGGAAGATACAAAGTACAGGGGACCAGGGAGCTACGGTCACTCGTGTAGGGCAGTGTTCAGAATTTCGACTGGAAATTTCGGCCATACCTACGGGGACAGGTGGGAATACAAACTGATTCAAGAAAATCGGTTTGAATGAATTTTTGGATTTTGTCCAAAAAAACGAATTTATTTTTTAAAAAATTTGAATCTGAAAAATTCAAATTTTAATTTGAAAATTTCGGCTGAAATTTTTCGGTCTTGGCCCCTCCCCCCTCGTGGGTTAAAAAAATGTTTCTGTATCCAAAACCCTACCCGGGCCATGCTGGCTTTGCCGATTTGATGGTTTCCTGGACTTCCACCGCTATATAGAGGTGCCATTCTTCTGTGTAGTTAGGATGCTATTATTTGGTTTAGTCTTTTAGTGAAAAAATATGTGCCTACAATTGGTCGAAAATGCTCAAGGCTCTATAGTATAATATTAGTATAATGTTTGCGACAGTAACAGATTGGCCTGGAACGTCGATTCTTGATCCAACAGTCCCATATTAGTAGTGTCATGGTGACAATAAAATGGAATCGTAGAGGATAAGAGTCCACGATGCAACTGGAACTTTGTAATTTTGTATGAAATTCTCTTAAAACAATTTTTTTGTAGGAATTTTAGAACCCCCCATGGATTTTTTTTTTACCCTCAAAGTTTGTGTGTTCCAAACAATAATCCTTCACCATTAGTTTTGTCATTCAACGCCTAAAAACTGTACTCAAGACCCTCCAGCGATATCCAAATTACATAGCTCCATTAGGTTGGGTTTAAAACAGACATATGTTACATAGCTCCAGACATATCCACATGGTAGTAAAGACTAGCTAGCAATTAGGACGTTGTCGATATGTTGTTTAGGTGTAAATCAATGATGCAGTTTGGTTCTGAAACTATTTCCTTGACAGTCATCACAATTTACTAAAAAAAATGCTATTTTAGATTCTGTGTAGTAAAACATTTAAAACATTGACCACTTTTTATTTAGATCGTGTAGTGGAAATGGTATTGGTAGGTTTGGCACCAAATATATTTCCATACTATCTATAAATTTCACTGATACATAATTACAAAAAATTGGTATCTGTAAAAATGACATCTATTCGAAGGGTGATTGGGTGTTTAGGCTCACTAATGTAGAATTTTTTACTCCATTGGAGATGATGATGAGTTGACAGGGCTTTCGGATGCAAAAATGGGGGTACAGACCTAGCTGGGAGGGAAGTGAGATTGGAGCTTATGACTGAGCCAAGCCTGTGTAATAACGTGATTAGATAAGTAATGATTAACATGTATCATGACTTTTTAGCACAAATTAAGGTGGATTAAGCATTACTAAGGAATGAGGGTCATTAAAGTGGAATAAAAAATATTACTAGTGTGAAAATATTTTTCACCCTGTCATTTTTATCCTGGCGTTACTCGTGTGGGCAACCAAACATTTTTCTCATAAAGTGTACTGTAAAAAACCCCTCCTCTTTAAGCTTGTGTAACCTGATACGTTCAACCAAATAATCACACCAGCTTGGTTTGTTCCAACCAACCAATCTCACTGGTACTAGGACAACCACTACTCCCATGGAGCTGCAATTTCAGCTTTGTTCCATAGATGTCACTCCTCTTGATGATCTCCCCAGATAGCGTCACATTGTCAGGGCAACACTATTCTCCTTCAGAACATTAGGTGGCAAATGTTTTTACCATGACACAGACTCACGAGCATCATTGATCGTCTTCATCTACTCATTGTTTCTAACCCACCTTGAGTTTGAATAAGGTGTTAATGTATATATCCTTGCAATGTGTGGGTGTGTGTATATAACCTCTCCTAATCAATACAGAAGGCAAGGCTGTACACATGAACACATCTCTGGCCCTTTCTCCCCTCTTTTGATGATTTTCCTTTCATCTGGTCAGTTGGTTACTCGATGCTGTACCTGGTGAGCGTGCCTATAGTGTAGTGTAAAGTGGAACCGAAAGAAAAGGCGCAGTGCGAAGTGGGAACTGTTTGGTGCAACGACCATACGTAGGCATTGCATCCTGGGACCAATTGCAGTGCATGTTTGTCATCAGGCTGAGAATTAGGTGCTGTGTGTTGTCATGGCATGCGTGTGCAAGGCATTCTGAACGAAGCAGCAACGCATCCTCCAAGTAAATTGTCTGGAAATAATAATATAGTAGGTATCTGACTTCCGTCGGAGGAGGAAGCTGAGTTCACCCAAAAGACCAAAAGACACGGATTCCTTCTGCACACTGAAGATGAGTGAGATCGCTCGCTTTCTGGCCAGGTTCAAAATTTCGATCAAAATCGGTTGTATCGAACCCCGGTAAAAATTTTAAATCGGTTCTGAAAATTTTGTTTTGCAGGAATTTTGTCAAATGTAGAAAAGAAAACTTTGCTGAAATTTATTTTCAAAAATTTCGGCCGATATTTTCAACTAATTTCGACCGATTTTCAGCTATTTTCAGTTGTTCTTTAATTTAAATTTTAATTTAAAATTTCAAACGAAATTAATCGAAATTTTCCGATAATCGACCATGTCGGCATATCGGACCCTGTAAACATTTGAAACCGATGATGAGAACCCTGTTTCTGATCACTCGTACGACAGACCCGGAAATGGGTGCAAGGCGAGTGTTTCCCTAGATTTGGTTATATATTTCTTTGTCCGGGCAAGAAAAGAAAGCAACCGCTAGATAGGATTAGGATAGGACTCCGATACATCACGCTTACAACTCTTTTCAGATATAAAGACTTGGATGCTAAAGCTTACATGCCGCATCTATTCTCCACTTTCTCCATCCTCTCTTCCTTTCTTATGGACATCACCTCGTGGACATGAAAAGAACCACGATTGAAAGTGTTTTTCCGGTTCCACTTTTACTTCCTGTTGATGTTCGCTGCAGTACGAATGAAATATATCGACAGGGCCGGTTAGTAACGTCTTTGCATTGGAGGAGGCTAATTTAGGACTTCTCTGTGGCGGATAACTTTGTATGAGCTGGTGTACATGTAGCATAGGGGTGTCCCGTGCCAGGGCTAAGTATAAATGAGAAGAATTGGAGCTAGTGTAGTTTTAATTTATTTGCGTAGAGTTGCGTACGTTGTGTTCTTCTGCCCCTGCTTGTATCTCGGGTGAAAACGGATCAAATAAGACGGAAAATGGCTCAATCATATTTGTTTTGGATACGAATACGAATACTCTGGATACGAATACAAATAATGCTAAATAAAAATACATAACAAATACGAATCGAAACGAGTATGGTAACGAGCATTTTTTGAAACATAAAACTCCCTTAAATTATAAGGCACTAACCTAGTTTTGGAAATGCAAAAATGCTTAGCATGTAAGGCACTAAGTAGAAGCAGGAGCCAGGCCTCTGTCATGCTTTGACAAATTTGCATTATGAGCCTGTATATTTTGAGAAATATTGATATTTTTAGTGCTATTTGGTCCAACTCACGGTATGAAATTACACTATATAGTTTATTTGACCTCCTCGTCCCTAAATCATGACTCCGCCCCTGGCTTTATCAATCATACACATGCTCGCTGACTCTCAACTTTCCAAACGAATAATGTTGCTTTATTTCCGATGACAATCAGACACGAGTGACTTTGTTTGTGCATGTCGCCAGCACACGACCTCATCACCAAACACAAACAACCATAAAAATCCCCAAATCGATCCAAGCATCTCCTGCTCTGCCGCAGGCCAGACAGTGGTCGATCCCACTCGCTCACCTCACACGCACACCATGGCAACCTTCACCGCTCCACTCCTCCCGCTCCTACTCGCGCTCCTCGTGATGCCCGTGCTCTCCACCACCGGCACCGTCGTCTTCACTACCCTCGGCCGCAGCCACTATGCCTTCGACATCTTCTCCCTCCTGCTCGCCCTTTCCCTACTGCCACCTCCGAGCTCCGCCTCACCGACGGTGCCTCCGTCAACTACAACGGTAACTTTGCCCCCACTCTGACTCTGTCCTCTTCATCTTCGAGTGCAATGACACCCTCAACCTCTACATACCCTCGTCCCCACCGCTGCTGCCTCCTACCGCGACGTGCTCGAGGTGGCGCCGCTCTCCCCACTCCTCCCCCGGGACACCATCGCCCTCAAGGATCTCCTGTCCCTCACCCTCGATGACTCCCACCTCATCTACATCTCCATTGCCCTCCCTGCCGTCTCCCGACGTAGGAGCTGGGCGGCTGTCTACTCCACCCACCTCCCCTCCGGCCGCACGCGCTGGCTCACCCTGCCTGACAACGCCGACTTCAGCCCCTTCGTGCCACCCACCGGCGAGTGGACCGCCACTGCATCGCCGGACCCCGCTGGGTGGACCGGCGAGGTGGAGGACCACCGCACAAACATCTATGTCTTCTGGACCTCCGACGAGTCTTGGTGAACGCTAGCCATCCACGACGGCGGTTGGCCAAGCTGGGGTTATGAACTCTGGATATCCAGCCTTCTTCTCCACCACACCAACCTGAACCATCTTCTTCACTATCGTCTCGTTTCATGCCTTCCACTCTATTAATGTATATATCCTTGCAATATACTCTATGTCATCCCCTGTAATCAACATGTCATCCACATATTATAGTAGGAGAAGAGTGCATCCTCGCTCAGACATGTGAATGAACAAAGCATGATCATTGTCACTAGGACTGAAACCAGCAACACAAATCACAAAACTGAACCGCTCAAACCAAGCACAAGGGGGCATGCTTGAGACCAAGGTTGTTAAAATCGCGATTCTAGTCGTAGAATCGTACAATTCTACAATCCTACAACACCAATACGATCCAAATTGCACCTTGAGTTGCACCTAGTAGAATCGCGCTCCTAGTCGTAGAATCGCGGTAGAATTGTGTAGAATCGCATATCACCTTAAATTATAAAAGATTTAGGTGTTTAGTTGTGTCATATCCAAGGTTCTAAAAAGCAGTATGCGGTATTCATTCGATCACTCACCTAATAGCGATTATACGGCCTAATCGGCCCGATTATTCAGCCTAACTGGCCATTATGCGGTAACAGGTAGGGGCACCTGTTCCTTGTATACATGCTAGTAGACCTATTTTTAGAACACTGGTCTTATCCCTCAATTCAAGTTGTATGATAAGTATGAAGTAATTAGTAGGCTAGACATTAAGATTTGGAAGTTTGGAATAATACAAATTATTTTAATTACTTATTTATTTTATTTTTATGTAAAATGTTCAGGTAATGGCAAAGTTGTTAAAATCAATATTTTAGCTGTAGCTCTGAATTACATGGAATCTAAACTACGATTTAGACATTTATCAATCAAATTAGATATCAAATGACCAAATAAACACTCAGACCACTCTTGGAATATACGACACATTGAAAAAAAAGTATTTTTGGTAGAATCATGTAAAATCTTATATTCTACCTAATTTGATCGTAAAATGTGATCCTACCGGTGTCTCCAATCTGATTCATAATCACGATTCTAACCTTACTTGAGACCATAGAGTGCACGATGAAATCAACATACATACCCTGGTGGAGCCTCCACATCAGAAGGTGGTTGCAATATACCTCCTCATGAAGATCACCATGAAGGAAAACATTCTTAACATCCATCTGTGAAAGTCTAGGAACGAATCGCTAGTGCCAAGGCTGAGCTTCGTGCCCTTGCCACTGCTATTGCAGAGATTATCTAGCTACGTTGGTTGTTGGCTAATCTTGATGTTCCTTGTGATACTCATACGCTTCTCTTGTGTGACAACACTAGAGCCATTCAGATAACCAATGATCCCATAAAGTATGAGCTAACTAAGTATATTAGTGTTGATGTCTCAATTCACACGCTCACATTGTTAGAGCAACACCACTCTTTCAGTATGTGTCTTTAGAACTTCAGGTAGCAGATTTCTTCACAACGCAAACTCACGAGCATCATCTTCATCTACTCAAACTCAATGTTTTATGACCCACCTTGAATTTGAAGGGTTGTGTTAATGTATATATCCTTGCAATATAAAGTTAGTAGTCTATTATATACGGCAGACCTATATAGCCCATGTACGAGTGTGTATATAACCCCTCATAATCAATATAGAAGGCAAGGTGCCATTAATAATCTAACAGGATGTACCATCATCATCCTTGGTGCGTTCCCCACCTGAGTCGAGTTGAACCTGCACAAATCAGCAGATCATATGAAAAAAAACGACTTTTACGCACATATTTCATACACAAACACTTGCACTCTCCTTGGGACCCTGTCAACGAAATGGTAGTAATCCTCACAAAAAAAAAAAAAGAAGCACGAAATGGTAATAACCATCCCATGGCACACTGATACTTTCCAGCTTTGGTGAGCAAATGTGCAATCATAGGCATCAACCAAAAATTTCCCTGTAAGGAAACGAACGATCACATTCAATCAATCACCGATGCTTCAATAAATGTGCAATCATAGGCATCAACCAAAAATTTCCCTGTAAGGAAACGAACGATCACATTCAATCAATCACCGATGCTTCAATACTTGACATGGCATTTCAGTTTCAGCGTAAGGAAACAAACGATTACATTCATCACCAAAGCTTCAATACTTGACATGGCATTTAAGTTTCAGCGTTAAGAAAACAAAGGATCACATTCATCAATCACCAAAGCTTCAATACCTGACATGGAACAACGATTACATTCATCAATCACCAAAGCTTCAATACCTGACATGGAACAACGATTACATTCATCCACCACCAACGCTTCAATGCTTGACATGGCATTTCAGGAAAGACAAGTTATCAGTCACATGAATTAACCGGACGATTTAGCTTGCCAAGTTAAAAGTCAATTATCCTTCTAAATCAGTGCAATCAACACTGCAAAATAATAAGTTCATGTTGCAGGTAACATACAGTACCATTCTGGCTACCTACAAGTCAAACAACAAAATACCACTGTACAAATAAAGTCCAGGTCAGCCAGTCTTATTAGGAGATGATGGTACACCAGGGTTTGAGCTTCGGAGACTAAATGCAATATTGCCATTGGGACCTTACTTGCAGACAAACTAAACTGACTAGAAAAGTTAGCCTACATGCATTAAAGTACCAGAACTGAACTGAAATTAAATTCGCCCAGCCTTTGTAGAGTTTTGCATTCCAATGGCATCCTGGTAGGTAATTACAGAAATTTTACCTTTCTCCTGGAGCTTCCTAAAGAATCACAGAAATCTATGTTGCCTATTCGGAAGATGTAAACTAAGCAATGTACAATCTTGCTGAGGTATTGTCACGCCAAATACATCATTAGACAGTTACTGTCTATCAGGATCAAGTTTTGAACCTGCAAACAAGCAGAAGAAGGTAATTATGACCACCATTGAGATGTCAGGAACAATACAGAAAGCTATGAAAAAAAGGACTAAAGCATACAGAACAAACAAAACAGGCATAAAAAAACTCGACAGATACAAGCGAAGTTTGTTTTGCTTGTCTAAATAATTGAGTTCTTAGCTTCAGGTGCTCTGTTCTGTCGAAGTTCATTTTCACTAATTTCTCTTAACATACTTATTGAAGGAACAACACAAGCATATGAATCTTAATTTTATTATTAAATCACATAAGATGGCTATATGCCCATATCCTAGTTCCCGTGATATATGCCACACGAATGATGAATAAAAATTATGATTCTGTTACTGATTGGGTCACCAATCCTAGTTCACATGGTATATGCCACTCAAATGATGAATAAAATTATGATTCTGTTACTGATTGGGTCACCACCAATCAGTTTATGAGAATGTTAACAGTTCATTTAAAAAAAGCCATCATTTTGAAGGGATGGGTACTTTTGACAGTAAAAGTAGTTTCTTTTAACATAATTATGCTTACAGATAATTAAATAGTAAGCATATACAACATACTTTCGCTTGAAAGGCTTGGTCCAATATTTTACACAAGCATAACAGTGAATTTCCATAGAAGATCTAAACTTCTTCCATGAACCCTAATTTTGTTGATTATTAGCCACTCAACTCAACTTTGTTCCCTTAGATCTCTAGCATCGACTTTGGTGGCCACACAACTCGATGAACATGTTTTGACATATCTTACTAATAGCTACTTTATCTGCACAATTTTGGTACCATTTTTGCTGTGGTTAATTATCTTATTAAACAGGGGCAAATTGGTTAGTGACACTATAAAGTACACATGAGTTGGAAACTAACATCAATGTGTCACGGAGAAGTGGGCCCACTTATCAGCTCACATCAGGTGTTACCCCATTCACCCTTAACTATTTCCACACATTCCTATACTTCAGAGTTCAGACAAGTCAATAATTGTTCGCATTAACGTTTTGTAGATCAGAAAACAGTACAATTATCTCATTTGACCCAAAGAACATTAATCCGGCCCATGATACTACTCCCCTCCTTTCCGGTCATGGTTGAAGCCCTAGGAGACCCCATATTGACGAGAGGTCGTGGCACCAGCGGAACATGGTATGGAAGATGGTCCGTAACGCTCCAATAGACAACAGCGAAATCAGATACACCTCCGGCGGCACAGATCGCGCAACAACTGCTGCCTGTGCCTTCTTCTTCTCCTTTTCAATCAGCTTGGCCACCATAGCTACCATGTCTGCCAAGATGGCTTTTATGTCGTCTACGTCAGCACTCATCTCGTTGAGGGTGGCCCTCATGGCTTTGAAATTCAAAGCAGCAGAAACCATAGTGTTGGCTCTGATACCAAATATTATGATTCATAGATACGTAGATACACTTCTCTCATTTGACCCAAAGAATGTTTTATGTACCATTTTTTTCACAGATAAGATAATTATTCAGTACGCTATTGGACAGAACTATTAATTAACTTTAACTAAAGATGAGTAGATTCAGAGAGCTGAAAGAAACAGTAGTGGAAGTGAAAGCATTTGTGATGAGCTCAGTTGGCAATATTCTATAACGATGAGAAACATTCTTGAAGAACTAAATATCAGCAGCAAGTCCGCAACTGAACTTACTACATCTAATAAGGCCTTCAATTGCATGTGCCCCTAAGGAACCCCCAAAAGGGATGTCGTCTGATGGGTACACGAAAGTGACGAAGTTGCTTTGGCATACAGAAGAGTTCCGTGGGGCGTTGTACTAGCGTTGTTTGCTCGGGGCTATGTACAAGGCGTGAAACGTAAAGTGAATAGGCTTTATGGGATTGATTCCACTAGGTTAGTATTTTTACCAAGTTTGAGTTGGAAATTGGAACAAATACTTCTGCTCCAGTAACTGAAGACCATATTAGACCATAAACATGAATTATGACACATTTGATCCCAGCAACGAAGATAAGAGCAGCTCATATGTTGATGGGTAGTAAAAAAGAGGAGAAATACAACAGGAAGATGAAAGGCAAAATCTCAAAAAATTGTTCATAGCTATGTTCATCTACCAGGCACAATAGGTCGAACTAACTTATAACATCCCATGGCACTAGGATCAGTTTCAACTTCTAACAGAACATATATCATATTTAAAGATATGGATCTCTTCCTGAATTATCCAAATCAACAAACAAGCAAAGCAGCTTCACCAACAGTACCCTCATTGAACCCACATCAGTCCCTCTGCTTTTCCGGTTACTATTCAGGATTGACATTGTTGTCCAGCACCCATTTATCAGGGGGCTTCCACGGTAAGGGAAGGAACTATACATCAAGTCATCAAGGACTAAACAACTAGCAATGTACTTATGAAGTGGGCATCCACGGAGTTGACCATATTCATTACAAAAGCATGTAAAAAGGCGTTGCTAGGATTAGCAAAGTTTTATTTATCGACAACAGATTTTTTTTCTCGCCCTTTAGCTCATAAAATCTAGTAGTGTAACTTTAAATATACCATAGACTTCAATTCTCCACTCAGAATGAATGTAATCAATATCCTCATACTATGGGACATGTGAACCTTTATTGTAGCAACTGTGTGGTGGCCATCAAACTGGAGAATATTCTCATGAACATCAGCATATTATCTGATTGTTCAAAAAGGAAAATGCGTGGATGGTTCAGCCAATGCTATCTGAAGTACAGTTCTATTACATTTTGACATTTTCCATCCATTTATTACACACATCATCCATACACATGCTATGCTAATGTTGCTCAGGTATCATAAGTAACTGCACAGTTATCTGGGCAGCAAGCACTGATTGATCATTTTGATTTGCACGAAAAGAAATTAAAAATAATTGAACTGGTTTCTTCGCACTTTTCTATCATGTTGTATCTTAGTTTTTCTCATCAATATCATATGCTGTATACAGATCTCTACAAATAGCTACTTGAGACACCCAAGACGAAAAGCTTCCACAATGCAGGTTCTTAAAAGCATTGTGATTTACATATGCTACTTAGTTGTCATTACCATGGTTGTTCTTTGAAAGTACTAACAATTTGCAAGAGGACTCAATATGCCTGAGATTAAAGAGAACAGCAAAGTGAACAAGCAACTGCGCCAAAATAATGTACATGACAGCAGAAAAATATTGGTACATGACAAACAGTATCTATCATGTATCTATAAATAACAAGTTATTTCATCATGCATCTTCACTTATTAACACTATAACCTTGACCTAGAATACACAAGAAAATAGCATTACATTGCAGAAGGTACAACAACAAAAGGTTTAAAGAACCTACCTAGATATTCCATTTCAAGATACATTGGCAGCATCCGATCCATCGGCAGAGGAACTATCACTGTCTGAATCTGTCCCAAAAAAGTTTCGTTTTGTCAGCTACAAGACAAGTTGCTTGGTAAATCTACTAAGATTCACGCTTTTGTTGAGCACTTATTAGCTACAAGACAAGCAATGCAAAATCAAGCACAGGGCAAAAAAAAAATCACCACTGGAAGAAGACCCTGATTCACTGCTAGAGCCAATAGAGCTGCTTGATCTATTTATGTTTCCTCCATTATTGCCATCCAGAGCTGGTACATTAGTTGCTAATTGCTCCTCGGCCATCTCATCTATTAGTACCAACAATTAAGACCACATCAGTACAATGCACCTTTAAGATAAAAAGAGGCGAGCAATTTTACTCTGACATACTTTGTTTTGGGGAGTTTCCAGTATTAGGTTCTTGACTCTGCATAACATGGGCACCATGTGAGGAATTATAATTTAATAACTAGTAATGCTAATTTTGATTAACAGACAGTACTTCGATTGAATTATGAATCGACATACCCTTTGTTGTGCATGCATTTCAGCATTTTGCCTTGCAAGCTCGGCCTTCCTCTTGTTCTTGCTCAGATTCTTCTTGTAGTTAGTCACAAATCTATCAAGCTCCCAAAGTGTCTCTGCATCCATGCTATCTATATCAACCTCAATCTCATCATCGTTGTGCCTCACAGACAAATTCTTGTTTTTAATGATCTGCACAACAATGTTCAGCTTCTCTATAGGCAAGTTCTGGAGATTACTGCTGAGTTTTTGCTTCTCTTCAGGAGTCATGTCTCGCTTATCCGGATCTTTCGCCTTTGGTTTCTTTGATGCTGGCGTACGGGCACTGTATGGTGGAGTATGGCTTATTGGCTTTGATTTGGAGTCAAGAAGTATGCGTTGCATTGTGGAATCTGACCTCTCAAGAACACGCAAATCAATTGGTGGTGGTCGAAACTTCTTGGGAAATGGCGGACATGATGCAAGGTACTCAACTTCAGCTTCAATCTCAGGCCACTGTGCCTCAAAGATCCCTAACAACTGCTCAGCCATGAAATGCACATCCTGCCCCTTCGGGTTATACGTCATGGCATTATGGAACGTGAGTCGGACATCCTCAGCAAACTCCCTTGGGTTTCTATACTGTCCACGGTTAAGCAGCCCTTTTATAGTGCCAAGGTCCATCGGGTGCTTGATGATCAGAAAGTAGTCATGCAAACCTAGCTTGACAGGATCAACCGGCTTGTTGAAGACCCACCCAAACCTGTGTTTCATGATCCGTCCAAGCAGTGACTCGCATTTCTTGAATGGGTGAGAGTACAACCTCCGCTCAGCAGCAAAACCAGCAGCATCAGCAGACAAGGAATGGTGCTTCTTGTGGTGCTTCGACTTCTTGTGCCCATGTGAATCAGCAGGTGGGAACCTGTCCTTCGCAAGCAAGAACTCCGAATTGTGGTAGTACTGATTAGCCTTTGGTGTCCGCTTCTCCTTCTCGAATGACTCGGTCGGAACCACCGACACGGTCAGTGGCCGGCACTGGACCAGTGAGCGGCCAGGTGTGACAGCGGCACCAGGTGTAGGGATGAGCGTGCCAGGGCCAGTGGCAGAGAACTGAGAACGTACATATCCAGCTTCCACTGGTGCTGCTGGCAGCAGCAAAGCCGGAGGCCTCGGTAGTGCTGGCGCCGAGGCAGTTGCCACCACCAAGGCATCGGCTGCTGCATCCAATTGCTTGCCAAGCGTCCGCACCTGCTCAAGCTCAGCTGCGAGGCGCCTCCGCAACTCCCGCCTTTCCTTCCGTTTCAACTCCGCATCCCTTGCACGCACCTCAACACCATTTGGAATGGCCCCACCACTGCCACCCCCATCACAGTTAAGCCCCGAGGAAGTATCTATGCAAATGATGGCAGCAGTGGCGTCCTCTGGAGGTGCCGCTGGGGCACGAGCAGGAGGGGAAAAGGAGGGCAAAGGTGGCTGTGCTGCTTCAGGGATGGCCGGAGAAGGCGGAGCAACCTTATCAGCAGGTGTGGCTGCCTTCGGAGATGGATGGTGTGGGGACGGCGAAGAAGGCGCTGCTGCCTGTGGTGACGGATGGCGCGGGGACGGCGAAGAAGGCGCTGCTGCCTCCGGAGACGGATGGCGCGGGGACGGCGAAGAAGGCGCTGCTGCCGCCGGAGATGGAAGGTGCGCGGAAGGCGGAGACGAGGCCGGAGAAGGCGGCGCAACCTCCGCCGTAGGCACGGCAGCCTCCGGAGGAGGGCGAAGGGCAGGCGAAGGCGGGGCGGCAGGCGAAGCCGCCGGAACGACCAGAGAAGGCGGCGCGACCCCCGTCGCAGGCGCGGCCGCCTCGGGATGTCGATGGGGTGGGGAAGGCGACCGCGGCGCGGCCGACTCGGCCGCCGGGACACCGGTAGAAGGCGATGCGATGGGCTCCGCAGGCGCAGCAGCCTCCGGAGCTAGGGTTAGGGCCTCAGGAGGGGGGCTAGGGTTAGGATCGGGAGGGGGTTTAGGCTTCCTGCCAGGGTACCTGCGGGCGTAGACCTTGATCTCGGCCGACCACCGGGGCTTCCGGGCGGGGATGGCGGCGGCGGAGGCTTCCGGGGCCGACGTTGCGGCGGCGGAGGCCGATACGGTGGCCGTCGACTCGGCGCCGCCGCCGCCGCCGGGATGGCCAGAATCCATGCATAAACCCACGGGCACGGGGGGCGGCGGCCAGGGAAGACGCGAGATTCGGGGAATTCGGGATTGGAGCGGCGGAAATGGAGATCGAGAGGCGGGGGTTTAGGGGGTTTGGGGAAGACGAAGAACCCTAATTTTGTGGCCACCGTTCCCCATTTTAGGTTTGGGGTAGCGGTGGTGCGGTGGCGGCGGTCGGGGTTCGGGATGGGTTCGGGGTTGGTGCGGGTCTGGTGTGGTGGGGTCGGTCGCGTAGGGAATCGGGATATTCACGGCTAGGGATGGCAAGTGGCAACGGGGAAGAAAATGGTGAAGGATAATTTATTTTATCCGATATTTGAATAAAAAAATATAAATATGGTAGTAAAATCCATATTTAAATAAAAAATAAATACAAATATTATCTGTTTTTTTTCTCAAATACAAGTACTATTTGTTTTTTTCCAGATATGAATGTTCAAGTGGTATACGAAATGTCACTGAATACAAATAGTATTCGGATTCACAATAAAGTCGGTCCAGCGGTCAGCACCCTCCCAAGCCCAACTAAACTAAGTCCCCATGTCATTCCTCCAGCCAAGTAGGCAAGTAGCCAACCCTCCTTGTCCCAGTCCATAGTTCCCCTCATCCCCTCCCCTAACTTGTGTTGCCCCACAAGCCAGCCACTAGAGGTCAGAGCTAGGGCGGTGGCGACTGCTGACCAGGCGAGACGAGCTAGATGGCGAGTAGACGGCTCCGACGATTCCAGGCTTCCAGCATCCTGCACAGCACTACTGCTGTCCTGATTTCTGTGTTGATGTTGTAGACTCTATATCCTCTCAACGCCCACTCTGGTATGTCACCAATCCCATGTTCTGTTGCATGTTCCTTCTCTTGCCTAATTCCTAAATCTTTTTCTCACTCTCATACTCCGTATTGATCTAGTAGGAGCAAAATAAAAGGCATTTGGGTTAAACAAGTGAAGCAGATCTGCTATAATTTCAACCAAAGCCAAGAAAAAACAGGTAAGATACATGAATGATACAAGTTATATTTCTAGGTCCAGAAATTCACTTTAGGACATGAGCTCTTTTGCCATTAAATTAGATCGAGCAAGTTCAGAGTTCAGGATGGGCAAATGTGAGAATTGGCAAAATACATGTAACCTGAATTTGTTTTTTCTTGTAGATTACAATGTATCTGCAACTGGAAGCGAATCAAGTGGTAGTGCCAATGTGATTGCCAGTGGCAGTGCTACTGTGGATGGGAAGGTTCAAAGTATTGTTAGTGAGATTGTTGTACTAGAAAGTGGTGCTGGTACAGGTACTTCAACATCAAAATCCGTGGCTATGAAAATCAAAGAACCAAAGGTAAAGAAGTTAACATCGAAAGATTGAAAACACTTCACGCGGAGTTTTGTTGATGTGAAGGAGGACAAGGTTGTCAAGAGAAAGATGGTAGAATGCCACTACTGCGAGATTGTTCTTTGTGCTGACAGTAACCAAGGTACGACACGTCTATGGAATCATTACATTGCAAAACATGCTAAAGGGAATGACCAAGCACAACTTAATGTGAGAAAATTAGGAGGGGGTGTCAGTTTAGATGCTTGAAAGTATGATGAGGAACTTAGTGTCTACAAATATCATCTTGTTATTGACATGCATGAATATCCATTCAACTTCTCTGAGCATGAATACACAAATGACTTCATCAAATCATTGTACCCTACATTTTCTATAAAATGTCGCAAGACTACTAAGACAAGGATAATGGATATTTTTTTAAAAAAGAAAAGCAAAAACTTTTTGATCAATTTTCCTCTCTTACCTGCTAATTAATTTAGCTGCACAATGGATATGTGGACTTCAAATCAAACTAAGGGGTACCTGTGTGTCACTTTTCATTGGATTGACGATGATTGAAAAATCCAGAAACGAATTATAAACTTCATGCATCTTGAAGGAAAACATTCGGGAGCAAATTTGAGTACTACATTTATGGCAAAAATAGCGGGATGGAACATTGAGCATAAGTTATTTGCTTTGACCTTGGATAATGCGTCTTCAAATGATGTTTTGTGTGAAGACTATCATTTATACCCTTGAAAAACATGATTCTCTACTTTGACATGGCATTTTCTTTCATGTGCGGTGTGCTGCTCATATTATTAATTTCATTGTGATGGATGGTGTGAATACAATTTTGAGTGTTATAGATAACATTAGCTCATCAGTTCTAGTTGCCAAGGGCTCTACTATGCAATGAGAGATATTTTATGAAGCAAGCAGATGATATAGGATTATACACAAAAAAGGGTCTTGCTCTAGATGTGTTTGCTAGGTAGAATTCAACCTACTTAATGCTAGTAGATGCCCTTCACTATAAAAAAAAAGTTTTTCAAAGGCTTGTATTGTTGTATCTAGAGAAGTATAGTCGTCATGCTCCTTCTAGAGAAGATTGGAAAAAGGCAAGTGTATTGTGCATGTGCTTGAAGATCTTTCTTAATGTTACTAAGCTTCTCTCAGGCTCTTACTACCCAACTACAAATTTGTTCTTTATTGAATTTAGTGAAATTAACATCCAGCTTATTGAGTGGACTAAAGACAATGATGGATTTATTGTTCCCATGGCAAAAGCTATGCATGATAAATTTAATAAGTGCTGGAAGATAAGCATTGTTGCTCTAGCAGTTGCATGCTTCTTACATCCTCACTACAAGATGAAGGTAGTTGAATTTTACTATAAATCGATGTCTGACGACTCTAGAATTAAAGAGATTGATGAATTTAGAAAGGTTGTTAAGGAGCTGTTAGATTCTTATGCATCCCTTTACATTAATCCTGCAATTAGCAATATGCATCCTCCAGGTAGAACTCGCCACCATGTGGATCCTGAGGATGAACCAAAAAGGAGAAAACTAGGTGTTTTTCTAACTGATATCTGTGAAGTAGGCCAACAACAGTCTGACTTGGATAAATATTGCAATGAGCCATTATCGAGATGGCCTGAAGATGAATACTTTGATATTTTTTCATAGTGGAATACCCAGGGTGTGAAGTATCCTATCCTTGCTGAACTTGCAAGAGATGTTTTGGCTATTCCTGCATCAACAATTGCATCAGAATTTCTCTGTAGTGCTAGAGGAAGAGTTATTGACAAATATCATAGTCGTTTGGACCCTGAAGTTGTTGAGGCCCTTATTTGCACCAAGGATTGGATAAGAGCATTGAGGAAAGGTAAACAAATAAAAATATGCAAATGATGTACTTCTATATTATGTATTATGTGTTTGGCTGAACCGGTACTAATTTACTTTTGTCCATTTATTTCAGATCAAAGCGATGTAGCTTCAATTCTGGAAGATTTAGCTATTTTAGAAATAAATAACAAAGTTGAACAAGATGAAGGTATATAGCAATATATGTATAGATAGAAGTGTTTATGTTGTTAGATGCTCAGATTTAATTACATATGTCAACTATTGGTTATTATGTTGTAGGTGTTTGCAACGCTACAGGGGATTGCAATGTCATGGATGTGGAAGGAAATTAGAGCTCATTCTGATTGTCATGCTGCTTCGAAATGTGTTTGATTTTGTGAGCTAAAGTGCAAGTGCTTGGCACTTAATCATATCTTATTCTTATATGTAATGAGACGCCCATATCTCGTGACTTGGAACAAATGTATGCTGTCATGAGACACTCACATGACTAAATGACTAAAATCGATAATCCATTATGTCGGAAGTTGCCACTATGCTCGTGTAGACGTGTAATCATGTTACATAAATTTATTCTACCGAGATTTATCACAAAAGTTGTAGGATATTCGCATTCGATCGAATTGAGTATATATTTGATTCGAATTCGTATTCGTTACGACATTCAATTCGTATTCGTATTCGAGAATGTTCGAATTCGTATTTGTATTCATTTTAAAAATATGGATTCGTATTCGAGACTATTCGATTTGTATTCGATCCGTTTCCAACCCTAATGGCAACGGTGCCATTTCCCAGTGGGGATTGGTGGAACATTCCCATTCCCGAGGGAAGGAAAAATCCCCGTTCCCTGTCCCTGTCCTCATATGCTATTCTCTCATATTTCCTGCCCTCATCGGGTTATCGGGGCCCCACAGGGACCCAGACCCGAAAATTTGATCCCCAACCTCTCTTGTTGTCGCGTGGTTGACTAACCGGAGGAGGAAGAGACCGTCGTCGTGCTGGTTGTTGGGGAGGAGGGCTAGAGGAGCTCAACATCGTTGTCGGCTCTCGGCTATTGGGGAGGAGGCCGGCGTTGGATGTTGGGGAGGATCGGAGCCCGGAGGATCAGATGAAGCCGACGTGAGTAGTGGGACTTAGGAAGGAACTAAGGGAGCAGCGGGACTGAGGGGGGACCAGAGGAGTAGCGGGAGCAATGAAGGGGATGTGAAATTATTGATGGGGAATTGAGGATTTGGGGGTAGCAGCTGGAAATGGGGAAGGTGGAAGGCTGTAGGGGGACGGGGAAGGCGCCGAATGGGATGCGGGCATGCTGTTACTGCTAGGGTTACGAGTCCTAGTTATGACTTATGGGAGACAGGATTGTGCGGTAGTGGGCTAGTGGCCCACATGTTATAGGGTTATTAGGGTCCCATGTGGGTAGCAGGGATAGGGAGTAGGGGAATGGCCCTAGCCCCGCTTCACCCGATGGAGAATTGTATTTTTTATATTAATATCTCCATGGGGGAAGAAATAGCCCTAACCCCAGCCCCTAATGGGTGAATTCCCCGTTGGGAATGGAGAATGGGGCCCCATTGCCATCCCTATTCATGGCCAAAGGGGCGACAAGACCTGATATGGGCACGACCAGGTATAGCCCATTTCGACACGGCTCGTTTTGGCCCGCGAACAAAACGGGTCGTGCCGTGCAGGCCCATGTGCCTAGGTGGCGGCCCAAGCATGATTCGAAGACCACTCATGTCGTGTCATGCCGTGTCGGTACGAGCTCGTTTGGCCCGATGTGCTGCGTGGCTCACACGCCCCTTCCTCTCCCCTACCTCTACCCCTTCTCCTCCCGTCCTGAGCCCGCTGCCTCGCCTTCTCCCTACGCCTGAGAGCCTCGCCTCCTTCTCCCTCCGCGCCGGCTGCCGGCACTGCCCCACCCTCCTCCTCTCTTCCTCGTCGCCGTGCCCATGCACCCTTAACCTCCCGCCGCCTTCTTCTCCCTCTGCCCGTGCACCCTGCTGCTTTCTCCCTCCGCACCGCCCACCGGTGCCGCCCTCCTCCTCCTCTCCTCCTCGTCGTTGCGCCCCTTCACCGTCCCTTCTCTTTCCTTCGCGCCGCCCCACCCTCCTCCTCCTCCCCTCCTCACTGGCTCACCGCCTCGGCCTCTCTGCACGCGGTCCAAACAGGCTGTGCCAGCTTCGTGTCGTGCCTGGCACGGCCCGACACTGTTCGTACCATGACGGGCCGACCCATCATGGCAAGGGTGTGGCCCAAGCACGACACGTGCCTTCGTGTCGTGCCGGCACAACCCATGAACAGTGTGGGCTGTGCCTTGCCTCGGGTCGGTCTGGTCGGCACGACCCATCCAGCTATTACTACATGACAATTGCTTATTTCCATATTTATCTATCAAAATTTGATTTTTACAAACTAGTCCTTGGGAATGCAAAAGGCTTTTGCCAAAGTGCGAAATTTGTTTTTAGAGGGGTAAATGCCTATAAATGTACCTTTTGACGATGCTTCCATTAGACGGTCAGCGACAGCCATGGTGTTTGTGGCACACCGATATGTAAATGATAAGAAGTGAGATGCCGGGACCCGAAAATACATCTCAGGAACCCTCTGTGTATTCTGAACTAGTCCCAGATCAGTAGCTAGCTCACACAGGAAAACAGTGATGAAATACCATCTATTTATTCGATTTAACTAAAAAGATCTCAAAGTAACAAATAATAATAATAACTGGACCTTATGGTCAACGTTTACTTAACTTGCCACGCAGGGCTAAAGAAAAAAAATAAACTCTTGCAGCGGAACAAAACTCTTCAAATGGCCAATCAACATGCCCACAGGCAATCGAGTGGAGAAACGCATCCTAATCCACAAAACCTTCATGGTCTTCCTGGTAGAACTCGGAGTTCCCTGGTTCTTCTGTGGAGATTAAACAACACAGGGCGCAAAGCCATGAGTACTTTGAATGTACTCAGCAAGCCGTGGGAAAATGTATGCAAATAGTATTCATGCAGGGCTTGAACAAAGGTTAGTTGTATGGCTCTTTTGCAGAAAACAACATTTACGATAAATACAATAAATAGATTGAAATGCGTAATTGAAAATAATAATAAGTAATTAAACAATTCCTTTGAAACAACCAGTGAACTTCTCATTCACTTTCCAACCAAACCAACGATAAGTGAATTCCCCATTCACCAATCGACACAACCCACCAAGTGAATGACCTATTCACCAAACGAACATTATATTCATCAAGTAAACTTCTCATCCACACTCCGATACATTTTTGAAGAAACTCTATCTCCCGTGTGAAATCCCCGAGCACGTCCATAACCGCGGACATGGCTATTCGAATAGTTTTACACTCTACAGAGGTTAGCTTGACCCAAAAGAGATAGATCAACTTATAATGTCCGTTTAACACACTTCCGAGGTGTGCGACTAAGTGATCATCACAAGGCTTTTACAAAGCTCCTTCTTAACCCAGTTTTGCCCGCTAAGATTTCAACACTAAATGTCTTTCCGACCAGACAGGGCCCCCCTCTTGCTCCACCGTGAGGATACGTTTCCCACGACTCACACTTCACATGACAGAACCAAAATTAAGACATTGCTAATTATTCAGCCAGGTCCGTCCCATACCAGACATGTGGTTGTACAGTTAAGGCCTAGTTCAATGGCGCACAAGATTAAGTCCTTGACAAGTTACTCAGGCGAGACTACCACAAACCCACAACATGTTCAATCCACATGCCCACTATCCACCAACCACTCGCCCGAGCGAAAACCAGTTTGTTTAACCAAAACCCATGACAAACCCCGTCATGGTACACAAATTTTAACAAGAGTGACTCACCACCACGATTCCACAAATCATTAAGTCAAAATTAATTATCAAGACACATGTGATGACAAACCCATCGTAACTAAGCTGAACTAAGCATATGTACGATACCCATGTTGGAAATATAAATATGTCCAACTAAAATTACCCATGCTAAGGTGACAAAGGATTCATGGCATTCAAATAATCAATGGAGGCATAATGACAATTGGTAATAACTAACCCAAAACAATTTGTATAAAGATAGCATGCAATTGTATAAAACAATATACTTTTGAAATCATGAGTTCAATATGATCAAAGGACCACGACTTGCATGGGAATAAATCCTAGGATTGATCTTGATCTTGGTATGCTACTCCTTGCTCAAAGCTCCCCGAAGTATCGACGTCTACTCGCAAACAAGCAAATAAACCAAATAAATAAATAATAGAGAGAAAACAAACTCCAAAAATTAAATAAAAATCTCAGATAAATAGATCTCGAATTTAGATCAATTTAGGAATTTGAATGGACTCAACCGGAGTTCGGATGCAAAAGATATGAGCTCTGGAAAATTGAAATCCAAAGAAATACCCTAATTTTAATTTTCCAGATTATCCCGAATTATTTTGCTATTGGAAATTCCGGAATATGACGTCGGCTGACGTCAGCGAGTCTGTTCGGACTGGGCTAACTCAACCTAACAGGTGGGCCCTACTGGTCATAGAGATGGCCCATGGTGAACTGGATCCATGAACTTTTGGTTCGGGTGAAATTTAGGTGTGCCACATGGGCTGCTGACCAGGGAGTGACTAGGATGCCATGTGGACCAAAGGGGTGAGGTGGTGGCTGAGTTGGAGGGAGGAGCTGGCTGCCACGTCAGCAAAGGGAGAGAGCACCCGAGAAGAACAGAAGATGGCCGACGGCTCGACGACGGTGACGACGATGAACGGAGGCGAGAGAACTCCGGCAAGCTAGCAAAACGAGACCCCAAGGATGCGAGGAGGCTTCTGGACATGATGGATCAACAGGAGGGGCGATGGTAGCTCATCGGCAACGACTTTGGCGGCGGCGACGTTCACGGTTGCGGCGAAAACGATGAAGGAGAAACAAAGAGAGAAGTAGGGATTAGATGAGATTAACCTGGAGCACGAGATGACACGCTCAGGGGCAAAGGAGCTCACCGGATCAGGTAGATGAACAACGGGCGGCGCGGTAAAACTTGCTGACGAAGACGAAAACGTCGATTGGATGGTTCTCGGTCGAAGATGGTGGAAGCACGACATAGCGCATGCTATTGCGGACCCGGCAGAGGAAGAATCACGACCGGGAATGGACCAACGGCGGAGAACTCCGGTGGAGACGAAGCTTCAACAGCGGCGGCACTCGGGCGAAATCCGGCAAAACGAAGAACGAATCGGAGGCGGCGCCTTAGGGTTTCGGGAGAGGTGCTTGATGCGAAGAGATTGACGCGAGGGAAAGGCTTTATATAGCACTGGAGCTAGGGTTACCAAAGGAGCCGGCGGTGCTCGCGTGAAGAATACGGACACGAGGGAGGAGTCCGGGATGGGGACGCTTGAAGACGATGATGAGCTGGCAAAGGTGGGGCCCACGCGGTAGTGGAACAAAAGAAGAAAAAAAAAGAAATGGGCCGGTGCGGCTTGGGCTGCTCACGCGCAAGGAAAAGAAACAAGCGGAAGTGGGCTTCGGCTGAGCTGGGCTTTGACCGGGAAAAGAAATGGCGGGTGAGCGGGCTAGCTAAGCGAAAGGAGATCGGGCCAAGGGAAACGGTGCGGGTCGCGCGAAGGAGAGAGAGGAAAGGAGTGGGCCGCGCGGGAGCTGGGCTGGAAGCGGAACGGATTGGGCCAGGTCAAAAGGATTCGGCCCAAACAGAATCTGAGATTTTAGATAGGTTTTTCTTTTTAGAAAATAGCAGAAAAGACAAATAACAAATAGAAATTAGCAAATGCACCTGGAAAAATTATAGAAAAATCTAGAAAATATATCCAAACACATAGAACCCAAATAAAATAATTTTGATAAAAGTTGATGTTGACATTATTCATATTAAATTGTTTTTAAACTCTGAAAATTCATATTAAGTTTTTAACTTTAGCAGAAAAATTCAAATGGTTATTTTTCTTTTAAAACTTAAAAAACGGACCAAATTTTTGGGATGTTACATGAGATGGCAAGGCAACAATCGTAAAATTGTTTGTCAACATGGGCGTAAGAGCTGAAAGAGTTGATGGTAGGGGTGTAAGACTCAAGATGACGAAGGTTCAGCCATAGATGAGCGTAAGGAGAAATTGCTATTGACGCTCGCATATTAGAACTGTACTGTCGTGAATTTTTATTAAAATAATATTATTTTAGTAAAAAATTACAAAAATAAATAGTCAACTTTTTTTACTAACATGGGCTACTATCGCTATTCCAAATAACAAAATTGCCCTGTCGCCATTCTAAATGGCATACCGCCATTTGGAATGGTGACAGGAATCATGTCGCCGTTAGAATTGTCACCATTACAAATGGTGACAGAAATGGAGATAGGATCATGATTTTTTTTTTTGGAAAAGAAAACTGAAAGTAATAACAAAACATAAGTTACACATTACAATTCGACGCACGGTAATAGAAACAGAAAGTAATAATATGTAATATTAGCACAACATATGTTAGCACAACGTCATCACATAGTTTGTCGACAAATCACAATGATATTACAACATATTTCAGCACAACGTCACCACATAGTTTGTCGACAAATCACAATAACATTACAAAAACATTCAGCACAATATATTTCAACAAGACAAACCATTCTCGTGGCCGCGACCTCAACGTCCGCCATGTCAACCTCGATGGTGCCTACCTCGAGTGGGGCGAACGGATGAGGTCCCCGCGGTGCCATCTGAACTGCCGACCTCTCCTTCATCCCGTGCATTTCTTGTAGTGCATTTCTTGAAAGTATGCCCGAACTCCATGCAACTGGAGCACTTCTTCGTACGATATCCAGCTTCTACTTCGTCCATGCCATTCATGATATGCTGTACTTGCCACCGGTCAACCTTTCCCTTCAGCTTAGCAATGTCCATGGCCCAAATCTGATGGAGGCGGGGTGCCCGATCTTTCGATGAGATTGATAACTATCGATTTTGGTGGAGGTGACTCTCGCGATCTAGCTACAACCGTACGATGACACTTGCGCCTTAGCAATTATTGAACCAACTCCGAGACGTTATTGACCGTGCTGGAAGCGCGATCAACCTAAATACGAGGTTTAATTTCTACGAGCAATCGAAGAACTAGCAAGAATAAGATGTAGGCAATCTGATATTACAAATAGGATTGTAGTATAGATGGTATTAAAACAAAAATGGGATCCCAAAGGCTGTCTTGATAGGTGGTCGTCCGACACAACTAAAGAACAGAAGTTTGCACAATGGCTAAACCTAAACTCAACGAAATCCGAGTTCTAGCAAAGGGAGACGGTGGCTCCTATATGGGGAGATGACCAGGGGTGGCAGCTAGGGAAGTGGACGCATGTCCCTAAGGTTACAAGGCCCATGGGCCCAACAGGAGGTGGCGCAACACCCTTTTGACTCGGGCTAAAAAATAAACATGAATTGTTTTGTTGATTGTGGCTGGCTCGGATGGAATTTGAAGATGCGGTTGGATCCATTGAAAAGTAGGCTTGATAATCTTTCATTGAAGTCCAAGAATGTCCCAAACGGAGTTCGTATGAAGAAGTTACGGCCGTTTGAACTTAGTGTTGTCGCAGTAGTCCGAATTCGAATCCAGAACTAGTTCAACTCGAACTCTTGCTTGGCTCAGACCCAAAGTGACGTGGTGACCTCCATTATGCCTTCCATGCATGTCCATGACTCCACATTCCTCTCCTTGGTCCTTTCCCATGTTCCTAAGCATATTTAAATCACTTGCATTAGGTAGCGGTCTATTCTTAGTAATATATAAACCTATGAGCGAATTCACCTGATAATTAGCTGGCGAGAACGAGCTTGAGTAAGTGGTCCTTGTAACATTGGTTGTGGATGAGTTGTGTGTATAGACATGGTTGTATCTAAGTTAGGGATGTCCTCATCATCCTTCCCTTCTTGCACTTGAGTCGTCCTCGACTCAAGCTCATCCTCTTCTCCCAAGCATGGCTTCAAATCTGCAATGTTAAATGTGGGACTAACCCTAAAATCTGCAGGCAGTTCAAGCTTGTATGCATTATCATTAATCTTTTCTAACACTTTGAAAGTACCATGAGCTCGAGGCATCAATTTTGACTTTCTCAATTCAGAGAACCTATCTTTTCTCAAGTGCAACCAAACAAGATCTCCTAGTTCAAAAGTTAAATGTTTTCTCCCCTGACTACCAACAAGTTTATATTTAGCATTCATGCGCTCTATATTCTCCTTAGTTATCTCATGCATTTTTAAAATCAATTCAGCACGTTGTTTAGCATCAAAGTTCAATTTCTCCGAAGATAGAATATGCATTAAATCAATAGGAGTACGAGGCACAAAACCATAAACAACCTCAAAAGGACACATTTTTGTAGTAGAATGCAATGAACGATTTTAAGCAAACTCAATATGAGGCAGGCATTCTTTTCACATTTTTAAATTCTTTTTCAATACAGCCTTAAACATTGTAGATAAAGTTCTATTCACAACTATAGTTTGTCCATCAGTTTGGGGATGACAAGTAGTGGAAAATAACAGCTTTGTCCCCAATTTAGCCCATAAAGTTCTCCAAAAGTGGCTAAGGAATCTACCATCACGATCTGAAACTATCGTATTAGGCACACCATGCAAGTGAACAACTTCACGAAAGAATAAATCAACAATATTGATAGCATCATTGCTCTTATGACATGGTATAAAGTGGACCATCTTAGAAAATCTATCAACAACCACGAATATACTATCGCTCTTCTTCTTTGTTCTAGGCAATTCTAAAACAAAATCCATCGAAATATCTTCTCACGGAATGCTAGGAGCAGGTAGAGGCATGTATAAACCATGAGGATTAAGTCGTGACTTAGCTCTTTGACATGTAGTGCAGCGAGCAACGTAGCGCTCGATGTCCCGTCTCATCTTTGGCCAAAAGAAATGATCATCAAGTATATCCTTCATTTTCTTCACACCAAAGTGTCCCATCAGCCCGTCTCCATGTGCTTCCTGTAACGACAACAAACGAACAGAGCTAGTTGGAATGCATAGCTTGTTAGCTCTAAACACAAACCTATCATTAATGACAAATTTGTTTCACGTTTTCCCTTCTTTACAATTAAACAATATATCTGTAAAATCAGCATCATGCACATATTTCTCTTTAATAGCCTCCAATCTAAAAATTTTGAAGGTAAGTTGTGAAAGTATGGTATATCTCCTAAACAAAGCATCAACAATAACATTCTTCTTTCCTTTTTTGTGTTTTATGACATAAGAAAAAGACTCAATAAATTCAACCCACTTTGCATGTCTACGGTTCAGTTTACTTTGACTTCGAATATGCTTTAAAGATTCGTGATCAGAATGTATAACAAATTCTTTTGGTCATAAATAATGTTGCCAAGCTTCCAAAGTTCGAAATAGTGCATATAATTCCTTATCATAAGTAGAATAGTTCAAACTAGGTCCACTCAATTTCTCACTAAAGTATGCTATAGGTTTACCTTCTTGTAACAATACGCCACCTAAACCAATTCCGCTAGCATCACATTCTAGTTCAAAAGTCTTATTAAAATCAAAGAGTTGGAGTAGTGGTGCGTGTGTTAACTTATCTTTCAATGTGGTGAAGGCGTTCTCTTGTGCGGCGCTTCAAACAAATGACACGTTCTTCTTGGTGAGCTCATTCAATGGTGCAGCGATGGTACTGAAATCCTTCACGAAGCGGCGGTAGAATCCAGCAAGTCCTAAAAAGCTTCATACCAGTGTGACCGTGTTAGGAATCGGCCAACTCTGTATTGCTTCAACCTTGGCTTGATCAACTTCAATTCCCTGTGGAGTAACAACATAGCCTAGAAACGCGACTCGATCGGTGCAAAAGGTGCACTTCTCAAGGTTACCAAATAAACGTGCACCACGTAAAGCATTAAAAACAGCGCGTAAATGGTCAAGATGTTCTTCTTATGATTAGCTATATATCAATATATCATCAAAATAAACCACCATAAATCTACCAATGAAAGCACGCAAAACTTCGTTCATTAGTCTTATGAAGGTGCTAGGTGCATTAGTTAAACCAAAAAGCATTACTAACCACTCAAAAAACCCGAACTTAGTTTTAAATGCTGTTTTCCATTCATCGCCTAATTTTATACAAATTTGATGATATCCACTACGCAAATCAACATTCGAGAAAACGACAGAGCCACTCAATTCATCAAGCATATCATATAATATAGGAATAGGATGGCGATACCTAATGGTAATATTATTGATTGCTCTACAATCTACACACATGCGTCATGATCCATCTTTCTTAGGCACTAAAATGACCGGAACAGCAAAAGGACTAAGAGATTCGCACATATACCCTTTAGCAAGCAATTCTTGAACTTGGCGCTGAATTTCTTTAGTTTCTTCTGGATTGGTCCTATATGGTGCGCGGTTGGGCAATGATGCACCGGGAATTAAATCAATTTGATGCTCAATCCCTCGAAGCGGTGGCAACCCCAGCGTTATGTCCTTTGGAAAGACATCGTTGTACTCCTGCAAAATGTTAGTGACAGCAGCAGGCAAAGAAGAAGATGTATCATCAAATGAAAACAAAGCTTCTTTGTAAACTAATGCATAACAAACAGAATTACTAACATCCTATTCAGTTATATCAGATTTGGTAGCAAGAAAACTAGCACCTTTCAATTTAATTTATTTATTCTTCACATGAGTAGATTTAGATTCTTTCTTTTTATGTTGCTCAAGCTCCTTTGCTATAATCTGATTTTCGCTCTTAGCATTTATAGGAGTCATAGGATGCATCACAATTTTTTTCCTTTGAACATGAGAGAGTATTGATTATTTCTACCATGATGCACACAATCAGTATCGTATTGCCAAAGTCTTCCTAATAACAATGAACAAGCTTGTATAGGAACAACGTCGCAATCAATATAATCATGGTATGAACTCATATAAAAGTTTACTCTCACCATTCGTGTTACCTTCAACTTACCACTGTTGTTGAACTATTGAATATAGTATGGGTGGGGAAGAGGGTTGGTCGGCAAAGCAAGTTTCTCCACCATATCCATACTTGCCAAATTGTTGTAACTCCCACCATCAACAATTATACGAATCGAGCGTTCCTTGACAACGCCCTTGATTTGGAACAAATTATGGCACTGATTTTGCTTGGCACGAGAAACTTAAGCACTTAGTATGCGTTGCACTATAGTGCTCAAATACTTGTCGGCATCTTCGGCGCCAACATGTTTCTCCTTATGATCAGATTCATCATCATGTCCTGCAGGGTCAGTTGCAAGCATAACATATGTTTCATCATCAAAATCACTAGCAGGGGAATACCCACCATCATCGCGTATAATCAATACGCGCTTGTTTGGACAGTCCCGCATCATGTGTCCATAGCCTTTGCAACGGTGGCATTGAACATCCTTAGTTCGTCCTGTCGAAGCAACGAAGAAGAGGTTTTTGAAGAAGCTTGTGGTGCTGATTTGGCTGCTTTAGAAATTTGTGGTGCTGAATTTGAAATAGCGGGGTGCTGCTTGTTGTTGGAGAGTGGAGGTGGGGGTGCACTGGTGGCCGGTCCAGTGGAGGTGCGTGGTGTCCATGAGTTTGTGCGACCTGTAGAAGAGTTAGATCTTGTCTGGCATCCCTGCACTTCACGTTCAGCTTTGCAAGCAAAATAAAACAATCTAGTAATGAAGTTGTAATATTTATAATCAAAGATGTCTTGAATTTCTTGATTCAACCCTGCCAAAAATCTAGCCATTGATGCCTTCTCATTCTCATCTAAACTACAACGCAACATACTAATTCGCAATTCTTGATAGTAGTCTTCCACAGACTTTGTATCTTGTCGTAAGCGTTGCAATTTATTTAACAAATCACGAGCATAATATGAGGAAACAAATCGATATCGCACAAGCAATTTTAAAGCCTCCCAAGTGTTAGGTATGTTATTGGGATGTTGACGGCAATGTTCTTTCCACCAAACAGAAGCAAAGTCTGTAAATTTACTAGTAGTAGTCCTAACTCGTCTAATATCAGGAAAGTCATGGCAAGCAAATTTTTGATTAACAGCTAGTTCCCAATTAAGATAACCATCAAGATCGTATTTACCATTAAAAGAGGGCATAGTTAATTTAACCTTAGCAAAAGAATCATCATGGTCACGTACCTCACGTCATGGGGGGTCTCGTCGCATACCTGATCGATTAAAACACAACCGTCGATAAGCTCGATCGTTGTTGTGGTTGCCTATGTTATTGGCCTCGGTATCAGTCACGTAGTCGAATTCATCTTGTCCCTCTACCACCGGGGCAGCAGGGGGAACAACAATGGATGCTTCGGCAATCTCCTCAAGGCGCGCCATAATACCTGCTAAAGAAGCATTAGTAACGCCTTGCATTCTCTCCATTGCGGTGAGCGTGACGTTTGTCTCAATCTGGGCGCCTCAAGTTGAGAAAGTCGCTCATTCGTAATCCTGACATCTTCCTCATGACCCTCCGTATGAAGGTTCATGAGGCACCAGAAATGTTGTATGATTGCCTTCATACGAGGAGTATGGGATGTATCCTTATCCGAAAGCTCTACAGAACCTTCCATTGTTAGCAAATCATAAGAATATGTCCCTAACAACTACTAGGATGTGGTGGTTCAAAAGTCGCTCACACTCGAGCCTTCTATCGAATTCTTATCAATTCTTACCAAGCACACAAGGGTGATCGGCAACCAGCGGTGTCAATATATCTCCGAAGATTGGATAGAGCGATTGCTAGGTGAAGTTCAGCCTGTACGGTGTAGAAAAGGTGTAGCTGGGAAGGCTCAAGTATGGTAGCAAGGAGTAGCAATAATCAAATCAGAGAATACAAACTGAAAAATTGTTCAACGCCGGTTAGTGCTAGTCCTAGGCTAGACTGTACTAGAGACACGAGTCTAGAACACAAACGAAAGCACGACACGGCAGAACTAGAGAACGTTGCATACGGAGTTCGGAAGCTCGAAAAAGGATGCCGTCTTCACGAGGAACCTTAGAATCACTTGTAAAAGGTCTTTGTCAATTTTGAGCAAATTTCGATAAACTTGAATTTTTCTCGGTTTGCGGGCCCATTTTGAGGCCCTAAATGATGTTTTTCAGGGTCAGAGTTTTTCGCGTGTGCGCCCGGGTGTGTACGCATAGATAAAATCTCCGGATTGCCCAGACTTCTCTTTTTTTTCACTCTATCTTCTCGTTTCCTTTCCAACGGATCAAGAATCACCTCAATCGGAAGTCTTATGCAAAAGTTGTGTGTTTATTCTTTTTTTTCTTTTTTTTTGTGAACATCACACTGTTTTGGTTGTTCCTGGTTGAGTCCGAAACCTCCTTGGGGCAGAAACCATGTCTTGCTCTGGTTCTATCCGAGACCAAATAGGGCAAAGCCTCCCTAGATGGTGTGTCCGACTCCTGGATGAAGTCGGTGTCCTTCTCCTCCTTTTATTCCCTTGCGTGGCAGATCGAATCCCACCAACCGCAACGGTGCGATCAAACGTGAGCAGAACTCGAAACTCTAAAGGAACTAGACACTAAGGCCAGCAAAGAACATGACGATGCAACCGAAGGTTCAACAATGCAATGCACTGAAAAGAAAAATTGCGAGGCTAAGACTGGTTTGGATAAGATGATCTATTACTATTTTTTTTTTAGCTTTTTCTGGACTTTCGGAACTAAGCAATCTAACTATGAAAGACAGTAAACTCTCACCGAGCAACCTTGTGCTCTAATACCACTTGATGGAGGCGGGGTGCCCGATCTTTCGATGAGATTGATAACTATCGATTTTGGTGGAGGTGACTCTTGCGATCCGACTACAACTGTACGACGACGCTTGCGCCTTAGCAATCGTTGAACAAACTCTGAGACATTATTGACCGTGCTGGAAGCACGATCAACCTGAACACGAGGTTCAATTCCTGCGAGCAACCGAAGAACTAGTAAGAATAAGATGTAGGCAATCTGATATTGCGAATAGGATTGTAGTATAGATGGTATTGAAAACAAAAGTGGGATCCCGAAGGCTGTCTTGACAGGTGGTCGTCCGACACAACTAAAGAACAGAAGTTTGCACAATGGATAAACCTAAACTCAACGAAATCCGAGTTCTAGCAAAGGGAGGTGGTGTCTCCTATATGGGGAGACGACCAGGGGTGGCGACCAGGGAAGTGGACGCACGCCCCCTAGGGTTACAAGGCCCATGGGCCTAAGAGGAGGTGGCGTAGCACCCTTTTGACTCGGGCTAAAAAACTGATGCGAATTATTTTGTTAATTGTGACTGGCTTAGATAGAATTTGAAGATGAGGTTGGATCCATTGAAAAGTAGACTTGATAAGATTTCATTGAAGTCTAAGAACATCCCAAACAGAGTCCGTATGAAGAAGTTAGGGTTGTTTGAACTTAGTGTTGTCGCAGTAGTCCGAATTCGAATCCAGAATGAGTCCAACTCGAACTCTTGCTTGGCTCAGACCCAAAGTGATGTGGTGACCTCCATTATGTCTTCCATGCATATCCATGACTTCACATACCTCTCCTTGGTCCTTTTCCATGTTCCTAAGCATATTTAAATCACTTGCATTAGGTAGCGGTCTATTCTCAGTAATATATAAACCTATGAACAAATTCACCTGATAATTAAGTTGGCGAGCACGAGCTTGAGTAAGTGGTCCTTGTAACACTGGTTGTGGATGAGTTGTGTGTGTAGACGTGATTTTATCCAAGTTAGGGATGTCCTCATCGAGATCAGTTGCTCCCAGGTAAGACGACTAGTGAAATGGCCAACCACGCCGAAGGCATACAACTCTACATTCCAAATTTGCATCACATTTTCCTTAGTGAAATATTCGGAAATGATATTGGCCGAGATGTTGCGCTATTGTCGAACATGCGGCCATGACATGTGAGCATGATCCATGCAAAAGAAGAGGCTTGTTGGAAGTGCATAGGCACGTAACCAAACCCTGCGCGCTATGTAATTTGCAATTAAATTATGAAGTCTATCAAATTTTATTCTCAAATATTTCGTCTATTTCAAATTTTATACTCTTTTACCAAAGGAATTGATTCTATAAACAATACAAACGGGACAACAGCGCGTGTGGCAACCCTAAACCGCCGATCTCACATTCTCTACTTCATATTTCGTTATCTTTTCTAATTTCGTATTCTAAACTACGTGTACACTTAAAGATATTACAAAAAAAACTTCATGAAATCCACTAAAATTTGAAGCTGAATTTGCTACATATAAATAATTTTTTTTAAAAAATTCAACTCCTATCGCCAATTCAATTGGCAGCTTAAGCCTCTCAACACTATTCTAATGGCGACAGGGTAATGTTGCCATTTAGAATGACGACAATAGCCTATTTCTACAAATTTTTTTGACTATTTATTTTTTGTAATTATTTATTATAAAAATCTACGCTAGAGGAACGAGTGAATATATGCAGTGGTAGGTGGAAGCGGATCCTCTGCCGTAGGCCGTAGCTGTGTATAGTAAAAATCGCTACAATAGTAAATAATGAAGCAGCTACAGTAATTTATGTGTACAATAATGTGACACTGTTTCTATAGGATATATGTGTACAGTGTGCTGCAGAGTACCGCAGCAGCCCCGCTCTCTGCAAAAACTGTAGAGACCCTGATCTGTGGTGGGTAGGGTGGCGACGAAATAGGAATGAGGGATTTACGGTGTGAAAGAGATTAGGAGAATAAAAGGAATATGAGGTTGCGAGGGCAGCGTGTATGTTCTTATTCCGTTGAAAGGAGTCTTTTTAGACGCATTGAAAGGAGATTTGATGCGATATTGTTCGCCGGTGGAACTTTTTTTTATTATTTAATCCTTTTTTAATTTTATTTTAAAGTTAACCCCTCGCAAACTTTATTTCCAATTCTGAACCCTTTGGTCACGCCACCACCCGTGGCGTGACAAAACAACACTGTCACGCCACAAGATAAGCCCTCAAAATCGCACTTTTTGTCATGCCACTAGTGGTGGCGTGACCAAACAACATTGTCACGCCACCACCAATGGTGTGACAAGACTTTGACCAGAAATGGGCTGGCGTGACAGTGCTGTTTTGTCACGCCACGGGTGGTGGCGTGACCAAAGGGATCAGAATTGGAAATAAAGTTCGCGATGGGTTAACTTTAAAATAAAATTTTAAAAGGATTAAATAATAAAAAAATTCCTCGCCGGTGGCTCCCTTTCTTCATAAAGTTACAAAATACTACTATTAGAGTATAATAATTGTCCTCGTAGCTAGAGATGTCTGCTATCGTAGAGAAGTTTGTAATTAACTTAGCGAAGTAGATCTATTGAAAGTTACAACAAAAAAAAAAATGCTGCCTCACCGAATGTCGGACCCGGATTTCTTAATTCAGAATCCTTTGTGATAACACTATGCTATTCCCTGGATCAGTAGATAGCACTCACAGATACATTGTTAAATCATTTCATACATGGCGTAGAACTATACCATTCATTAATTTAACACATCAGAGTTTACATAGACCGCGTCGGGTCAGGTTTTACAATACGGGCCGAACATGCCAAATTGATTACATTACAAAAGACAGCAGTAGCTACAGCGGAAGCAAAAGGGGTGAGAGCTCATCTCTCCACAGGCAAGCGACTGGGAAACTCGTGTGCGTCCGATATTACCTAAAAACTCAGATAATATAGGATGCACGCAAGAACCAACGGAGTCAGCTGGACTGGGGCGAGACTAGAACAGCTAAAGACTACACACTATGCTTCATCATCTCCTGGGCCTCCAACTTCTGTATCCTCGCAGTAGTCGTAATCTCCGGGATTTCCTGCTTCTGAGGGTTTTTGGGGGGAGAGAGCGAGGATGAGCACAACTTCCATGCTCGCGAGCCAACACACAATGCAAATAATATACATGCAAGGCTAAACAAGGATGACTCGGGTTCTTTTATTTGCTAAAGCAATGTTTTCAAATATCATAATTACAAAGTCCTAGCACTTAGCATTTTAACAAATTGCATTTTGATAAAGAGAGTAATTGTGCAATATTTAATAACAGCAGAGGTTCCCTCCGTCGGAAACTCTACCCATGCTTAATTTGATTGGGGTTACCCCCATATATTATCATCACTGAGTCTGCAAACTCAGGGAAAATCCAACCCAGGGCTAGGTGAGTCCGCCACAATTTTCATACCACCCATAAAAGTTTTTGAAATAGAACTAACTCAAGTTAAGTTCCCATGTCCGCCTTTGACCGTAGGCGCGGCTGTTTAAATAGTTCATTACTCTGCAGAGATTGTACACTTTACCCACAAGAGATAATCGTATTGATATATACACACGTTTCCATAGACATGTGAATCAAGGGGAGATCATCACAAGGCCTTTACAATACATCCAGCAGTATTAGTTACACCCGCTAAGGTTTCGTCTTCGAAGGGTTACGTTCGTTTAGATCCGTTAACCCTTACCTAGACCCCCTCTTGCGCCCTCTTAACGACTTACGTCGTGCGCCCCGACACCCTTCGCCACAGAGGATTACGACGTCGTAGGACATCTACCTGGTGCAACTCGTACTGAGGGATACAAATTATTTAGCCAGGACTTTACAGACTTGTGGTTGTATTTTTTTTGCACAGGAGGTCATAACAAGATTAAGTCCTTATGGTTGTCTGGACGGTTCATTCCACATTTCAATCCACAACACAACAGTCCTTGGGCTACATTAGCACCCACTGTCATACCATCCATCTTACCGTCCACCCAGACGGGGTAATAGCAATTTAGGGTTTTGAGGAGTAAAACCAAATTACCACATTATCTCAGTCATGGACCACCAATGACTGCTCAAACTATTTTCATGTTTGAAGAGATGATGATTGGGACATTTTAATGTCCCGGTACTTAAGCAAGACTAGCATGTCGCTTAATCACAACCTATAGCTAGTATTTACCATATAGTTACTAGGTTAACAAGGATTAAGGGATTCAAATTGTCAAGGATGGTATAATAATTAATTAATCATCAAATGGGTATTTAACTACCTTAAGCTTTAACAGACATTTGATTAAGGAATTAAAGCATGCAATTTGCTATTTTAAAAGAATATAATTTGCATAAAATGTAGGCTCAATATGATCAAAATGTTGACTCGCCTAGGATATAGGCTAGAGGATCTTGATAATCTTGGGCTTGATCAACTTGGGGATCTCCGACGTCTTCAAATCCTAGTCGGACGTACGTACCGGAAAAAGGCACAGACAAATAAAAAGAGCAAATAAATACAAATGAACAACAAATAAACTTCAAATTAAACAAGACCTATGCCATTAGCAAGATCTTGAATTTAAAATTTTTTAGAAATTTATTTTATAATTTTTGGAGTTAAAATGAGGGAGATACTAATTTTTGAAGTCTTACTTTTGAATTAAAATAGAAAAGAGAAATTAAAAACCAATAAAATGAAAAAGGCCGGCGGCCCATGGGGCAAGAAACGGCCCGGCCTACAACTCGGGCCGAAACCCGGCGCACGCGGGCGAACGCGGCCCACGGGAGTGCGGGCGCGGCCCACGCGGGGGCGCCTACCCTAAAGGCCGAAGGGGCGCTCGAGCCGAGCGAGGGAGGGGGAGAACGCAGGCGCGCGGCGCGCGGAGAGGGCTCGGCGCGGCGACGTGGGCTTGTCCGCGGCGGCCTGCCTGCGGCGGCGGCGGAGGGAAATGGTGGCGCACGGGGCTCACCGGCCGGAAGGGGAGGACACCAAGAGGCGGCGGCCACGGCTTCGCGGAGGTGAGTTTCGGCTTCCTTCTTCCTCCTCTTTCTTGCTCTTCTTCTTCTTGCTCGGGGGAGGGGGGAGAAGGAGAAATGGGGGGGGGAGGGGAAGGGAGGGTGCCGGGGCGGGGGATTTTATAGCCGGGGAGGATCAGGGCTCGGAGGGGAGGAGGGGGGGTCCAGGCGACGTGACGCAGGGGGGGACAAGGGGACCGAGGTGCATGGGGCTCCGGCGGGAGCGAAGCCGGGGAAGCCGGGACGCGACGGGCGAAGAGCGACGCGCACTTGCGAGCGAGACTCAGCGAGGACGGGTTGGTGAGGAAGACGACGGGTGCAGCACGGTGTGTTCGGGATGGCGTCAACGCTGGTCGGGGGAAGAACAGGAGGGGAGAGATGAGGGTGTTACAAACCTATCCACCTTAAACGGAATCTCGACCCCGAGATTCGAGCTGCTCCGAGAACAGGGATGGGAAATTCTGCTTCAGTTGATCTTCGTGCTCTAGGTGGCTTCTTTTGTTGAGTGGTGGTTCCACTGAACTTTTGCATAGACGGATTGTTTGACGTCTTGTCTTCTTCTCGATGACGTTGAGGATCTTGATCGGATGCTTCAGGTAAGTCAGATCCTTCTGAGGGGTGATGGCTTCGACGGGAGTCTGCTCTTCAGGTACTCTGAGATATTTCTTTTACTACGACCTGAAGTAAAGATGTTATGTATCTCTGACAACTGCAGTGGTAGGTTCAACTTGGTAACTGATGCCAATTGCTGGTTCACAACCATGTACTGGAGTGCCAACTAAAAAGCTATCAATTTTGTCTTCCAAATTGCTGGATCCAATTCTCACTATCATTGAAATCCACCATTCCAGCATAACATAAAGTCAATGAATTAAAAGAAATCCAGGCATTTGATTAACCCCACATTCTATTGGTACAACAACATAATTCCCAAATCTTTCTTAGGCATATGCTTAATTAATCCAATAGATTCACCACTTCGATTGCATGATTTCTCCAATTCATAAATCCGCAAAATCCAGTGGCAATAATCGCATCTTTCAATCCAATAAACTCCAAGATCACGCTAGATTCCATTCTATCCCATTTTGGAACGAAATTCTCCAAGGATTATAATCGTGCAATTGCTTTCTTCAAAAATTCTTGACTAAATCCATGACATCATTCACTTAATTCCTCAAGCATAATTATCAATTGTGACCATCTAGGATTTCCTTGTACAATTCCAATATCTTTATTAAAGAACCTTCCAAAAGACTGCTTGTAATTCATGAGTTCAAATTTAATCTGCCCACTTATTTTATCATCATCTATCAAATAATTATTTGGACTATCTCCAATAGCAATAAGGTATCCTTCAATTATACAATCCCATTTCCAGCAATTATATGTTTGTATAATCCAACATCCTGCAATTATATCCTTCTATAATCTGATTAAGACGTATCTCTAAAATCCAACCAAAATTTCTTTTAAATCCCAACTTCTTTGTTCAATCATGTTCAATTGAATCCAACGTTACCAACATACATAATTAATTCCAAACTTCTTGATCCAATCCACTCTACCAAGATCAATATCATGACTTGGTAATCCTATAATCTAATCTTCAATAATCATCTAATCCTTTAATAAGATTCCAATCATAATACATTTCTATAATCTAACATCCAACAAATTATATTTTTATAATCCAATCTCCACAACTATAGTTCTATAATCCAATCATGATTCAACTAACTCTTTCAAAATTAATATCATGCATCAATATGAAAATCCAATTTTCTTCGTATTCTACTCTGTACCTTTAATGCACACATATCTCAATTCCAAGTTTCCAACCAACATCATAATCAATTCAAGATTCGATGAAAATCCAATTGCTCCTAATAATCAATTCGGTACTTCAGATTCCTATATCCTTCATGGTCAATCAAAATTTTCCTCCACGATCATTTTCTTTCTCCATAATCTATATGATCCCTAATCTGTTATTCTTTTAAACCATTCATAATCAAGGCTTATCCGTCATCATATTCTAGTATTCACAAGAACTTCTTATAGCATGAACAAATCCTAAAACTTCAATTCCCAAAATCAGTCCTACCAATGATTTTTTCTTCAAAACTATCTAGCTTGGCATCCCACACACTAGTTAATCCCAACAAGAATAGCTTCCATACGACTTGCCAATTTGAACAATCTTCAACAATTCTTCACAGGTTTCATAGGTGAGATGAAGAAGGCACGATAGACAAGAGGGAAAAGCACACTAGACGAGAGAGAACAAGGGGGAAAGATAGAAGCATCTTTTGCGAATGGCATCACTTGTTTGGACTGTTGCTCTCTTTGGTGCCATCTGGAGCGAACAGAAGAGGTTAAGAACAGAGAGGGGATATATGAGGGTTTACTGGCCCTCTAGAGCACACACAGAAAAGAACAAAACCAGCAAAGAGAACGAAACAATTACAATACAAGGCCCAGAGCGACTGCATTATATTAAAGGGGGGTTAGGTGTTACATGACTCCTGAAGCATAGCGAATAGGCTAGGCTAAGCCATGACACAAGATACAAGCACAACGTCTACTGACTGAGGTAGAAGAAAGAAAAAGGTGCTTGCAGACCAAAAGGCTGCCTAGCAAGCACTGCTAGCTAAACTAAGCTAATTACTCCTCAATCGGGTACTGACCATAGGCGGTGCAGTTGCCCGGGGAGTGAGAACGGGAACGGTTGTGACTGAAGTTGGGCAACCGGGAATAAGAGCGAGAACGAGAAAGGCAGCATTCTCAACTGGAGTCTTCGACATTGACGACGGACGACGGACTGGGACGTCGCATGCTCTTGCGTGAAGCGATCCTGGTGCGGGGTCCAAGACATCTGGTCGGCGCCGGGTCACTAAGGATGACGACTGATGCAGAAAGAGCTAGGGCATGCATCACGATGGCTACTGCATCGGCGGTGTTCTTGACGTCGAAGATCTTCGGGTAGCGTTCTCCCTCCTGGAGAGACGGGAAGGAACAGAAAAGGCGACCTCTACAAGAGATCCTTGTGCACTTGGCACAAGTGAGTCGAGGTAAAGCGCGCTACGTTCTGAATGGCATCGGAACAGCGGCTCCTGGAATGCTCAGTTCGAAAGGTGTGAGCGATGAACTCAACCTCTATAGAACGAGACTCTCGATCCAGAACCTAGGTCTTCCAGCCTCTGAAGATGGGCCGGTGACGAACCAAGGTACTGTTTGAGTTTAGCGGGGATACCGACAAACTTGTTGTCGTTCTCACCGTGAGAGAAGAAATCCCACAGGCCATCGGACGACGATACAGTTATCTAGAAATTTTCAAAACAAAAGAGAGAGTCAGCAGCGGAGTAAACTCACAACAGGAGGTAAGTAAAGAACTAAGAGGGATGAGTAAGAGCAATAAGTACGCTATATTTTGCCAAAGCTTTTCATAGTTTTTGAAAATAAGACTCAAATTCTTAGGCTCGACCAGTCTAGCTAAGGCTCCTACAGTCGTATGCTCTGATACCAGCTCTGTCGGACCCGGATTTCCTAATCAAGAATCCTCTGTGATAACACTGTGCTATTCCCTGGATCAGTAGATAGCACTCACAGATACATTGCTGAATCATTTCATACATGGCGTAGAACCATACCATTCATTAATTTAGCACATCAGAGTTTACATAGACCACGTCGGGTCAAGTTTTACAATACGGGCCGAACATGCCAAATTGATTACATTACAAAAGACAGCGGTAGCTACAGCGGAAGCAAAAGGGGTGAGAGCTCATCTCTCCACAGGCAAGCGACTGGGGGAAACTCGTGTGCGTCCGATATTACCTAAAAACTCAGATAATATAGGATGCACGCAAGAACCAATGGAGTCAGCTGGACTGGGGCGAGACTAGAACAGCTAAAGACTACACTATGCTTCATCATCTCGTGGGCCTCCAACTTCTGGATCCTCGCAGTAGTCGTAATCTCCGGGATTTCCTGCTTCTGAGGGTTTTTTTTTGGGGGGGGGGGGAGAAGAGAGAGCGAGGATGAGCACAACTTCCGTGCTCGCGAGCCAACACACAATGCAAATAATATACATGCAAGGCTAAACAAGGATGGCTCGGGTTCTTTTATTTGCTAAAGCAATATTTTCAAATATCATAATTACAAAGTCCTAGCACTTAGCATTTTGATAAAGAGGGTAATTGTGCAATATTTAATAACAGCAGAGGTTCCCTCCGTCGGAAACTCTACCCATGCTTAATTTGATTGGGGTTACCCCCATATATTATCATCACTGAGTCTGCAAACTCAGGGAAAATCGAACCCAGGGCTAGGTGAGCCCGCCACAATTTTCATACCACCCACAAAAGTTTTTGAAATAGAACTAACTCAAGTTAAGTTCTCATGTCCGCCTTTGACCGTAAGCGCGGCTGTTTAAACAGTTCATTACTCTGCAGAGATTGTACAATTTACCCACAATAGATAATCGTCTTGATATATACACACGTTTTCATAGACATGTGAATCAAGGGGAGATCATCACAAGGCCTTTACAATGCATCCAGCAGTATTAGTTACACCCGCTAAGGTTTTGTCTTCGAAGGGTTACATCCGTTTAGATCCGTTAACCCTTACCTAGACCCCCTCTTGCGCCCTCTTAACGACTTACGTCGTGCGCCCCGACACCCTTCGCCACAGAGGCTTACGGCGTCGCAGGACATCTACATGGTGCAACTCGTATTGAGGGATACAAATTATTTAGCCAGGTTTGTACTTTACAGACTTGTGGTTGTACTTGTTTTACACAGGAGGTCATAACAAGATTAAGTCCTTAGGGTTGTCTGGGCGGTTCATACCATCCATCTTACCGTTCACCCAGACGGGGTAATAGCAATTTAGGGTTTTGAGGAGTAAAACCAAATTACCACATTACCTCAGTCATGGACCACCAATGACCGCCCAAACCATTTTCATGTTTGAAGAGATGATGATTGGGATATTTTAATGTCTCGGTACTTAAGCAAGACTAGCATGTCGCTTAAGCACAACCTATAGCTAGTATTTACCATATAGTTACTAGGGTGACAAGGATTAAGGGATTCAAATTGTCAAGGATGCTATAATAATTAATTAATCATCAAATGGGTATTTAACTATCTTAAGCTTTAACATACATTTGATTAAGGAATTAAAGCATGCAATTTTCTATTTTAAAAGAATATAATTTGCATAAAATGTAGGCTCAATATGCTCAAAATGTTGACTTGCCTGGGATATAGGCTAGAGGATCTTGATAATCTTGGACTTGATCAACTTGGGGATCTCCGGCGTCTTCAAATCCTAGTCGGACGTACGTACCGGAAAAAGGCACAGACAAATAAAAAGAGCAAATAAATACAAATTAACAACAAATAAACTTCAAATTAAACAAGACCTATGCCATTAGCAAGATCTTGAATTTATAAATTTTTAAAAATTTATTTTATAATTTTTGGAGTTAAAATGTGGGGAGATACTAATTTTTGAAGTCATACTTTTGAATTAAAATAGAAAAGAGAAAAGAAAAACAAATAAAATGAAAAAGGCCGGCGGCCCATGGGGCAAGAAACGGCCCGGCCCAGAACTCGGGCCGAACCCGGCACGCGGCGAACGCGCCCACGGAGTGCAGCGCGCGGCCAGCGGCGCGCCCTAAAGGCCGAGAGGGGTGGCTCTCGCGAGAGCAGAGGGGAGGGGGAGAAGGGCGGCAGCGGAGCGCGGGGAGAGGGGCTCGGGCGCGGCGGCGGCGGGCTTGTCCGGCGGCGGCCGGAGGGAAATGGTGGCGCACGGGGCTCACCGGCCGGCAAGGGGAGGACACCAAGCGGCGGCGGCCACGGCTTCACAGAGGTGAGTTTCGGCCTCCTTCTTCCTCCTCTTTCTTGCTCTTCTTCTTCTTGCTCGGGGGAGGGGGGAGAAGGAGAAATGGGGGGAGGGGAAGGGAGGGCACCGAGGCGAGGGCTTTTATAGCCGGGGAGGATCGGGGCTCGGAGGGGAGGAAGGGGGGGGGGGTCTGGGCCGGCGTGGTGCAGGGGGGGGGGGGACAAGGGGACCGAGGTGCATGGGGCTCCGGCGGGGGCGAAGCCGGGATGCGACGGGCGACGGGCGAAGAGCGACGCGCACTAGCGAGCGGGACCCAGCGAGGACGGGTTGGTGGGGAAGACGACGGGTGCAGCACGGTGTGGTCGGGACGGCGTCAACGTTGGTCGGGGGAAGAACAGGAGGGGGAGAGATGAGGGTGTTACACCGAATAATGCAACACTGGAAAAAACGACAACCATTATAAAGTTACAAAATACTTCTATTAGAGTATAATAATTGTCCTCGTAGCTAGAGATGTCTGCTATCGTAGAGACGTTTGTAATTAACTTAGCGAAGTAGATCTATTGAAAGTTACAACAAAAAAAAAAATGCTGCCTCACCGAATAATGCAACACTGGAAAAAACGACAACCATTATAAAAAATGCAATCCCTATTGAACGTCGATCTACAAAGCCCAACGTCGATGTACGGAAGCCTAGCCTGACTTATACCCGGCTGGGCTGGGGCTCTTTAGTGTATCGATTCATGACATGCACTTATTCAACCAGGGTTTTCTTTACCGGAGAAAATCTTTTACCGCGGGGGAGTGGCCGGCGGTAAAGCCGAAAATTTTAATTTATTTTGAATTTTTTGGATTTTAAATTCAAACAAATTCTTTTTTTTTTGACAAAATTCATCCAAACGGAGTTTTTCGGGCTAGTTTTATTTCTACCGCCCCCACCGGTAAAACGAATTTCACTGATTTTCAGCCGAAATTTGAATCCCTGTGTTCAACTACTCCATTCTTCTTCTTTTTGTGTGATCATGCACTCATTCAACTACGCTTTTATGTGTTTGGTGACGTCGTGCATGCACGCACACACACACGCACCGACACATCACATGAGGTATCTCTCCATTGGCCGTTGATTTCTCTTTCGTTAACAAAATCAACGGTTGATTAAGTAAGACCTCGCACAAGGCTCTTCCCGTCAGATTTTCTTCCCGCAAGGAGGTACCTAGAAACTGCATGCCAATCCCATGCACTTCACCGTCCATATCGCTCAAAGAAAATGGACAATCAAACTAATAAATCTTCTGCCTAACCTGGTTGAGCGGTGGAAATCAAACTCTAGTCATTAGCCAGAGAAAATGCGTCGCAAACGGGCATATCTTCCTACTAAGGGCATCTCTAATAGTTAAAGATAACCTTGTCTCTAACATATGTTACATCATCTTTAGAAGTAATATCTCTAATAGATAGTCCCTAGCACACTCTCCAACATTTATATTTTATAATTTTTCTTTGAAACGGGCTTACATATCAATTAGAGTAGATTAATGTATCATGTCTTGTTTCGCGTGCACGATAGTCTCTTCAGAATGAGACGATCTATTCTCTTTCTCTCCTCTCACTCTCTCCTCTATATAGGATTTTGTTGACCTGACATAGCTAAAAGACGATAATAAATATACTATGGAGATAACATTGATCATTCAATACAACTGAATCCATGCCCGTGCACCCTCAGTGATAAATTAACCATGCATTTCACTACAACAAATTTATTCGGCGAGTCCAACACTGCAGATTAAGCTAGCTGCCGTTGAACAAATACAAGGCGTGCGATTGACGAGACCAACCTAACGTACGCGTGCGCGTACACCCTCGCAGGACAACGTGCACGCATGAGCACACCATTACTCCCCTGTCTCTCTCTCTCTCTCTTTCTACGGACCAAGCGACAGCGGCGCCTTGCCGAAGTGGTGTATCGGGTTGGACCCGCCGGGCACGTCCCTCTTCGTGCCGTCTCCGCCCACCTGTCCCGACGGCGGCGCGACAACGTCACGCCTCGTGAATGACGAGAGCCTCGGCCGGCCGCCAATGAACCCGTGCTGCAGCAGCTGCTGCTGCACATTGCCGCTGCCATGGCCACCCCCGCCTCCATTGACCACCACCACCTCACCTCTCTGCATCTCCCTTACCGCTCCCGGCGTCCAAGCGAGATCAAGAGTGCAAACCAAGAGCAGCACCATCGCCGCCATCGCCATCCTTGAAGAAGCCATGGACAACACACAACCCAATTACTCGATTCTACTTAGCTGCAAGTCTATATGAAGCTAGCAATTTTCGAGATATTTATCGTACAAGCTAGTGGATCTGATGGTCAAACGCATGCACTGGCACAGCCTTATATAGACACAGGCCGCTGCAGATGAGGAGGCAGCGAGGAAATCAATTCAGTTGGATCGATGGCGACGTTAGCTAATCGTAGGCTTAAATAATAATCAAATTAAAGCTTTATAGGTGGATCGAAAACGCGATGAGCTTTAGGAGAGAGGAGACGAAGGAAGTAGTGGGGGTCGCTTCGGCATCGCAACGACCTCCATCGCGCACTTGGGATCCATGCAGATAAGTCCGGGGCAGGCGGTTAATCGTGGGCACCCTGAAGCATTAATTTAGTCTAGGTAGTGCAGCGCCCTTGTTATCCAGTCAAAACGCTTGTTCGCTCGCAGTGGTGGAGCCAAAAATTAGAGACGAGGGGAGCCGAACAAGCTATATTATATAGTAAAATTACATTCTATAAAGGAGATCAAATAGCAGAAATACAGATAAAATTCTAAGAAAAAGAACGTAGCAACAAATTTAGAATCACAGGGAGCCCTGGTCCCTGCCGGTCCACCCTCCCTCCGCCAGTCGCTCGTCGAGGCCAAAGCTAACCTTTAGTAGCCAGTGATCGATCGAGAGGTGAGATACATATGTCAACAAAGCATAATATGAGCTAACTATATATTGAGTTCAGGTAGTACATATATACCTTATTAAATTGTCGTTTTTTAGAGAAACCTTAATTACATTATCTTTGCTAGCTAGTGAAGAATCTTGATTCTTGAAGAACCACATATATATGGTTGTGGTTGCAGTGGGTGTAAGTTAGCGGCTGTATACAAGAAAAAAGAAGTATACAACTCTTCTGAAATCCTACTCGAGAAGGTGATCCCAAATCTTGAATTCCCATAGAGCCGCATCATATATATCATCACGGAATGTCTTAGCCGTTGGATCCGGTTAAGGACAAATCATGACCAACTATATATGTTTGCTTAAGCGTAAAGTGCCCAAAACTTGGTCCTACATTAAGATATATTCTCACAGATATTCTAGTCAATTAATGGATGTAATGAAAGACATAATTGAGCCACTCAGCATATGTCTTTCTCTTTCTCGGTCTTCTTACCACCTCTTGGAATTCGACTCGCTAGTAGTAAGTTGCAATGATGATCAACTATATATATATAGTCGAGGATTTAAAAAAAAACTATATATAGTTGAGCAGCATTGACTAATCCTCAATTAATGAATCTGTTTATCTATAATATTCAATACAGATAATAGTATTCTAAATAGCGCCCTCAAATACACCTCTAGTTGGTGATACCTGCAACGACTAGTTCGGTTACGGTCAATTCAGGTTACGACCACCCTATGGTCCAAAGGTTTGTTATGACCAGGTCGAATCATGACCACCCTATGGTCAATAAATCCCATAGACATGCGGTCCTTATCGACTAGGGATCCTGTACACTACGCTCGACTACGCAGGGTAGTTAACACACATGCACGTATATATCTCTAGCATAACCGTACATACTTCTCTTCGTCTTTGACAATAACCGCTTGGCGAACGTGTAGGGAGGATGTCTTACTGACAACAACCGTCAAGGTGCCTCCTGACACACGACAACCGCCATGTTTTCAAACACTTTATAAGCGGCGGTGCCGGCAGACAGGAGGGAGGGACATAAGCCATTAGACTTAGTTTGAGTGGCTTATTACGCTTTATAATCCCATTCAATACAAGAACATAGGAGCTAGTAGGGTTGTTATTCTCTCGAAAGAAGGCCCGAACATATCTAAAAACCTCATGTCTTTTGTGTAATCTTGAGAGCCGTATCCCTTCCGTAAGATCGATAGCGATTCGTCAACAATGGTTGAGAGCCACTTATATTTACAACGTATATGAAGTATATACGACACGTACGTGCAGTTTTTGTACTCGATTGACATTGTACGTAGATGCATGGTGGTGGGGTTCTGGTTCTGATGTTGGTTCGGTTTTAGACTTTTAGTGCAGTTAATCATATCCGTTCAGGTACTTACTTTGCATGCATGATGGTCGTCTACGTGGTATGTTGATAAGACGACGTGAAAGGGCTCTGTTCCATCGTCATCGTTATCTCATTTGTGGCAAATTTAAGAGGGCTTTTATCCTGAGCCTATCAACGGCAAAATGCTGTTCATCCTGCATGGAGTGTGGATCAACATGGATGACCGGGCTGGAATCAAAGGCCAAATCCAGCTAGCCCTCGTATCAAATTGGATAGTTCAATCCCATGCAACCTTCCACTAACAACGAATCGCAATCTAGCTAGTAGCATTTGTCTTACGTAATACTCCCTCAGTTCTTTTTAGATGCTGTTTTAGAATGCATGCACTTATTATTTTAAAACTTTGACCTCTAATGTACATAAATGTATTTGAATTTATCATGTGAAAATGATGTTACTAGATTTGTTATAAAAAATACTTTCATATCATTATATCTTTAGTCATTTTTGCTAACATATAACTATAAAAAGTAATGGTCAAATGTATGTATTGGAGACTACATCGATATCCAAAATGACAAGTAAAAAAAAAAGCAAAGGTAGTAGTACTTAGAGCTATCCTATAAAAAGTAATGGTCAAATGTATGTATTGGAGACTACATCGATATCCAAAATGACAAGTAAAAAAAAAAAAAGGTAGTAGTACTTAGAGCTATCCTATAAAAAGTAATGGTCAAATGTATGTATTGGAGACTACATCGATATCCAAAATGACAAGTAAAAAAAGAAAGCAAAGGTAGTAGTACTTAGAGCTATCCTATAAAAAGTAATGGTCAAATGTATGTATTGGAGACTACATCGATATCCAAAATGACAAGTAAAAAAAAAAAAGCAAAGGTAGTAGTACTTAGAGCTATCCTATAAAAAGTAATGGTCAAATGTATGTATTGGAGACTACATCGATATCCAAAATGACAAGTAAAAAAAAAAGCAAAGGTAGTAGTACTTAGAGCTATCCTTCGAGGGGGGAAATGAACACACACCCATGCCCACGGACACTCGCACACATGCTTGCATGCAGTAGTGGATCTTGGTCAAATTTCTCGCTGAGCACTACTTGTGAAATCTAGAAAACTAATAAGTCTTTCTTGTACAATATAATTAAGGAACATATGTGCAGTTAATTTTTAAAATTTTACACTTGGATCTGTGCCCCAATTCATGTACGCTGCACCCTTGATTTCTAGACTTCTGATCATATGTTTACATGTGTTTTTTTTAAGGTTGATCATTTACTTGTTGGTTTTGTGTGTAAGATTATACACTTTGCAGTGTTAATTTAGTCCTAGATTTACATTGCCTCGGCTACGTTCACCGTGCTAGTCCCTGGATTTGCCTAGTGGACCATCGATGTGCTGCAAGGCCGGTGCGCCACTGACCATGAGCGGTAGTAGCGAGCAATGGTAGTTGTTGGCGCGGTGTTGGACTGAGCAAGGCCACACGCGGTAGCAAGGCGATGGTGGAGTCAATAGAAAATATAAGTGAATCAATTCATTTCAGGTCTGGATGTCTCCAGATATTTTAAAGGTCAAGACAATTACTCTTTAGTAACTGTATAATAAAGCACAAATTAAACCACTGGTAACTGCTAATTCAAAACCAATTAATAGTAATTAAGCAGTATTTATCAGTTTTCCTGATTACACTCTATTCTACAGTTTCAACCACTAGTCTACAGCTTCGACCAGTGTATTTCGATCACACTGGTTTATGGATCTGATCACTATTTTTCGACCACTATATTTCGATCACTTTATTTCGACCACTTACTGGTCACTCACACGCGCGCAAGCTATTGGAAAGCCAACGAACTGATATGGATATGTATTGCCTGCGTGCGGCTTCCCAGCCATGGAAGTTGCGCAAGTTGATGCGATGCGCAATACAAACTCGGCCGGCCGGCCGGCCGGCCGCGTTGGCCATACGCACTATATATATGCATACTCAGCTTATGATGTATATACGCAAGCACAGTACTGTATAGGCAGGGACTGAGACAAGGGTGCTAGGGGTAGCCCTGGCCTCCCTCATGCTCCATGCAATCCCTTGTGCATGCATGGATGCGTTAGAAAAAAATAGCAGAGAAGTTTTATTTGGTCTCTTTCAATGCAAAAATGATATTAACTGGTCCTTCGTTATATTTTCCAAACTCCGTCCCAGTATAGGTCAAAGACAAAACAACAATCGATCATCGGTTGCACGAATATCATAAGAGAAGTTTGCGAGCTATTTTTTTTTCTTAAAAATCAAATTCTAGAACATTAGAAACGGCCGCGTGCAATGAGAAAATAATGGCGCGCCTGTGCTTTTTAGCTCCCGAGTGTCTGTAACGAATGACACTCGGGAGAGTATTTTTCCCCGTTGCTTCCGTCAAAGTTTCCCGAGTGTCAGCTCGGACACTCGGGTACTTTTAATTTCCCGAGTGTTTTACTCTCTCACCGAGTGTTTCATGAGGCACTCGGGAAGTTCCCGAGTGTATTATTCAAAACACTCGGGAAACTTCCGAGCACTCGGGAAATTAGACGATTCTGGTAGTGTATTGTGATAGGAACAAAAAAAGGGGCCAATCTTGCGATAATATAATAAAAATAGATACTTCTCCAACTTACTTGTTTTTTTAAAATAAACTTTGCATCAGTGGCATGCGCATGGTTTATTATTTTGTAAGTTTTCCAACCACCACTTTGCAGCAGCAGAGATGCTAGAGTGCAAGCAGGTTGTGTTTGGAAATAAGTCTGGGAAGGGTTTATTTCTAAAAATAAATTATAAAATCTTCCTTTAATAGAACAAATTCAACCTTGATGGCTAGTAAGGCCAGATCAGATACCAGAAATGTGGTACGCACTCCGCTGCACTTCACTCTTCCTAAACTCTTGACCACTTTGCTTACCACTCTACGGAGGTATTTACTGTTTTGGCCCTGTAGCATAATTTATTTTCAAAAGTAGCCCCATTCGGAAATAATTAGCGAAAATAGCCCGTGAACAGTAGACGTGCCGCGGCTAACGGGCGCGGAAGGGGCATACCCCCGGCACCGGGAGCGGCAGGACTGCCCCGTCTGGGCGCGGTTCATCAGCTCCCGCCCGGCCAACCGCGCGCGCCACCTCGCCCGGCCCGCCCGCCACCTCACCTCTCTCTCTCTCTGACGGCGCGCCGACGCTTCCATGCGCCCGCCCCATGCGCCGCACGCCCCCATGCGCCCCTACCGCCGCACGGCCCCATGCGCCCCTACGCGCCGCGACGCTTCCCCATGCGCCCCTGCGGGCCCGCATTTGCATGCCGCATGGCCACCATGCGCACCATAAATAGTAAGTTGTTAGGTTAGTTAATTATAATTAGTAGTTAGTTTAGTTAATTAGTATGGATAGATTCGAAAATTTTAAAATATATTAAATAATTTTAAAAAATTATGAAATTTTTTGTGTAGCATTCTACTACCATTTACTTACCATTTACTTATTTCTATAAATTTTTTATAATTTTATTCGTTCAATTATGTTTTCGCTAATTAGTATGACTGTATCCTTAGTAATATTTATTGATTGATCAAAGATTTAAACCGGGCCCTCGAAGCACCAGGTGTTGATTGTACAAAGCTTTGAACCAGGCCCCTTCCTCGTTTCACACCGATTCACACCAGCTATTGATTGTTTGAGCCAGGCCCTACCTCCACCCGGCCATGTGTTGATTGTTTGAGCCAGACCCTCCCTCCACCTCGCCATGTGTTGATTCTCCGAAGACGAAGCAGGCAGGCCCTCCCTGCATTTGCACCGAAAGCAGCGATGTCACTTCCCTACATTTATGGCTTAATTTGCGGGGCGCGGGATAAAGATTCGCTATAAATTGGAGAGAGCTTCATTTCATATGTCAGTCAGTCACTTGTTCATTTCAGTGAGCTCGCGGGAGAGTGCAGAAGGGCAGAGCACACAATATTCTTTATCCATGTGTTGGTAGGCATGTGTCTACCGGAGCTACTAGACCAATTCTACGATGAGGACCACCGGTGCAAGCTGTGGCTCACCGCTGACGCGGATGGCCCTCCGCCCCTGACACTTCGGGCGGGGAGGGACTGGTGGGCGCTGGACGAGCGTTACACCCCGATCCTCCGGGAGACGGGCTTGTTGCCCTTTGCGAGGATGGTCTCCGTTGACCGCGGGTTCACCCTAGACGGCAGCTTGCTGTCCGCACTTGTTGACAGGTGGAGGCCCGAGACACACACCTTCCACTTTCGGTGGGGTGAGATGACAGTCACCCTACAGGATGTGTCGGTGTTGGCTGGTCTCCGATCCGGTGTGCCGCTTGTTCGGACCCTCGGGTGGGGCTGAAGGCCGAGCTTGAGCAGCGCTTTGGCCAATCTCTCCGGAGGGTGCACGTGGTGTCCCGGGCATGGTGAGCGATTTAGGAATTGCCGCGGTGCACAGCGAGGTCGTTAGGACGTACCTCATTGCTTACCTTCTCCAGCTCTTTGGTTGGGTCATGTTTCCAACCACAAAGGGCGATATTATGAACCCCAGCTTCATCCAAATCGCCGAATCTTTGGTTGACGCGGTGGGCGATGCCTCGATCTGGTGGGATCGGCCGTCCTTGCGCCACATACGAGGGTTGTGTGGCGCTTGCGCGTGTAGCACCGCTTCCAACCTGGCCATCTGCTACGTGCTCCTGCAGCTGTGGAGTTGGGAGCACTTCCCTATTGGGCGACCGACCATCGAGAGAGCGGCGCACCCGTACACTATAGACGGACCCGGCCCACATGACCCCATAGACGCGCCGACCATGGGCTTACGGTGGACTGCTGCCCGTTTGCGCTGGGCCAGCGCAAGACCGGCGAGGTGCTACTCGTTGTACCACAACGAGTTCGAGTTGTTGCACGAGAGCGACATCATCTGGTGTCCATGGCATCCTACTTTCCTGCTCGATATAGCGCCGCACGGGATATCCCTGCAATGCATCCAGGACATACCACTGTGGAAGACGACCTGTCACCTGGTATTCTCGCATATGGTGGAGCCTTACGCGCGCGCGCGTGTCACGGCGATTTGGTGTACCGATCGTGCCCCGGACCGCGAGCCCTGGATCGAGCCGTACACACGTGAGTCAAACTTAATTCGACTATTGTTTGCAGTCCTTACGTCTTATTTTGTAACATTAATCTCTTCGGAAATGCAGGCAAACAAGGTGGGGTGGGCAGATTAGGGACTGGCCATTGCAGCGGCAGCAGCGGATTTCGGCATGGATGAACGCGGCCCATGTGGATGTGCGGGGTGGCGGCGTCCGTGCGGCCGTGAGTCGTGCCGTGCTTACATGGAGTGGTACGTGCCGCGCAACGCGCCAAGATCGACCATTTCTCCTCCGGGCGCGCAGAGGAGGTGACACGGCCGACGCAAAGACCACGAGCCCTCCGCGCCGCGTCACGATCGTCACAGCGCTTCCCGACTTGACGAAGCGGTACGACACCTACCACCTCTGGTTCGAAGTTTCATTGAGTCGTACCTTTCATTAATGAACATGTTACGTATGTCACTGCAGTTAGAGGGGGCGCTGCGCGTCCAGAGCGCATCGGACGACGCTCTCAGCAGCCCAGATAGAACCCCAGCCGGGTATAAAAAAGTTTTGAAGCACATCTCGGCGGAGATGAAGAAAATTGTAAAGAACTTGAGCCGCGGTCGTTCGAGGCGGACGCCATCAACTGGGGGGGCCGTGCTTACCCGCTGGGTCACCACGACCTAGGGAGTCCGGCAGACGTCATAGCGTTTCCGGGTATGGAAGCATGCATCCAACTGGCGCTCCCCGTCGGTCATCTGCACTGCACATCCGGGAGGTACGGGGTTCTTAGTTTACGTCCAGAGTGTTTACCTGTACTAACATCGTTCCGTCTTGCAGCCTTCAGTTCCCCGTGGGGGTGACGGCCAGTTCACGTCGACTGATGATGAGGATACGGGCCTCCCAGCTCGTGCGAGGGAGCAGTACACAACACTAGGGGACGATCAGTGGCAGCCAGGGTTTCTAGCGTACTCCGGGCAGAGTTCCTCCGGGTTGCTCCACCGTCGTCCCTGAGCGAGCTCCTCCAGGTTCGGTGCCCCACCGTACGTCGCAGGCCAGAGCTCCTCCGGGTTCGGTGCCCCATCGTACGTCCCAGGCCAGAGCTCCTCCGCGCAACCGGAGTTGGATGCCTCCGTGGATGAATTCTCGGACTTCTCCCCAGCCGATCACGGCGACATGTACGCCTACGGTGCTCTTCTCCGAGTCGACCCTCTTGGTCCACCTCCGCCTCAACGATCTCCATACCCTCTCGAACCGACACGCGTTCTCGGACCGGTGGGCGTATTCGACGGTCATGCTCGGCGCAAAACAAGGCGCGCGCGCGACGCAACCGCAGCGAGGAGAGAGTAGTGGCTCGAGCGAGTGAGCCATATAGTATCGCGTGTTATGCGATTTTGTTTTACTATATTTGTACACATATTTTGGTTCCTATGTGTGTACTTGCCCTTCGTAAAATATAGGAAAATTTGAAACTTTTGTGGAACCTCCGTGATAGTTTTGTTTGCTTCTTTATTTTTGTAGTAATTTGAAATGATGATTGATAAGCATATCGATTTTGAAGCATATTAGACATTTGTCACGCCATTTGGTACGCGTGACATTGCATAACTCGTTTTGAAGTTGGGATCATGTTGTTAATGCGAGTTGCGAATTAAAGTAGACTTTATAATAAAGCTTGGGCTTGCACGCGCAAATGGTTTGGTTACGTGCATAACAAACAACATCATGCACGATGCAACAAACCGACCGACTCCTACGATACATATGCGCCTTTTGGAATTGAAATAAATTCGACATTCGATGGGCGACTAGTGCGGAATGGCCGGACCTCTGCGTGGAGCGGGGCCATTTTCCTTCTTTGCGCTTCGTTGTTGGACTCCTCGCGAGCCTCTTTGGCCTTGGCGCGCAAGTTCCCTCTTTTGTCGCGCTCCGTCTCGCGAGCCTCGCGTTCCTGCGATTGCATGCCTCGAGATGAGCTTTGCCTCCGACGTATCGCTCGTTTAGCTCGTCGTTGCGCGCTCCTCCTCCCGGATCTCGTGTGATCTTTTGTCATTCCACTCGTAGAAGTCGAGAGTCCACCGGTCATGCGGTGGATCTCCTATCGATCCACTTGCGGTAGTCACATAGTGCATCAGGGACTACGAGTAGATGAGAGAGGTTGTTAGTGCGCACTTTCAAAGAGGAAAGTTACGAAACATCTTATCAGATCTTACCGGTGCGATAACTTCTCGTGTCGAAACGACGATCGGGATAGTCGAGAGTAGTTTGTACAACCCGATAACGCATGCCTAGGCTTAGCGGATGCTTGGACTTGAAGAACTTGCACGGGTCCTGCACCGGCGGAGGCGGCGTCTCCCCTCCGGTGGGTGCCGCGCGGCGCCGGTTGGAGGTTGGGTGGGGTTCTTCTCTCTGGGGCCTCTTTGGCCTTAGCCTCATTGTGGAGAGCTGCGATCTGGCGTCGCCTCTTGCCGACCGGCCGCGGAGCCCTGCTTCATCGTCCATCTCCCAGCAGCCCTTGCGGTTGCGCATCTCGTCCCATTGCTTCGTCATCTTGTCCCATTGCTTCTTCGCCTCTTGTCCATCTCGGCGTGGTCAAGGAAGTTGTCTTTGTAGTGTTGGGTTTTGTTGTGTATTGTTCTCTCCTGTATCCTCCACCCTTTTATAAGCAACCTAGTTGGAATGGAATGATTTTTTATGCACGCAGTCTTGTCTTGTCATGTCATGTCGATATGGAAAGTCGACAAGGTAGAGTGTTGTCACGTCCGGCTTTGCGTAGTAGTCATGTCAACGCGTTTGCGAGTCATGTCTTTTCTGCATGCGGCGAGGAGGTAGAGTGTTATCATGTCGATCAGTAAAGCGGCGGGGTGGAGTGTTGTCACATCGTGCTTTGCGAGAGTAGTCATGTCCACATTTGGAGAGTCGTGCTTACCCTAACCATAATAGCCCAAATAATTTTAATTAAGATGTCCGCGGCGCGGTAGGACTCGGGGACCTACCCCTCGCGAACGCGTGCGGACTGCCCCTCGGGCGGACGCGCAGACGGACTGCCCCCTCGGCGGGCGCGGTGGGACTGCCCCTCGGCGAGCGCGGTAGGGAGGGACTGGGACTCGCTCCCTCGCGAACGCGGTGGGACTGCCCCCTGGCGGACGCGGTAGGGACTGCCCCCTCGCGACGCGGTAGGGAGGGACTCGCCCCGAAGCGACGCGGTGAGGACTCGCCCCTCGGCGGGCGCGGTAGGGAGGGACACGGGACTGCTCCCTCGGCGAACACGGTGGGACCTGCCCCTCGGGCGGGCGCGTAGGGACTCGCCCCTGCAGCGGGCGCGGTGGGACTGCCCCCTCGGCGGCGCGGTCGGGAGGACTCAGGACTCGCTCCCCGCGGGCGCGGTGAGGGACTGCCCCTCGGGCGCGCGCAGGAGGACACAGGACATGCCCTCGCTAGCGGCGCGGTGGGAGGGACACGCCCCTCGGCGGGCGCGGTAGGGACTGCCCCCTCGAACGCGGTAGGGAGGGACTGCCCCTCGCGAACGCGTAGGGACTGCCCCTCGCGGCGTGGTAGGGACCTGCCCCCTATGGTGCGGCTATTTAAAGGCTCGACCGCACACTCGGTCGATCGTTCCTCTCAGGAAAGTCTCCCTCTTTCTGAGGTGCCTCCCGCTCCTGAACTTACCATCTGCCGAAGTCGGCGTAACGGTAAGTTAATTTGATCAACAATCGTATTACTTTAATGGTGTGTTTAGGCTTAAATAGTGTTTTGTTTTCGCTGTAAATGGAGACACTTTACGTGTTCCACGGAAGCGTTCGTGCGGTCCGACGGAGTTGATTTGTCCAGCTGCGAGCGCGCCTTCGTCAACGTTCCCAACCTGGCACACGTCGATTTGCTCGATCTACGACGGTGCATTCGGCAACTGTTCGATACGCACGTCGCTAGGAACAAGATAGTAATAGAGGCGGTCACGGCCACCACGGTCCCACCACACGGCCATATATCGTGGGGCCTTACGAAGGTGACTAGCAGTGCCATGTGGGCACAGTACATGCAGATCGTTACCAATCCTCACGCTCCAATGTATGGACGACCCATGGTGTATGTACATTTTGTTTATCCTACTCAATCCGCAGGGGGGGGCGCGGTTCAGGGAGGCAGCGACGCTCTTCTCCCCCTCTTTGGTTTGTTGACGACGAGTGAGCTCTCCAGAGCCCCAGATGTCGTTAGGGAGTATGCTCCACATCGTGGAGATTCAGGTAGTTTCGAACCGAATGAGGGTGTGGACAAATGGGGACGTGCACGTGTTGATTTTCACGAGATTGTCGATGCCATATCCGAGGGCTCATCCGAGGGCACTGCCACCGAAGATGAGGCGAACTTTAACTCGCAATCCAAATGAGGAGGAAGCCGGCGATGAGGAGGTATCGTCGGTGGCATTGTTTCGGCCGACACCGACTACGTTCCAAGTCCGCTGGATTGTCAGCGGCCTCTTCCTTGTTCTTGCCCAAGAGCACGAGTCTTCGTGGGCCTTCGATGCGGACACCACAGCTTGTGGGGCAACATTTCCCACAAAGGTGCGCGCCAGCAAGCTATCGTGACTTTCGCGGTGAAGACCGTCGGACTTACCGAGTTTACAGTGTGTTTGTACGTTATTTGTTGTACCTTTAACTATGTACGATCGATCGCACTAACTATTATCGCCTTCCATTATCTTTCTGCAGTCTAATCCGACACTTACGTAGTTAAGTGCGTGGTTAGCTCTTGCCACGCAAAGTCCGTGGCGAGATTCCTCAGGCGGAACGACCTTCCGCATCACGATCTGACATCACACATGTGAGCTTCAAGAGCCATTGCAAATGCATAAGAACGTAACCTCGCGTACATCGCAAGCATCATAAGCCATGTAGTTGTCGCCGATTTGACCGTTTCGCCGAAGGTCCTCATGGCTAACGTAGCAAATACAATAGACTATGGCGTTAGCTACATGAAGGTATGGCGGGCGAAGCGTAAGGTCCTCGAAGGGTTGTATGGTACCTACAAGGAGGCGTACGACCTAGTCCCAAGAATGCTCAAACAGATTGCGGATGCTAATCCGGGACATGCGTCAATAGGGTAGACAGGCCCGACCCATCGAACAACCCACATTCGCTAATCCTTGATCGAGTCTTACGGGCATTTGGCGGCGCAGTCCATGGCTTCTCCCATCTGCCGTCCCGTCCTAACTATGGGCGGTACTTTCCTTTGCGGGAAGTACAAGGGCACCATTCTCACCGCTATTGCGGTGATGCGAACGACGGTTGCTCCAGATTGCCTTTGCAATTGTGGAGAATGAGAACAACGATAGATTGGTTGTGGTTCCTACTAAACATAAAGCAACATGTTGTAAGGACCGACCGAATGTGTGCCTCATAACCGACCATCATGCGGGTTGTTGTCCGCTACTGCGCACAATGCGAAGCGGTACAAGCCCGCCGTACCAATGGAGCGACATGCGCTGCGTTGGTGCATGCGGCATGTGGCGCAAACTTCCACACGCTTCGAAGCAAAGACCTCATGAAGAAGTTCAAGAAGCTCTGCTGCAGAACGAGCGCAAGTTCGATGCCGTCGGCGGGAGCTTGAGGTCGAAACCAAGCGCAACGGGAAGGTTCGCCCACCGCACCGCAGCGAGTTCGCCGAGTGGATAAGCGTGCATGCACCGACTATGAGAAATGGTCCTTCTTCACGACACCCATGGTGCTCGATGCGCATCATGACAACCAACATGTCCGAGGTCTACAACGGTGTGTTGAAAGGGGTTCGTGCCCTGCCCATCACCGCTGTTATCGAGGAGACATGGAATCGCACGGTCGGTTACTTCGTCAATCGGGCAATGATGGCCAAGCAGCATTTGGACGAAGGGAAAGAAGATCGGAGGTTACCCTTGCCTACATGGGCAGGAAGATTACCAAGGCTCGATCCCATGTGGCTATCACAATGGATGGCGTGAGGAGGAAGTTCGAGGTCCGCCTGCGGGACAAGTACGTTCGTGGCCACACGAGAGGTGACCGGAAGCATGTTTGCACCATAGGCGATGTGGCAGTTTGCTCCTGCAACAAGCCTCAACTCCTCCACAAGCCTTGCTCCCACGTATATGCCGCATGTGCTGTATTTCATCAATCTTGTAGCATGTATACGTCGGAGTACTACGACATACGACACCTGTATGATACTTGGAACGGGGAGTTCAACTCGTACGGCGTGGAAGGCCACTACAGGGACATATGGCGGGCGCGATGAAGTGGTCACCGAATGAAGCATCGCGCATCCGTGCCGTGGGAGGCGTCGATCAAGGCGCATCCGCAACGACATGGACGCGAGCCAACGTGGAGATCGGCCAAGAGCAATAAGGTGCAGGCTATGCAAGACTCATGGGCACTCATTCCGAAACTGCCCGAGTAGACCTTCTTCGTCCGGCGCCACCTAAATATGGGTCTGTGTTTGAAATGTAAGAAAATAAGAAGAAAATGAGTCCGCACCTTGTTCTGTACCAGATGCAGCGTGTAGGTCGTACTATGCTGCGAAGCAATAAATGATATTGTACGAACATTTATTGGTCCTCTTGATTCTCATGTAGTCCCCAACGTAGACTAAGTCCATCGCATTTACGTAAACCGGCTATATAAAGGCCTCCTATGGGTTCACCACAAGACATCTCGTTCACCTCCCATCCTAATTCAACTTCCAAACAATGTCGTCCGGAGGACCGACCCAACTCAACTCCCGAGTGGCATGAGCGGCGAAGTGCCATTGCGGGTTTAGGACAATCTGTCCGTGTGGTTCGATCCGGACCAACACTACGGTTGTAGGTACTTCACGTGCCTGATCCGGACAACGACCGTGGTAAGAACGACGACTAAATCTTTGGGTTCTCGTTATCTTTTCTCAACCTGATCCATGACATATGCCACTATACACGTAGCCTTGCAAGTGGATCGAATGGGTGGATCGGGAGTTCCCGGTATGGCCAAGAAAGATCCCACGGTGGTGGAAAACAAAGGCCAATACTTTGTGAAGATGACTCGGGGCGCGAGATGGTCCGAAAAATCAGGGAGGAGCAAGAGCGGCGCGTCAGCGTGGACCACATCCGTCTAAACGGTAAGGAGGATGAGCTTGCTCGGAGGAGGGAGCAGTTAAGCCTGCGTGAAGCAGCCATCAAGCGTCAAGAGCAGGAGCTCAAAGTCCGGGAGGCACTCACAAGAAAAGAAGGATGCAACAACCATCTTGAGTAGCGCGACAGAAGGGAAAACAACCACGCTGCACTCCAAGAGAACAATGTAATACACCCAAAGAAGTTAAATTCTCTAAGGCATGTTAGGATTAGTGGTGGGACTAGCTAGAGTTCCACACATGCCATGTATTGTTTCATGTACTGCACATGTAGCGCTGCATTGATTAGTACAAACAATACTCAAACGTGTTCTTATTTTTACGTGGGGGGGAATTTCTACGTTCATTGATTGGTACAACCAATACACTTACACCAAATACCGATAAAAATTCTGAACGAATAAAAATTCTTAAGAAAACAATCTCATGTACCACAATCGCTTGGATTTCAAATACATAATCAAGTACAAGTTACAACATATAATACACTTCTTTTGGTACTACTCCTCACGCTCCGCCTCACGCTACGGGCATAGGACCTCGTGCGCCCTTCCGCGTCGTGTTCGCCCATAGGTCTCGACGAATGCTCTCTGTGGGAACGTGAGCCTGCTCGGGTGACCGTGGGTTCTCGCGCAGTCATATCGGGCCTCTCGGCACCGTGTCATCGTACACGGGGCGCTACATGCGGGGCGGCGTTGACAACAAGTCGGTGAGCCAAGCATTAGGATCCGTAGTATGATCCGTGGAGGGCCACCAACTCGGCTCACCTTGAGAGACGATTTGGGTAAACTGCCCGGGGTACGCTTCACCTTGCGGGGTGAGCTGCATAGGGTACGGTGTGTAGCCCGACTGGCACCATGGCGCCGTATCGCCCATCGGAAATTGTCCGAGAATGTCGGACTGCGAGGGAGAATCTGGGATGACATCCGCGGCTGCGGGTTGCACGTTCGTGCTGTCTGGGATGTCCTCTTCCTGCCTCCGCGACGACGACGGCATGTGCGTAGGGTCCCTCCGCGACGACGACGGCCTCAGCGTACGGTCCCTCCGTGACGACGACGGCATCAGCGTAGAGTCCCTGCGTCGGAACTGCGCGACGATCCGCCGCCCGTCTGCTGCTGCGGCGCTGGGTCGACTCGCTCGGACGGGAAGATGGAGGGGGTGAGGGTACGTGACGACGCTCCGTCCGATGCCTCAGGTCGACATCGCTGGGCCTTCCACAGCTCATGTTGCGAACGACCCGCTTAACATCATCAACAATCGTCTTAATCACCGTAACAAGGTGTTCTACTGTGTTGTTACTACCCGCCGAGTTCCCGCGCCACGCCCACAACACTCGCAAACGGTCCACCGCTGCCAACAAACAAAATTGTGTTAGTTAATCCTAAGTCCGAGGGTGGTTATCAGACTCGTGCTCAACGCATCGAGTCGCCACGCGCGTCTTTGCGGTGCGGGTCCAGCCCCAAGCCCAAGCGTTCCGCGTGGCTAGGATCTTCAGGACGGGCCGGTGGGACGCCTGTCAACCTCGTCGCGTGCCGTGCGTCGTACCACTCCAAGTGGGTGTCGTCGTCCCTTCATCATATGGCCGTGCCTCCCGCAAAGCGGAATCGGTGGCGTTTGCCACGCATCTACCCACGTGCTGCGTGCGAAGCGATCGTCGCTCTTGCGGCCCTTCTTCGCTTGCACGAAAGTCAAACAAAATCAACAAATTATGGTAGGGTAATAACACATGAGTAAACGACCTACAATATTATTAAGCAATACATTACACTTACAAGTGACTACGCCGCAGCGGTCGCCTAGAGCGGGGAGTCTCCGTGCGATCGGAATCGCCTCATCACCCGTTGAGGGTTGTAGGGCTCAACCATATGGGAGAACACGGATGAGAAGTTGTCCTCCAATGCGCCTCATCCCGGTGGCATAGCAAGCTCGCATCGTCGGGCGCCGTGGCTCGCACGAAGACATCCGCCCAAGGAGCCCATATTACGTCGTCCTCGTGCAGGGCCTCGACGTTGTAGGAATTCGGGTATACGCGACGCGCTCGCCCCTAGCCCACCCCAAGATCGCCATATCCATCGGGATCCCATGGTCGGGCCTTCCACGGATCCTCTCGTCCGCCCAACCATAGAAATGTTGTGTGTGCGGGTAAGGGTGGACGGAGACCGGAAGTACGGCCGCCCTACTGACAAAGTGCTCCCACGACCATAGCTGTAATAGCGTGTGGCAACCCGAGAGCACGGGCTCTGTTCCCGTGCGACGCTGCGGGCGTCGCGACAAAGCCGCGATCGTAGCACACATGCATACCAACCCCAATCGCATCTGCGGCACATCCTCATCGTCGGCGTCCACGATGGACTCCGCAAGGTGAATATAACTCGGGTACACCAAGTCCCCCTGCGTGCTAGGGAACATGACCCACCCGAATAAAAATAACAAATATGCAATTAGGTGGCATCGAACCACCTCCTCCGGTGCGTTATCTGGGCAATGCATGAAATTTCGCAGCCAAGCGTGCGGGATGCCCTTATACTTGTCGGGGATAGGATGCCCGAAGCGATGATGGAGACGCGCCTTCCAGTCCACAGACTTCGGCGGGGGAACAACTGCACGGCCTCGCACCGGCAGGCCGGTTATGAAGCTGACGTCTTGCAGAGTCACGGTCATCTCCCCCCACCGGAAGTGGAACGTGTGGGTCTCCGGCCGCCAACGATCAACCAAGGCGGAAAGAAGGCAAGCATCAATCAGGAGGTTCTGCCCCATGTTCAGCATGCGGGCGAACGCAATCAGTCCAGATTGACGAAGCCTCGGAACAAACCGTTCGTCCAACGGCCACGTCTCCCTCGGTCCCCGTGTCACCAGAGTTGGTGGTCCATCGCCACCGATCCAAGCATGACAGCGATGCTGGGCGTCCCATGCCTCCTCAAGTAGGGGTGGTAGAGTACGTGCCATTGCTGCAAATACAGAGTAAGTAGTTAGCAAAATCTAAACGCTATAAATTTCAATCAGCAAATATTAATTACGTAATTACCAAATCAGAATGCTAAGCAGATTGCTAATCAGATTGCTAATTAGAATGCGCTGCGGCTTATGATCGATTCAGAACGCGCTGCGGGTTTATAAACGGAGAAAAATACGACAGCGAATGAGATCAGATCGACAAGATCGGAATGCGCTGCGGCTTATGATCGATTCAGAACGGCTGCGGGTTTATAAACGGAGAAAAATACGACAGCGAATGACATCGCCAAGATCGATCGCGACACGACGTGACGTAAGGTGGGTCAAAACAAAACACAAATAACGAAAAACAGAAAAAAAAAAACAGTCAAAAACAAAATAACTTTCGGTGCAATTGCCGGGCCCGGGCCGGGGCAGCGTCCTGCCGGTGTTTGCAATAAAAAGTTAGTGAGCAGACAATTAACTGCGGTAGCAGATATTTTGCCCTCATTGCAGGGATCCGGTGAATGTGTTCTTATCGAGGCTAAGCAAATTGTAATTTTTTAAAATCCTTTGTTACATTTTAAAATTTCTTGCAACCCTAATCCTAACCTAATTAACTAACCTCAAACTAACCTAATTAATCCCTAACTTTTACTAACTTTTTTTTTTACTATTGCGGTCCGCTAAAACCCTAACTACCATTTTTTTTAAACCCTAACTAACCGCATGGGGGGCGTGCGGCAGAGGCCGCCGCATGGGGAGCGTGCGGGCGTGTAGAGGAGAGAGGTGAGAGGAGAGAGGTGAGGTGGCGGGCGGGGCCGGGGCGGAGGTGGCGCCGCGGGATTGGCCGGGGGCGGGGGGAGCTGATGAACCGCGCCCGGTATCGGGGGCAGGTCCCCTGCCGCTCCCGGTGCCGGGGGTAGGCCCCTCCCGCGCCCGTTAGCCGCGGCACGTCTACTGTTCACGGGCTATTTCCGCTAATTATTTCCGAATGGGGCTACTTTTGAAAATAAATTATGCTACAGGGCCAAAACAGTAAAAATTTCCACTCTACGTCTCCTCTGAAGTCCATCCCTCTGTGATATGCGACGAGCCATCCCTCTGTTCTCTCCCGCTCACACTATATTTTCTTAAGTACAAGGTGAACGCACACACTTTATACACACCACATACACTATTCATACACACAAACATGTGCGCATCCTCTATACACGATGCAATCTATCGAATACATCTAAGGCCACACAGAGTACAGACACATGTTTTTTCACTGAGCATGCACACATATATGTACTCTAAAAATAGTAGACATCAGTGCCAAGTCTGAGACTTAACCATAGTGCCAACTTCCACTCTCTCTATCTTTTAATTGATCGTGTACGGTTTTTTTGTTGATGTAAATTAATATAAATTAGAGAAACATGGTATGTGTGGGCCGAATTTAGGCCGAAAGCCCAACCTATGCTTGGCCCAAATTTGGCATAGTAAGACGAGATTCATTTATATTAGTCTACTCTAGTACTATTAGGTGGGTATAGAATTCAAAGAAGTACAAGCTCAATCCAAGCCTATGTGTTAATCAGGATACACTCGTTCCTATTCCTGCCGTTGCGAGAAGAATGTAATTAAGTTTGCCATAGTTCACCATGCTGAGAGGTGCATCCGGGCCTCGAACTAGGTAGACTTTAATCTGAAAATCTTACCAACGTTAAAACTCATAAATTTTTTTTTAAAAAAATCACCGAGCATTTGAGTTAGCTCCAAAAGCAACGGACTCAGCCTGAGACTCAGGCCGTGCCAGCTCCGTCCCTAACCATGACCAGCCGGCTACGTCAGCAAGTAGATTTTCCATTATCGAGGACCTGGCCGGATGTCATGTTACTGTTTACTTTTTTGAGGTGAATATATCAATTCATTGCTACATAAATCTATGTGTTTAGATTAAGCTGGAATTAATCCACTCTATGTTCGGAAGAAACCAGTTACAAATGAACTACATACATGTATATAGCATTTGAGTTTTGACACACGCGTTGACGACTAATATAATTAGTAGATACACCTCTCTTTTAGAAAACTTTACGAATTTTAAAGCACAATAGTTAATATTAGGTGATGGCAAATACGTACCAACCTATATAAAATAAATCAAATTGAAGATTAGACATAGATGTAGACTTAAATATTAGGCAGGGGAAAATTAGCTACTTTGCTTTAAAATTCGTAAACCTTTTTAAAAAGAGGTGTACCGGAGCATATCCAGATAAGCAGAAGTTCAGTAAAACAACACATCAATTTGCCTGCATACGGAACGAAGGGTCAATGGTCTGTTGGCGGGATCAAGGATGCTCGTTCCCACCATGCTTATTTAACCAGAGTACAAGCGTGTGCTGACGCTCCATAAGCGTGTGGACGCATACAAAGAACAACTCAAAGTTTACGCACCTTATTTAAGGTGGCGCCACGAGTTTGATCGCGCGGTGGTGCATGCCGCGGATCACAGGGCCACGGGGGCTGTGCCGCTTGGACACGCCGTAGTAGCCGCGCGCGTTCCCCGTCTTCTTCTCCGGCCGCGGCGTGTAACAACCAGCGTTGATCGCGGCGCCCTGCTGCCTCCGGCCGGACGACGGAGAGCGAGTGATCATGTAATCTTGTCATTTTCTAATAATTCAACGATAAGTTGTTGACCTGTTTAGGATTTAAGGAAGTGCGTACCGATCACACTGGGAAACATGCGTGCAGTCCCACTGTCCCAGTGTCCAATTAATTGCATGTGATGATCTTCTTTTTTTCAAAAAAGTTTCCAACGAATTGCATGCGTCGTCACTCACACGCGCGCAGTACGTATCGACGAATTACCACTACCATGGGGAAGCTATTGGAAAGCCAACGAACTGATATGGATATGTATTGCCTGCGTGCGGCTTCCCAACCATGGAAGTTGCGCACGTTGATGCGATGCGCAATATAATCTCGGCCGGCCGGCCGGCCGCGTTGGCCGTACGCACTATATATATGCATACTCAGCTTATGATGTATATACGCAAGCGCAGTACTGTATAGGCAGGGACTGAGACAAGGGTGCTAGGGGTAGCCCTGGCCTCCCTCATGCTCCATGCAATCCCTTGTGCATGCATGGATGCGTTAGAAAAAAATAGCAGCGAAGTTTTATTTGGTCTCTTTCAATGCAAAAATGATATTAACTGGTCCTTCGTTATATTTTCCAAACTCCGTCCCTGTATAGGTCAAAGACAAAACAACAATCGATCATCGGTTGCACGAATATCATAAGAGAAGTTTGCGAGCTTTTTTTTTTTTTTCTTAAAAATCAAATTCTAGAACATTAGATCGTTTCAAAATTTATAAAACTCTGGTACCTTGTCACGCCTGGTTCAGAGAAGTATATGCAGCGAAAAATGCGTGATGAGGAACAGGAGCGGCGTGATGAGGAATAGGAGCTGTGTCCTGGCTGCTGTGTGGGTCCGGGTGGCGTGCGTGAGTTGTATCGCGTGATTGGTTTAGGAGTGGACCCAGCTGGTCAGGGAGAGGGAGTTGAGGGTTTAAAAGGAATGGTACTGTGTAACGTCTAAACATGGAATGAGAAATCGATATAGCTTCTCCCCCCTATTCTGTTCTTCCCCGTCTCCTCCTGCTTCACAAATCCCCAATTCTCTCTCTCAAATTACCGTTCTCTGTTATCTTTGGTCATCGGCGGCGAGCGTCGTAGTCCGGACATAACAAATCCTCCCTATAGTTTTGCAAAACTCACCGGCGCCTCCACCCAACCACGCACCCTCCTTGATTCCTCCCTATTGTCTTGCTAGCGTGTCAGCGTTAACTGCTTGCTGTGCTCATATATGGTGCCTGCCAATGCGAGAGCGGCGTTGGCGCCACTTGCCTCCTTGTTCATCGTCCCTCCCTCGCACACCGTTACTTACCTCGCTCACAACCTCTAGCGGTGCCACCGCCTCCCACCGCCCCAAACCTAACTTGAATCCTTGTCTCCTTAGTGCACCGTCGTCGACTGTACCGCCCACCGCCCGCAGAAGCCAAGAGGTGGATGCACTCGTCGCCTATGGGATCAAACCACCCACGGGTTTTTGAGCAATCAAAGGAGACCATGTTGTATTAATGCTATAATCTAGGTTTAGCAAAGGGTTAGACCCCACGTGGTTCTAATCTTGGCTCCGCTGCTGGCCAGTGCCCCGGATGCCTTATTTCTCCGTCGCCAGCTGCCACCCACCAATGAAGCTCCATCAGTCCATCACTAGCTTGTTGAAATATAAGGTTGGGTGGCCTGGCCGAATAGAACCTTGAAAACCTAACTAGAGCTGAAGTCTCATTGTATGCCCCCGTTTCACAATGTTTGTCTATGACTTCGGGAGTCTCCGTATCAGAATATTTGACCGTTGAGGAAACACTACTACAGAAAGCGTCATCACAGACGGTTCGGAACCGTCATCACAGACGGTTTTTCGAACCGTCTGAAAAAGTTCATCTGTGATAACAGACATTATCACGCACGGTTCAAAAACCGCTCAGGATATGAATATCGCGACGGTTGAAAGTAGAACTGCTCGTGATAGTAGTTATCACTGCACGGTTCTACTTCCAACCGCTTGTGATAGTATATTTTCGCAGCGCTCAACAAGAACCGCTCAGGATATTATCATCGCTGCGGTTCTTGTTAAGAACCGTCTGTGATAGTTTTTTCAACTGCAAAAAATACTAAATGTATTCCCTTGGTCGTCCCGCCTCTCGCCTCGGCACTCGCCCACCTCGGCTCCACTCGCTCATGAGCCTTCAAGAAGGCCATGATCTTGTCCTAGTCGCGAGCTCCTCGAAAGGCACATCCTTATCCTCATCCCTGCCCTCCTTCCTCATGGCCGCATCGCCAGCTTGGGCTTCGCTGCCTCCGCCGCTGCAAACTGAAGCATTTGTAAAATCATCAAGCCACATTGTTCCCCGTCCATTCAATCAAAAAAACTATATTCAAGCACACATTCAATCACAAAATTGTATCCAAGCACACATGTATACCTCGATCTAGGAGAAGCCGGCGGGGGGGAGGACAGCGCACCGGGAGGAGGAGGGCGGCGCTGGATGGGGCGGCACCGTGGGGAGACGCCGGCCGGCCGTCGGGGGGAGGACGAGCGGCGGGAGGAGGAGGCCCGGTGGAGGGAGCACTGGGCGACGATGGGACGAACGGGTGGGACGAGGGCCGGCGGGGAGAAGGGAGCCCAGAGGTCACGCTGGATTTGGGGGACTCCTTATTAATATATAAGGACTTCTGCTACTCCCGCTCACGCATTCAAAATTTCCGCGCACGTATTCAAAATTTTCGAACTCCCGCGTTGTGAATCACATATCACGAGCGCCGTATCACCAACCGTCTGTGATGAGGTACTTATCACAAACGGTTCGTGATACGAACCGTCTGTGATAGTATCACAGACGGTTCTATTAAAAAACCGTATGTGATAATCTGCAGTATCATAGACGGTTCTATTAAAGAACCGTCTCTGATAGTATCATAGACGGTTCTATTAAAAACCGTCGCGATATCAGATTATCACGACGGTTTTTTAATAGAACCGTTTATGATATTATCGAGACGGTTCTTTAATAGAACCGTCTATGATACTGAGTATCACAGACGGTTTGTATTACAAACCGTCTGTGATAGGCCCCGACAGACCCAACACAGACGGTTCTATTTTAACCGTCTGTGATGAGGTGTCTACTATTGCATGTTTTGTAGTAGTGAAAACAAGAGTATAGCTATTGCAATGTTTTCACTCTCTTCCCTATTTAAATGTTTTGAAAGAGGTTAAGTGGTTATATTATTTCATTTAATAGAGGTATGTATAGTCATTTCTAGCATTGTACTAGCCCGGCGAATGATAAACCCTCACTTCACCCGGGTTCCTTCCGCTTCAGTGAGACATTCACCGTTGTATCATAAGGCTTTGTTCCTGACGCCTCGATGAAGGAAGCCCTTTTTGAGCAAACCTTCCTAGATTGCCCTAGTACTACGCCCTACCAACATGCAAGACTAGACCTAGATAACTTAATCAGCTAAGACCGCCCTATTTCACCCGTGTCGTTGTATGCTTACGCTTGGTTGGATACACTGGCGTTCAATAGTGAAAGCGTATTTCCTTTGAACTAAAAGTGGCTTTTGCATTTTTGCATTTTTTTCTTCTGAAAATCAATTTCTTACATATGGGCCCTACATGTCAGCCTCTCAAGTTTTAAATTTGTGTTTTTATTTAGGAAAGGAGTGATGGTCCCACATGCATAGACTCAATAGTTATTAACTAAATAATTAACCCTAATTTGATTTTTATCCCAGAGTTTTAAACGTTTAAAAAATGAAAATAGTACAGGGGCCCGCATGTCAGTTACTCATTTTACTAAAACACGTTTAAATTAGATTTTCGATTAGTTTTTCGGGCAGTCCCCCATGTTAGTGACCAGTTACACTTAACTATTGTGATTAACGCTAAACTAATTCTAACCGCGAGTGGGCCCACTCTTAGAGAGAGAAAGAGAGTAGCACATAGTGTGCCACGCCTGCTTGGCGAGCTCACTGGTGGTGAATGACGCAGCGGCTTGGCTCGGGGATGGGCAAAATGAGTTCCTGGTGTGATGGTGTTTCTACTGGATGGTGGTGGTGGGGCAAGGGGTGGCCGAAGCATTGTGGGCGATGACTTCCAGAGGCAACGCAAAACAAGGCCGCAACGATTTTCACGACCGCGGAAGAAGCAAAGCAACAGATGGTACGCATAGGCTCTAGTGGACTATTGCGATGCTATTGGCGATAGTACGGAGACCAATGGTCACCGGAGTGGCAGCGGCAATGCTCTCCGCAGCGGTGCCATGATTAGCTATGAGGAATGCTACGCTAGCTAATAATCCATCCTAATAGGCGTATTAGCTCCAAGAGACTACTAGAAGCTCACTAAGGGCATTTATGGCGTTGGAGGATGGTCGGAGAGGTTGGAGCAGCGACGGGCTGTGGCTGCGACGACGGCTTCATGGTGATGTTGCTCTACGGTGGAGGAGCCACACATTAGCTCACAGGTGTGCTAAGGATGGCGAAGGAGGAAGGCATTGACCAAAGACTCACTAGGGTGGCGGCAAACAGCAAAAGTGTCTACGACAGCAAGAATTAGGGAAGAAGCGCAGGCGCTTGGATTCTCTGTGAGATGGACATCATTGTCACAGCCCCAACTAATTAAATGGGATTAATATGTATTTCACTAACATGCACTATCAAATTCAAAACATTTCCATAATATATTGTACTTGGAAAATCTAATTTGAGGTGAACATACACATCAAAATTCGCATTCCAATTCAAACCAGTGATAAAAAGTTGTGATCATCATCTGAAAATAATTTATTTAAATACTACATTAATTATCATGAATTAATATAATTTTTACCAAATTTTTGGGACTAGTTTGAACCTCATTAAAATTCAAACAACATTTATAGACATACAACATGTTTGAATTTAAATATCACAAACTGTATTATGAACAGTAGGGTTTTATAATTTTTATGGGAACTATATACTCCCAGGAACCCCCACAAATTATTTGAGGATTTTATGAAATTTATTTCTATTTATAAAGCTCGGTCAAAGTAGTAACTCTAATTTAATTCTCACCAAAACACTAAACCAAACCGCCGACATCGTTCTCGCTCGAAGTCTAACTCGATGAAGTGACTCGGTCGAGTCCACTAAGTGCACCGCACGTTAGCCGCCGGATGAAAGATCAACGGCCCGTAATTCATACCGCTTCACCAACCGAACCACTTAACTCTTTTGAACCTCACCCTTGGATCTAGATCTAGCGGTCCACGGTGGGCCACGTTTCCAACCCGCGCAAACGAGGACACATCGACTGTGGGGCCGTGCCGCCAAGATCGCCATCTTCCTCCCGTCGTGTTCGCCAGCATCCAGCGCCACGCGCCGCGACGCTCTGCGGTGCTCCGTCGACGCCGTCAATCCGCCGCATCCGCTGGCCACCCGAACCACCTCCTCTTCACGCCGCCTCCACTCCGCCTTCTTCCGGGCATAATACCCCTCGGTGCCTGTTCTTCCTCACTTCTCCTCTTTTCGCAGAGGAGGAGGAAGCTCTTCCGCGCGCATCTCTCGTAAGCTTCCTCCGGTGATCCCACACTTCTCTACAATCCATACCGTGTCCATTTTCGCTATGAGAACTCCTACCTTTGCTTGTAGCTTCGGTTCACCTTCGTGCTCTAGCTCGTGTCCAGTAGCGCTCCGGTGGACATCACCTTGTGTTCTTCACCTCCGTGAGTTTCGACCTCTCTTTGCGCGTCACCTTGTATGCCTTAGTTTATCGATCAAAACCCCTCACTTGGTTTCGGCAATACACGACAGATCCAGCTTAATTTGAAGGTGTTCCTCTTGTCGCCCAAGGACAACCTTTCGCCTCCCACTTAGGTCCGGTAAGCTATTGTCAAATTCCTCGCTTCTATAGCTTCCTCCTATGATCTTTAAGTCATCTTGATCATTCTTTTCTCTGGGTTTTGCTCAGGGAATCCTCTCCTCGTGAAACCGAGTTGCCGCCACCTTCTTCTCCGGCGCCGTCACTACTCCAGCCATCTCCAAGCTTCCCCAAGCTTCTCACAGCTCCAGGTGACCTCCCCAAACCTTTAGGTAGCATAAGCAACCACCAGGTTGTACTGAGAAGCTCGGTCGAGCTACTTGCACTTTTGCCGTTTGAACCGCCGCCGCTTAACTCCGGCTAGCCGCCGTTCTGGGCCGGCTCAGTCGTCGGGACTACTCCCGTTAGGAGCGCCTTGCTATTCTACATCTGCCCATGCCCTTGGTTAGCGCCGCCGTGGCCGGAATCGCCGGCAAACCGCCGGTGGAACGCGCGGGACCGAAAGTCCCGTTGTCGTACGCCGACAACACTGTAGCCAATGATTAGGAATAAATGATAATCATTAGCATTTAATCCCTGTCTTAGCGACGCTAATGTCTCACTTACATGCGGGCTCCACGCACAGAAAACAGAAACGTTTTGGTTAAAACCACAGTGGCTGACATGTGGACCCTAAGACCCTAAACACGTGCTTAGAAACTAATTGTACCGAGTTAACCGACCGTCGGATGCGAAAGGAACGGCTGGATTTGTGAGACATTCGACCGCCCTAATGCACTCGAATATGGACCGTTGGATCTCGATCCAACGGCCGCAACCGCCGCCTAGGACGCACACGCGCGCGCTCGCCGCAGATGGGCAGCGGACGAGCGGGCCCGCTGGTCGCTGATCATGCTAGCGCCGCACTCGTGAGAAAAGTAGCTAATGTTTGTAAAATCCGAAAACCCTTTTCTTACACACTGAAAAATATGTATAACTTCTAAAATGCATAACTAAATCATTTCAACTTCAAATTGACTGAAACCACTTCTGGAAATTTACATTCTTAATGTACTTCCTATCAAAATTAGTTCCATACATGTCTCTGTAGCAGAGGGCTTTAATTGGAAATTTGTTCATTAAAATCATTATCTCTACTATAGGAAAATAGACTAAATCTTTAAAAATACATAAGTAAGTATTGGAAACTCCAAAAACAGTGAGACCACTTTTGATAATTTTCATTTTCAGTGAACTTAATTCTAAAAATGGTCTCCACCTTACCTCTGTCACAGAAACTATTATTGGGAGAATATACTCCTTAACTCCATTATTTTTATACTATAAAAGGCTGATAACTTTGAAAATCAATAACTAAATCATAAAAACTCCAAAAAGGACAAACTCAACTGTTTTTGACTTATAATAATATTGCCTATTTATCTATGTGATCCACGTACTCGCCACTGTTCTACAAAATTTCACGTCATAAATAAATTATATAATGACGACTTATTGAAATCTGAAATTCAAACCATTATAACTTTCACATGCTAAATCAAAGTGAAATAATTCTTTCACCAAAAATCATTTAAAATCATGACCTAACTACTGTAGAAAAATCATGCATTTTTGAGCATTTTGGTTTTTGTGTTGTTTTCTCGGTATTTATTTGATGTTATAATTATATAGATCCCGAGCATATTGATATCGACACTTACGCTACCGAGAGTGAGCAGCTACTGTACCAGCAAGGCAAGCATCTTTTGAACATTCTTTTGCATCATATTTGATCCCAGTTTTGGTTAAGATAGTGCAATGATAATTGCTTGCATGCTATTTTGATTATGTCAATATTTTTGTAATGTGTAGTTTAGATATGTCCTATGCTTGAGGTTAATCTTGAATTATGCCAACTCCTATATGCTTAAGATAGGATGTGTGAATTATGGGTTATAGAATTGCTTAGCCGTGCAAGTCTAGATACGGTAGTTCGATCGTCGGGAATAACCCGGCGGTTTTGGGATACACACAACTCTTACTTTATGTTTTTTTACTTCAGATCTTTGTAGCTGTTTTATGAGTTAAATTTTGTCATTTTTAAATGAGATTTGGTCCGGACAAGTGTTGGTTAGTGATGGTGCTTTGTGCACGAGCATTGGGTAAGTGGAAGGACTTGTCTGGACAATTGAGGACCGAACTTTGGATACCTACTGTTCAAGCAACACTCGTGTTGCCACACGCGGGTTGGGAGCCGTATAGTTAAGTAGGGGGAGGGTTTTATTGTGTTAAGTCCTTGGTGGTGTAAGGGGCATAGCGACCGTGAAATCCTATGTTCTTTGAGGAGCCGATGTAATCCTTTATAGTGTGCAAGGGAGCACCAATTCTTTTGTTTTGATTGCATCGGTATTTCCAATATAACTTGTGAGCCCCCTAGCAAGTGCTATCCGATGCTTGTACTAGGCAAGGAACCATCTCACAAGGGGACTTAGCTCAATAGGGCTTTCTTCTTGAAAATGATCAGATCTTGATTTACCCACGGCATACCATAGGAAGTGTGCTATTTCGAGGCCTCTGGAGGCTTACGGGCTAATCAAGTCGTGTGGGTAAAGTAGTACACCCTGCAGGTATTAATCTATTCGAATAGCCGTGTCCACTGGTTATGGACGCACCGCTGAAATTTGTGGTCGCCTATTGTTAGACTTTTAATTAAAATTGTGGTTAAACTTGGGATTCGCCATGAACGGGCTGTTCATGTGATTAGTATATCAAAGTGGGCTGCCACTTTGGTCTTTGTATGATTCAATTTGTTTATTATCAAATGCTTTACTACATGTTCGCTTCTACTTCAAATCTGATTTTTAAATGGGCACATGAAAACTAGTATGTATAGGATGTTAATTGTTGCGTCTCTTTCGCAAAAACTAAACCAATATGAGCCATCCTTTGAATGACCCTTATGCATAACTATTTTTATTTGTGTAAGACTTGCGAGTACACTTGTACTCACCGGATGTTTGTCGGCCTTTTCAGTGAGGACGGTTATGATTACGATGATCTCGCTAGTGTTGACTTGGGTGACACTAATGAGTAGGGTGCTACCATTTAACCCCCAGTCGGTTGCCGATGGGTGATGGGCATACCACTGCTGGTCTTTTGCTTTATCTATTTAATTCATTGCTACTTGATACTCTACTTTAAATTTGGCCGTCGGCGCTTGTAATAAGCTATAGACCTTAACTATTATGCAGTATGTCTTTTATCTCTTGTTGTATGCGTTGTATGGATGTAATCAACATTGGATGAGAGTATGAGTATATTGGTCGTTGATCTTGGGAGCCAATATATGTCATACTCGTTGTTGATGAATTCCCATTTAACTCACCAAGGGTAGTGCTTCGAATCGAGGGAGAATCGACAATCATGTAGCGCTCGCAAGGGAGCAGCGTGCATGATCGTTGAGGCTCCAGTATTCGGCTAAGCCTCCCACTTGGATAGAGTTAAATTGGAATTCATTTACCGGAGACTCGTAATTATGTCCCTAAGACCTTGTCTAATCTCGGTCTTATGGAGATAAATACTGGGGTCCCCACAGCGTTGGTATCGGAGCCATACTGACTGTAGGTTAGAGGTAGCACTGGCGTTAGAGTTAGTAAGCCTTCTGGAGTCAAAATATTTTGAAATTATCAAATTACTTTCAGAAAGTTTAAGTTAAGAATATCTTTTATTCCTTATCCATCTTAGTATCTTTTCTCTCCTGATCCTGTTTTGGTTTATGAAACTAACTTACCTTGCCTTCTTGCCATTAGATGAACCCTCAGTACCTTGTCCGGGAAACTCAAGCTGAAGGAGTGGATGGATACTCGGCGTTGCTACGAGATATGATGTGGAGGGCGAACTTCACATATCAGCCCACTTATTCCATCTACCGCCGTGATCGAGGACCGAATGGAGGAATTTATGGCGTTGATAGATATCGCTGCGGACAAGTCACGGAGCATACCTTACCGCTTCGGTAGCGTGGTACTTGGAGGCCATGGCGTTACAAGAAGTGGCTTTGGTGGCCATGAGTCGCCTTCGCTACGACCGTGAGTTAGCCCACCCCATATGATCACTTTCCGATGCACGCACGCGCTAGGGACGTGAACTCGCTTGCTAGATCCGCTTTGGGAGGACCCCAAGTCGAGCGATTGGCGAGATTGGTTCACGTAATGGACCAAATGCATCGCGCATGATGCATGAGTTATGGGAGACGCGCCGTCGCCTCATTATAGCTCAGAGCATTTACAGACTTATGCATGACATGAGGCTCATTCGTCCGGATGTCTTTGTATGGCGCTAATGAGGTTTCACCGTACATTTCTGCGCCACGACTATCGCCTCCACAAGTAAGAGGCCATATCATCGGCGAGGATCCCCTTACGCTCACCAACCCGGAGACCCGAAGACACAGATCCTCGGATACCACCGCCGATGACTTTCCGGTGAATTTTGACCGGAATAATATCTAGGCTGTTAAGGCTGGGAGCTCTATGTTTGAGCGTGTATCCTTAGGATTATGTAATAGGGTAGTAGTTGTCGAACCGTTATGTTTCATTTGCAAAAACTACTATTCCAGTTGTAATCTTAAGCCTGCGGGCGCTTTTGTACGGTGTTGTATCGATTCGGTTTTATGATGATTAATGTTCGGTGTTCCATTTGATGTTACAATTTTCTTGATTTTTGATATCGATTGTGCATGTATAGCCAAGTAATGGCTTCTATCTTACTTACTAACCATCCTTGCCTAATACAGGATGACAGGACCGACTACGCGATCTGGAGCCCTGCGCGGCAGAGGCTCCCCATCCCCATCTAGGGCACCACGCCTAGCACCTCGAGCGATTTCTACGATCGTGACAGTCATCCCAGCAATTGTCGGGCATGGCGAGCCCACTCAGCAGCCGCCCCAAAGCAGGTGGACCGCTCGAGGAGGTGCTCCTCCGCCGCCATCCATGGTCGAGTTTATGATGATGATTGAGCGCAACCGGATGGACCGACCGGATGCTTGAGGCGATCGTGCGCAACACCGCTCTAGCTCCTGCTCAGACAGAGGGCTGCCCGCGCACCGAAGCGCCCGAGGTCTCGGCGAGTTCCAGCGGACCAACCCTCCGACATTTGCGGGCGGCAAGGACCCGATGGAGGCAGAGGACTGGCTGCACAACATTGAGAAGAAGCTGAACATTGCGCAGTGTACCGGAGTTGAGAGAGTCTTGTTTGCCGCCTATCGGTTGGCCAAGTGTGTGGCGAGCGTGGTGGGACAGTTATTCCGCCATGCAGCCCGCTGGTCACGTCCCGACTTGGGACGAATTCAGGGACGCGTTCCGGGAGGCCCATATACCGGAGGGAGTGCTGCTTATCAAGCAGCAGCAGTTCCTTGCCTTGAGACAGGGACGGCGGACCGTCACTGAGTACCTGCATGACTTCAACTACTTGGCTAGGTATGCTCCGGACGACGTCTCGACAAACGCTCGTCGCCGGAACAGGTTCTTCCATGGACTATCAGAGGAGTTGCGGCTTGTTTTAGCTGCACATGATTTCAGGAGTTTCCAGCATCTGGTCAACAAGGCGATCGTGGTGGAGCATGAGAGCACGACGGTGGATGAGTCGAGGAAGAGGAGGAAGGCCTTACAGACGGCAGTGGCGAGTGGCGCTTTCCGTGCCGCGCCAGACTACCTCAGGCCCCTCGTGCCCCAGCTTTAGCACCATCGAGGTCTCCTGTGGCACCTCCACGACCTTCTCCACCGGCAGCTCAAGAAGACAATGGGGCCGAGACCACAGATGGCGGGGCATACAAGCCCGCGTCATTTGTTTTCATCAGGCCGCTGGGGCCACTATGCTTCGCAGATGCCTCGCCAAGCGGCGAGGATGCCCTGACGCGTACTCGCTCTAGCGCCACCAGCCCCACTCCAAAAGGCCACCGCCACCACCACGAGAGCAAGACCTACTCCACCCCAAAGATGCATGTGGTCGCACAACCACGCCTCAACAGAGGAGGCGACCGACGCACCGACGCCGTGCTAGGTATGCCGCTTGTTAATTCATGTCCCGCGATCGGTTCTATTCGATTGAGCATCTCATTCTTTTATTAAAAACGAGTATGCTGAAATTAACCAATTCAAGATACATACACTACACCCACCTTATCATATTCAATCCCGTGGTCGGTTTTCACGCCGATCAAGTCCGCAGGACGAAAAATTGAAATACAAAATGTTAACTTTTCAAAGAAACTTAATAGTGATAAGTTCAAGGGCATCGATGTTATCCTAGGGATGGATTGGTTATCTAAGAATCAGGGAAAGATTGATTGTGCCCAGCGGTCTATTTCAGTGACTAGCGAGGACGGCATCCAGGTAGTCTTTGCACCTTTAGTGGGTAGTTCTCACCTTTATGCTTTAGAGGTGAGTACCTCCCTCAAGATAGAGGAGGTTCCAATAGTGAGTAAGTATCCTGATGTGTTCCCTGAAGAACTTCCAGGCATGCCCCCTGACCGAGAAGTAGAGTTTGTCATTGAGCTTGCACCTGCATCGCGCCCATCTCAAAAGGCGTATCGGATGCCGCCCAATGAGCTAGCTGAATTGAAAGAACAACTTAAGGAGTTGCAAGACAAAGGTTTCATCGTGCCTAGCTCCTCACCTTGGGGATGCCCGGCTCTCTTTGTCAAGAAGAAAGACAAGAGTCTACGGATGTGTGTTGACTATCGTCCGTTGAATGAGGTCACCATCAAGAACAAGTATCGCTCCCGCGGATCGATGACCTATTTGACCAGCTCGGTGGAGCTCGTGTGTTCTCCAAAATTGACTTGAGGTTAGGCTACCATCGGATTAAAGTTAGAACCGAGGACATTCCGAAGACCGCCTTCTCTACTCGTTACGGTTTGTACGAGTACACGGTCATGTCATTTGGTTTGACCAATGCCCCAGCCTATTTCATGAACCTCATGAATTCGGTGTTCATGGAATACTTGGATCGGTTTGTAGTGGTTTTCATCGATGATATCCTTATCTACTCTAATTCTGATCTTGAGCACGAGCAACACTTGAGACTAGTGTTAGAAAAGCTTCGCCACCATCAGCTGTACGCCAAATTCAGCAAATGTGAGTTTTGGCTTCGAGAGGTTAGTTTCTTGGGACACATCCTATCTAAGGGCGGTGTCGCTGTTGATCCTAGTAAGGTACGAGACGTCCTTGAATGGAAGCAACCTAAGAGCGTCACTGACATTCGTAGTTTTCTTGGACTTGCGGGATACTACCGTAGGTTCATCAAGAATTTCTCAAAAATCGCGAAGCCTATGACCCAACTTCTAAAGAAAGAAAAGAAATTTGAGTGGACAGCAGAATGCGAGCAAAGCTTCCAAACCTTGAAAGGATGCCTGACAGAAGCTCCCGTGCTTGTTCTGCCAGACATTCACAAGAGCTTTGATATCTACTGTGATGCATCTCGCCATGGGCTCGGTTGTGTGCTTATGCAAGATGGCCGAGTGGTGCCCTACGCGTCAAGGCAATTGAGGCCCCATGAGACCAATTATCCCACACACGACCTAGAGCTCGCGGCTGTAGTTCATGCCTTGAAGATTTGGCGACATTACCTCATCGGTGTCGTTGCAGGTCTACACCACCATGAGAGCCTTAAATATATTTTCACCCAAGCCGACTGAACTTGAGACAAAGAAGATGGCTTGAGTTGATTAAAGATTATGATATGGGGCTCCATTATCATCCGTGGAAGGCTAATGTAGTGGCCGACGCATTGAGCGTAAAAATCTCAATGCAACCGCTTGTCGAGAACTCCTTTTTGCGGGCTTATGTGCCATTGCAAGGCCTACACCGGAGATAGTTGAAGAAGGTTCGCTTGCAGCCCTCGGTGTGACTTGCACACTTGAGGACCAGATTAGGAAGCCTAAAACCGATGCGAAGTGGCTCAAATTTTAGAACTAATGAAACAAGGCAAGGCTAAGTGTTTTAAGCAAGATGCACAAGGTACTCTATGGTTTGGAAACCGTATGGTGGTACCATTTGATCGCCACTTGAGAGAATTGATTCTCAAGGAGGATCATAACTCAAAATTCTCTATCCACCCCGGGAGTACGAAAATGTATCAAGATTTGAAAAAGAAGTTGTGGTGGAGCCGAATGAAGCGCACGTTGCACAAGATGTGGCCGAAAGTGCGATCTATGTCAAAGAGTCAAGGTGAGCATTTGAAGCCACCGGCACTCTAGATCCCCGCCCATTCCCTGTGGAAATGGGAAGAAGTTGGCATGGATTTTATCACCGCCTTCCTAGAACTAAAGCTGGATTTGATTCTATATGGGTAATTGTAGACCGTTTGACGAAAGTTGCTCACTTCATTCCTGTCAAGACCATCTACCGTGGGGACAAGTTAGCGGAGCTTTACATTGCAAGAATTGTTTGTCTCCACGGTGTACCAAAGGTGATAGTTTCCGATAGAGGCCCTCAATTCACATCCTATTTCTGGAAATGCTTACATAAAGCGATGGGGACCAGTCTATCTTTTAGCTCCGCTTATCACCCGCAAACGGATGGACAAACTGAGAGGGTAAACCAAGTTTTAGAAGACCTTCTCCGGGCTTGCGTACTGTCCTACAGTGATAGTTGGGAAAATGTTTACCGTATGCGGAGTTCTCCTACAACAACAACTTCCAATCGAGCATTCAAATGTCACCCTTCGAAGCATTGTATGGGAGAGCTTGTAGAACACCTTTGAACTGGTCCGAAGCCGGGGAGAGGCCATTCTATGGCCCGACCTTGGTGGAAGATGCTGAAGAACAAGTTCGTGTCATTCGTGAACGACTTAGACGGCTCAATCACGCCGAAGTCTTATGCCGACCGCCGTCGCCGCGAGTTGAGTTTCGGCGTGGGCGATCATGTTTATCTTAAAGTCTCTCCTATGAAAGGAGTTCGCCGTTTCCAAATCAAAGGTAAATTAGCACCTCGCTATATTGGACCTTCCGTATTCTAGCTAAGTTGGGATCGGTGGCATACCGCTTGGAGTTGCCACCATCACTCTCGACGTGCATAACGCCTTCCATGTCTCCCAACTCAAGAAATGTCTTCGGTCCCAACGAAGCAACCGAGTTGGATAAACTCGACTTGCAACCCGATCTATCTTATCGAGAGAGCCCGATTCGTATCCTTGAGGAAACCGAGCGTAAGACTAGGAATCGTAACATCAAGTTCGTCAAGGTTCAATGGAGCAACCACACGGAGAATGAAGCAACTTGGGAACGTGAAGACCGGATGCGAGCCGCATATCCAGAACTCTTCTCTGCATGAAGTGCCTTCGTATCAAGAAAGGAAAGGTAAAACATATTAATGTAAATTATAACCTGTCAACACTATCTTTGAAGGAAATCAAGACAACATAAATTATAACTTCTAATGAAAACTTTCTAATTCTTCTCCACCCAGATCTCGGGTCGAGATCTTTTGTAAGGGGGGGAGGTTTGTCACAACCCCAACTAATTAAATGGGATTAATATGTATTTCACTAACATGCACTATCAAATTCAAAACATTTCCATAATATATTGTACTTGGAAAATCTAATTTGAGGTGAACATACACATCAAAATTCGCATTCCAATTCAAACCAGTGATAAAAAGTTATGATCATCATCTGAAAACAATTTATTTAAATACTACATTAATTATCATGAATTAATATAATTTTTACCAAATTTTTGGGACTAGTTTGAACCTCATTAAAATTCAAACAACATTTATAGACATACAACATGTTTGAATTTAAATATCACAAACTGTATTATGAACAGTAGGGTTTTATAATTTTTATGGGAACTATATACTCCCAGAACCCCACAAATTATTTGAGGATTTTATGAAATTTATTTCTATTTATAAAGCTCGTCAAAGTAGTAACTCTAATTTAATTCTCGGTCAAAACACTAAACCAAACCGCCGATCATCGTTTCTCGGGCTCGAGTCTAACTTCGATGAAGTGACTCGGTCGAGTCCACTAAGTGCACCGCACGTGAGCCGCGGATGAAAGATCAACGGCGAGAATTCATACCGCTTCACCAACCGAACCACTTAACTCTTTTGAACCTCGGCCCTTGGATCTAGATCTAGCGGTCCACGGTGGGCCACGTTTCCAACCCGCGCAAACGAGGAGACATCGACTGTGGGGCCGTCTTTGCCGATCGCCGTCGTCTTCCTCCCGTCGTGTCCGCCGGGCATCCGGTGCCACGCGCCGCGACGCGCTCAGTGGTGCTCCGTCGACGCCGTCAATCCGCCGCATCCGTTGGCCACTCCGGAACCACCTCCTCTTCACGCCGCCTCCACTCCGTCTTCTTCCCGGGCATAATACCCCCTCGGTGCCCTGTTCTTCCTCACTTCTCCTCTTTTCGGCAGAGGAGGAGGAAGCTCTTCCGTGCGCATCTCTCGGGTAAGCTTCCTCCGGGTGATCCCACACTTCTCTACAATCCATACCGTGTCCATTTTCGCTTATGGGAACTCCTACCTTTGCTTGTAGCTTCTGGTTCACCTTCGTGCTCTAGCTCGTGTCCAGGGCGCGCTCCGGTGGACATCACCTTGTGTTCTTCACCTCCGGTGAGTTTCGACCTCTCTTTTGCGCGTCACCTTGTATGCCTTAGTTTATCGATCAAAACCCTCACTTGGTTTCGGCAATGCACGACAGATCCAGCTTAATTTGAAGGTGTTCCTCTTGTCGGCCAAGGACAACCTTTTCGCCTCCCACTTAGGTCCGGTAAGCTATTGTCAAATTCCTCGCTTCTATAGCTTCCTCCTATGATCTTTAAGTCATCTTGATCATTCTTTTCTCTGGTTTTGCTCAGGAATCCTCTCCTCGTGAAACCGAGTTGCCGCCACCTTCTTCTCCGTGCAGCCACTACTCCAACCATCTCCAAGCTTCCCAAGCTTCTCACGACTCGGTGACCTCCCAAACCTTTAGGTAGCATAAGCAACCACCGTGTTGTACCGAGAAGCTCGGTCGAGCTACTTGCACTTTTGCCGCTTGAACCGCCGCTAACTCGGCTAGCGCGCTCGGGCCGGCTCAGTCGTCGGGACTACTCCCGTTAGGAGCGCCTTGCTATTCTACATCTGCCCATGCCCTTGGTTAGCGCCGCCGTGGCCGGAATCGCCGGCAAACCGCCGGTGGAATGCACGGGACCGAAAGTCCCGTTGTCGTACGCCGACAACACTGTAGCCAATGATTAGGAATAAATGATAATCATTAGCATTTAATCCCTGTCTTAGCGACGCTAATGTCTCACATACATGCGGGCTCCACGCACAGAAAACAGAAACGTTTTGGTTAAAACCACAGTGGCTGACATGTGGACCCTAAGACCCTAAACACGTGCTTAGAAACTAATTGTACTGGAGTTAATCTGGACCGTCGGATGCGAAAGGAACGGCCTGGATTTGTGAGACATTCGGACCGTCCTAATGCACCTCGAATATGGACCGTTGGATCTCGATCCAACGGCTCGCAACCGTCGCCCTAGGACGCACACGTGCGCGCGCCTCGCAGTGGGCCGCGGACGAGCGGGCCCGCTGGTCAGTGACCGCGGCTAGCGCTGCACTCGGTGAGAAAAGTAGCTAATGTTTGTAAAATCCGAAAAACCCTTTTCTTACACACTGAAAAATATGTATAACTTCTAAAATGCATAACTAAATCATTTCAACTTCAAATTGACTGAAACCACTTCTGGAAATTTACATTCTTAATGTCCTTCCTATCAAAATTAGTTCCATACATGTCTCTCAGCAGAGGGCTTTAATTGGAAATTTGTTCATTAAAATCATTATCTCTACAATAGGAAAATGGATCAAATCTTTAAAAATACATAAGTATTGGAAACTCCAAAAGCAGTGAGACCACTTTTGATAATTTTTATTTTCAGTGAACTTAATTCTAAAAATGGTCTCCACCTTACCTCACACAGAAAGTATTATTGGGAGAATATACTCCTTAACTCCATTATTTTTATACTATAAAAGGTCGATAACTTTGAAAATCAATAACTAAATCATAAAAACTCCAAAAGGACAAACTCAACTGTTTTGACTTATAATAATATTGCCTATTTATCTATGTGATCCACGTACTACTTATCGTTCTACAAAATTTCACTTCATAAATAAATTATATAACGACGACTTATTGAAATCAAATTCAAACCATTATAACTTTCACATGCTAAATCAAAGTGAAATAATTCTTTCACCAAAAATCATTTAAAATCATGAACTAACTACTGTAGAAAAATCATGCATTTTTGAGCATTTTGGTTTTGTGTTGTTTTCTCGGTATTTATTTGATGTTATAATTATATAGATCCCGAGCATATTGATATCGACACTTACGCTACCGAGTGAGCAGCTATCGTACCAGCAAGGCAAGCATCTTTTGAACATTCTTTTGCATCATATTTATCCCGCTTTGGTTAAGATAGTGCAATGATAATTGCTTGCATGCTATTTTGATTATGTCAATATTTTTGTAATGTGTAGTTTAGATATGTCCTATGCTTGAGGTTAATCTTGAATTATGCCAACTCCTATATGCTTAAGATAGGATGTGTGAATTATGGGTTATAGAATTGCTTAGCCGTGCAAGTCTAGATACGGTAGTTCGATCGTCGGAATAACCCATGGTTTTGGGATACACACAACTCTTACTTTATGTTTTTTTACTTCAGATCTTTGTAGCTGTTTTATGAGTTAAATTTTGTCATTTTTAAATGAGATTTGGTCCGGACAAGTGTTGGTTAGTGATGGTGCTTTGTGCACGAGCATTGGGTAAGTGGAAGGACTTGTCTGGACAATTGAGGACCGAACTTTGGATACCTCTCGTTCAAGCAACACTCGTCTTTGCCACACGCGGTTGGGAGCCGTATAGTTAAGTAGGAGGAGGGTTTTATTGTGTTAAGTCCTTGGTGGTGTAAGGGCATAGCGACCGTGAAATCCTATGTTCTTTGAGGAGCCGATGTAATCCTTTATAGTGTGCAAGGAGCACCAATTCTTTTGTTTTGATTGCATCAGTATTTCCAATATAACTTGTGAGCCCCCTAGCAAGTGCTATCCGACGCTTGTACTAGGCAAGGAACCATCTCACAATGGGGACTTAGCTCAATAGGGCTTTCTTGGTGAAAATGATCAGATCTTGATTTACCCGCCGGCATACCATAGGAAGTGTGCTATTTCAGAGGCCTCTGGAGGCTTACGGGCTAATCAAGTCGTGTGGGTAAAGTAGTACACCCCTGCAGGGTATTAATCTATTCGAATAGCCGTGTCCATGGTTATGGACGACCGCTTGAAATTTGTGGCTGCCTATTGTTAGACTTTTAATTAAAATTGTGGTTAAACTTGGGATTCGTCATGAACGGGCTGTTCATGTGATTAGTATATCAAAGTGGGCTGCCACTTTGGTCTTTGTATGATTCAATTTGTTTATTACTGAAATGCTTTACTACATGTTCTGCTTCTACTTCAAATCTGATTTTTAAATGCGCACATGAAAAACTAGTATGTATAGGATGTTAATTGTTGCGTCTCTTTCGCAAAAACTAAACCAATATGAGCCATCCTTTGAATGACCCTTATGCATAACTATTTTTATTTGTGTAAGACTTGCGAGTACACTTGTACTCACCGGATGTTCTTGGCCTTTTCAGGTGAGGACGGTTATGATTACGATGATCTCGCTAGTGTTGACTTGGGTGACACTAATGAGTAGGGTGCTACCATTTAACCCCCAGTCGGTTGCCGATGGGTGATGGGCATACCACTGCTGGTCTTTTGCTTTATCTATTTAATTCCGCTGCTACTTGATACTCTACTTTAAATTTGGCCGGTCGGTCGTTTGTAATAAGCTGTAGACCTTAACTATTATGCAGTATGTCTTTTATCTCTTGTTGTATGCGTTGTATGGATGTAATCAACGTTGGATGAGAGTATGAGTATATTGGTCGTTGATCTTGGGAGCCAATATATGTCATACTGTTGTTGATGAATTCCCATTTAACTCACCAAGGGTAGTGCTTGAATCGAGGAGAATCGACAATCATGTAGCGCTATAAGGGAGCGTGCGCATGATCGTTGAGGCTCGATGTTCGCCAAGCCTCCCACTTGGATAGAGTTAAATTGGAATTCATTTACCGGAGACCCGTAATTATGTCCCTAAGACCTTGTCTAATCTCGGTCTTATGGAGATAATTACTAGGGTCCCCACAATCATCAAGCAATGGAATAGCGTTAGTAAGGTATATAATGCGTTGTGATGAGGTCGGGAAGGGTTCAAGCTCACCAAAATGGCAGGAACATGAAGGCTTGGATAGCAGAGAGAGCTAAAGGTGAAGAAGACGATGGTGAATTGGCGTCACAAGGCTCTAGAGGCTACATCAAGCAGGAAAATGGCATGAATGAGGTATGAGGCGCACAGTGACACGGGTACCGAGGGGAGAGAAGCTCACTAGAGGCAATGGTAGTCGGAAGCTCACTTACCAACGTCGAGGAGGACGCACTTGTTCTCACCAATCCAGAGAGCAAGAAGCTCAGAGGTTGCGCAAGATGGAATGAGGGGAGAGCTAGAGAGAAAGTGATGCGCATGGATGTTTAAGTAGCTATGAGTAAAGCATGAGATGAGCGGCGAGATAGCGGCGAGCGTGGCGAGAAAGTGGGAGTGTGATCTAGCTTCTCCGCTCATTTTCGGGAAAAGGCGGCGATAGGAGTGGAGGTTGGCCTCCGTAGTGCGGGATGGGACGCAGAGGAGTTGGTGGCATGTCATTCCGTCGAAAATGATGGGCGGCGTCGCAAACCACGGGCGCGATGCGCTGGCGAGTGGGTGTGGCATGAGGTGGAAGAAGACCCTAGCCAATGGGGCCAGGGCATCAGTGTGGGCGAGCGAGGGGAGCGGAGCGGGCTACCGAGCGCGTGTGGAGTTGGGCTTTCGGCTAGTAGGGCGGCCGGAAATGGAATTTGGTTTGAAAATTTTCCGAAATAGCTGAGAGTTTGGGGAATGTATAAATATAGCAAACAAGCTCCACAATTTATGAAACTTTTTGTGGAGACTCCTAACACAGTTTGCTTGCTTTTGTAATTTTTTCAGAATTTTATATGTTTTGGATTTTTCTCAAAAATTCTTTTAAGGGTACTATTTGTATGCAAATACAATAATTGATTTGAGAAAAATTTCAAAAACATGCTTAAAATATTTCCTCATTTATTTTCAGTACCAATATCCAGGTTTAGATTTTTGAGATCTTCCAGCTGGACACCTGCAATGAACATTAGAATAAAATATTTATTGTACATACTCGGAAGATGTCATATACATAATTCAAGTATCAAACACATGCATTTTTTATGACAACATACATACTTAAAAATTCGTTTAGCATAAAAAAATGAAGGAGAGTAAGATTTTTTTTTAGCGGGGACGGGGAGCCATGGCCCCACCGGTCTCCCCCTCCCTCCGCCACTGACCGTACGTCTCACCGATCGATGTATGCCGATTTTTTTTCAATTTAGCCCTTTTTTTGTAAAAAACGCACATTTATACCCCTGCTAGTCTTATTTCCAGTTTTGGACCCAGAGGGTCGGCGCCGTGACTCACGGCGCCGAAGAACACAGCTGGCGCCGTGAGTCATGGCGCCGAGGTCCCAACCCTAGCCACCGGCAGCGGCGTGGCGGCGTGGCCGGTACCTCGGCGCCATGACTCACGGCGCCGACCTCGCGCCACGATCTCGGCGCCGAGCATTCAAAAATAACCGCGGCCCTTCCTCTTTCTCTCTCTCTCTCTCTCTCTCTCGCGCTTCTTACCGCTCGCAGCCCGCGCCGCCGCCGCTCGCAGCGCCGCCTCGCCTCGAGCCACTCCCGCCGCTCCGAGCCGCTCCCGCCTCGCGCCGCGCCCCGAGCCAGGCCGCCGTCCCGCCGCCGCCCCGCGCGCCGCTCCGCCCGCCCTCCACCCCGCCATCAAGACGTTGTCTTCCACGATGCGTGCCCACTGTGAAGAAGAAGGTATTTTTAATAAGTAAAGGTAGTATAGTTAGTAAATTTAGTTAGTAAATTTGGTTAGAAATTGTAGTTAGTAAATTTAGTTAGAAATTGTAGTTAGAAATTGTAGTTAGAAATTTAGTTAGAAATTGTAGTTAAAAATTGTAGTTAGAAATTTAGTTTGAAATTGTAGTTAGAAATTTTTTTTAGAGTTAGAAAATGTAGTTAGTAAATTTAGTTAGAAATTGTAGTTAGTTAGGGTTTAGATATAGTTAATGTAGTTAGGGTTGAGATATATAGTTAGTCATAGCAATTTTAGTTAGATATGATGTAGTTAGGGTTTAGATATATAGTTAGACATAGCTAATTTAGTAACATATAATGTAGTTAGGGTTTAGATATAGTTAGACATAGTTAGAAATTTTAGTTTGTTTAGTTACATATAGTTAGTTAGACATAGTTATTTAGTTTGCTAGGTAGCAAATTACTTGGGTAGTTATAAACTTAAATTAGTTACGTATGGAATTAGTTAGTATACTACTTTACTATTAGACATTAACAACCACGCCTTTTGTATGGATTAGATGGACAATCTAGTAACCTTGCACCATGGAGGCGATATTGAGAAAGATGGTTATGGAAATGTGTCATTTGTTGGGATGGAAAGTGTGTCCTGTTTGCTAGTGATCGTCCGTCTTATGGTGAATTGGTCGCTAGAGCTCGTGAGGTTCTATGTTGTCATGGTAATGAGGATGGCATCTCAGTTGAGGGTGTACTTCACCTTGGTTCTAAAGACTCTATTTTTAGGCGGATGGTCTCAATTGACTCTGAGGATCAGTGGCAAAATTATGTCAGATCGGTGATGAGGACCCAATATCAATGTTTGGATTTGTTTTTGCGGAAGTTGTCCATTGATCCTAATCCTCATGGGCACTCACCCCCTCATGGGCATTCACCCCTTTATGGGCATTCACCAGATTTGGGTAGTCCTCCCCCTTTGGACCCTCCGTTACCCAATTGTGATGCGGATGTGAACGAGCCGGTTGTGGTACCCGATGCTCAATCCGGCCCGAATGAGATTGGAATTTCTCATCCTGCGGCCCCTCAGGAGATCCCTTTGACTCAGAACCATCCAAGTAAGTGTCGTAGTACCACTTTAGTTTACCATTCATTAATCTATTTCTTTGTCTCAATTGTCATCCTATGTGTGGTTGTGATGCAGGTGATGTTCCTGAAAATGATGGTCGTCCTCCTGTGGCACCTTCAGGCAACATGGATCAATGCAGAGGGCCTCTAACAACGTTGATGTTCAGATTGATGATGATGAGGAGCCTTATGGGACGGCTAGAGCCGTTGATTCCGATGAAGACCGGCCTGTTGCAGCATTGACACAACAAGATATTGAGCTCATCATACAATTACGCCTAATCGTGATCCGGCTATTGAAGAATTCAAAGCAGACCTTAGTCATTCCCAAGGTGCTTATGCGTATGCGTAGACGACGAGTTGTTAGAGGCTCCTGGCCGGGATAGCATGGAAATCAATAAGGGTTTGGTCTTCAAGGACTTGCCAACATTGAGAAGGTGGTTACAGGAGTATTCTCGTGAAGCGCAAAAGACCTTTCAAGGTTAGGCATTCCTATGTGCAATGGCATTACAGTGGTGTGTGAGAAGGCCGATTGTAATTGGAGGGTGTGTGCTAGGAAACGTAAGGACACAGCAAGTTCAAGATCACAAAATCGTTGGCCCACACACTTGTGCAGAATCAAACTTGAAATGAAGCATCGCGCTGACATCTACCCTCATTGCGAGATCACTATACTCAATAATCAAGGGCAGCCCAATTTGAAGGTGAGGACAATTATGGAGATGACACGTAAGATGTTCGGATACGACATAAGGTATGGAAAAGCATGGAGGGCAAAGCAATGAGCCCGAAGATGATATATGGGGATTGGGAGGAGGGCACGGCGGTTGCGGCATTGTTCAATGCAATGAAAGCGATTAATCCAGCATGCATTACGAGTACATCCCCAAACCAAATGAATGGAAGGATGGAAGGCGATTTTCTTCCGCGCGTTCGGTGTTTTCCACAAGATGCATCGAGGCATTCGAGCATTGTCGTCCGTCTTCTCCATTGATGGTACTTTTCTTCTTGGCAAGTACATGGGCACATTGTTGATAGCCATTTCCGTTGTACGCAGACAACACATTGGTCCCTCTTGCGTTTGCTTTGGTGGAGAGGAGAACAAAGATAGTTGGGGATGGTTCTGCGGTTTGTTCGGATATATGTTGTTGGCCCTGGCAGGGAGGTTGGTGTCATATCCGCGGACACGGGGGCATACTTAGTCTTTGTCAGACAGAGCAGATTCGGCACGCACCTATCCATCACCGGTGGTGCACTCGGCACCTCGCCGAGAATTTACTCCGTAAGGATGGTACAAAGGATAACTTTCCTCTTTTCGAGGAGGTTGCACGCCAGCTTGAGGTGTTGTTGTTCGAAGAGAAGCTGGAACAGCTCAAAACTGGAACAAACACAGAGGGTAGACAGTGGTTGAGAGGCTTGCTGAGGGAACCTGAGAAATGGACTAGGGCCTATGACCATGGTGGCTAGAGGTATGAGTTTCAGACTAGCAACATGGCTGAATCATTTAATAGTTTGCTAAAGGGTATACGTGTCATGCCCATCAATGCAATCGTATCATTCACCTTCTACAAGCTTGTTGCGTGGTTCAACGAGAGGCACTTGGATGCAATGGCACGACAGAGTAGTAATGAGACATGGGCACCTAAACCCAAAAAGCATCTGGAGAGGGCAAAGGATAGGGCTCGCACACATGAGGTGTCATGTTTTGATCATAGTACGGGCAAGTATGAGGTCATTGAAAGGGTGGTACAATGGCGATGGTGAGGTCCGGCCGTCAAGGAGTCATATTGTCGTGCTCATTGATTTCTCTTGCACGTGTGGGAGAACAAGACAGTACCACTTTCCATGTTCTCACTATGTTGCGGCAGCTAATCATCGCAACTATGCGTACGAGAGCAGGATACCTAGGGAGTTCAGCGTTGATACCCTTGTTCTTACATGGTCTCCCGTTTTGAGCCTTACCGACGAGGGCGGTGGCCTCCTTACTCGGTCCAAGTACATAGCCGATCCAGTTGTCGTTGGAACAAACGTGGGAGTAGAAAGAGGACTAGACACAAGATGGTTATGGATCAAGTTTCTGGAAGGACAAGGCGAGGAAGAGCAACCCCCTTTCTTACAGACCCCGAGCATAACCAATGTGGCAAATGCGGCAGACTTGGCCATAATTCTCGTACTTGTCACTGGCCACTTAGTCAGGTGCAAATAAATAATTATCAAGGGTTTATTAATTACTAACTTCGTATTTATTCCACTCTTGTACTCAATTTTACATTTTACTGTAACTAACATCTGCTATTTATGTTTGCAGGATGGCGCAGTTCCACCTCCTGGATCCGTACTACGAGGAGCACCACCGAGGACGTCTGACCGCCGAGGGGGTGGTAATGCCAACACATGTTTGTATGTCTCTATATTTCATTTTTTCGATGGATTCATATTAAATAATTGTAATCTTTGCAGGAACTGCCCCCTCTTCGTCCTCAAACCCATGACGGGTTCGAGGACATGCGGTACGACGACAGGTACACTCCTCTACTTCAGAGGGCTGGCCTAGACGTCGTATCGTTTCAGGTTCGTCGTGGGTTGGGTTCGAGGACATGCGGTACGACGACAGGTACACTCCTCTACTTCAGAGGGCTGGCCTAGACGTCGTATCGTTTCAGGTTCGTCGTGGGTTGCCCGTCTACAACCCCGCGGCGATCACAGCTTTGGTTGACAGGTACATTGACTAACAAACCCATGCACTACCACTTCGTTTTCGGTGTTCATTTATGTTGTCGACCTTAGTACTCGTTTATGTTTGTGCGGTGGAGGCCGAACTCACGCTTTCCACCTACCTTGTGGTGAGATGATCACGCTCAGACGCGAAGTTTCTTGGTCTCGATGTTCGGGCCGTCTAGTTATCAGGACAGTCGTCCGACGGTTGGAGAGCAGTGGAGGCCTTCCTTGGGAGAGAGCTTCCTCCGAGACACACCGCTTCCCGCACCTCGGGGTTCTTATCGCTTGGCTCGACAGCGGCTTGCTCGATGCCGGACAATGCAACCGAGGAGACGATCACCTACTATGCAGAGCTTGGATCCTACACTTGTTTGGGTGTGTTCTCTTTCCGACGCGACGGAGACAACGCGTCATGGATGTACCTCCCTTGCTTGACCGACCGACATGGCGGGTGGCTACAGCTGGGCTTCCGGAGTTTTGTCCTTCCTCTACCGCCACTTGTGCTCGGCTTGTCGGCGGTCTTCTCAGCACGCGTCGATCGGCGGCTGTGTGTACCTTCTGCAGCTTTGGATGTGGTCTCGTGTACCAGTTGGTCGGCCGATAGTTCTTCCTCCTCGTCCGTGGTTTGAAGTGGCCAACCCTCGACACCGACCGACGGTTGCCCACCTTTGGGACCAGGTTCGAGTTCCGTTTGCCAGGACGAGGCGCGCGTACGTTGAGTACGCCAACGAGCTTGACACACTTACGACCGATGGTGAGTTCATTGCATTTTCATTTCACATTTTCATTCGATCTTCGATTCAATCTTTCTTACAATACCTAAACACCTTATGTACGCAGTCACTTGGGAGCCTTACGAGAGGCGGCGGTGGTCGGCTTGGAGTGAGCACGATGTGCGGCGTGGACGAGGACCTCTACACGATGAGGTGTCCGCCGATCCGCTTCTCGCTGTTGAGTACCACCGCCACATAGAGTTGCACGCCGCTTGGCCTCGGCGGAGTGGCGGTGGAGCCGTTCGACGTCGTGGAGTTGCACAAGTAAGTGGCGTCGCTACTTTTTTTGTCCTTTGTATACATAACTACTAATTCACTATATTTGCACTGATGATGTATATATTGCAGGATCGATCGTCAGAAGCAGAAAAAGAGGACAGACTTCGAGACGTTGCACCGTGACCACATAGACGTGTGGGAACTCCTCCATGAGAACGTCTATGCCAATGAGCACCTGCACACGAACTACAACTTCCGTGCATACCTTTCTTGGTACCTTGGTGTGACACGGACAAAGTTGAAGGTGCAATGGATCCAAGCGGACTACGCTGACATGGAGTCTTCTGGTGATGAAGACACTTCCTACGACCTTGCAATCAATCATAGCGCTAATGTTATTTGCATCACACTAACCGAGTAACCATATGTTAACAATGTGTGCAGGGCAACACGTTGAGGCTATCCGTGCTTGACCTAGAGCGTTTCCCGAGGACAGGAGTCGATGAGACGACATTCAACAACTTTCTTGGAGTAAGTCTTTCAATACATGGCAATCAAAATATAAACTTGTAACCAAATATGACATTTGTGAACTAACAAAATGATGATGAACCGCAGAGACTTGCGAGACGGCTACGCAGTGCTGCTGCTCGTTGTGGTTGCAGGACGCAGGCACCGATGGACGTCCACGTGCCACAGAGACATCTTCCGGACGCAGGCACCGAAACTGTAGGCCTGGGCACTTCTTCACACGGAGGTACAGCTTCCGGAGGCCAGAGCTCGTCCCAGACGACCAGGGATACTTTTGAGGGACTTGGTGGCGAGGAGGAGGACGAGGCCGAGGAGATTGGTGGCGAGGAGGAGGACGAGGCCGAGGAGATTGGACCGTCTCAGCTCCAGGGTGCTCCTTCGACAATGCCTTCGCAGCGATCACCGCGTAGGCACCGACGTCCGCGTGACCCTTACACTCCAGGCACCGACGCTCTTGGTGGAAAGGGCAAGGCTAGGAGGCAGTGAGGGACTGTCTTTATGTACCTTGTATGGACTTTTATGGACTATTTGGACTTTTGGATTGTTGTTTCCACTATTCGTGTGGTATTTTGATGAATATATGCTCGTATGATATATTTGTGTCATATTATTAAATGTGGATGGTCAGAAAACAGGGGAAACTCTGGCGAATTTTTCCGTGATTATATGCAGAGTCATCGATTATATGCTTGGGACCAAAAGAACGTGTGCTTATTGTTGGTCACGACCAAAAGTTACCAAATATATAGGCATAGTGACAAAAAAATCATGCTACTCACATGTTCAAGTTTAACAATATACTCACATGCACATATTGAAAAAGTGCAGACATGACAAGAGTACAACAAAATAACAAGTCCAGAAATGATAACATTGTTCATTATTAAACCATAACTACTAAGTCTAGCACACTCACCGAGTGCAACGAGGCCACTTTCCCTTCCTCAAAGCATCCGGATTCTCCTCCATTGCAGCCTTAGCACGCGAACACGCTCAAGCCTCCTCTCCCTCTCCCCTACGCTTAGTGCTGCCTCATTTTCACCTCTTCCTCGCGCTCCTTTTCTGCCTCCTCTTTGCGTGTCTTCTCCAACACTCCTCGCGCTCCGCATCCCACTTCTTGATCCCTCCATATGTCGCTTGTCCTCCTCCTTGATCTTAGTGTCGATCCACCGCTCAAAGTCACATAGCGGGGAGGTTCACGCAAAACATGGGTCATTAAGCACGTAATGAAATGTTATTGATTCATCGCAAGAACAAAGAAAAAGCCACTAATTTCTCACCAACAATCCAATGCGGATCTGTTGAGGTGTAGGGTCAAAGGCATAATTGTGACACATCCAATACCTCTGCCTGTACGTGTCCTCCTCATCAGATCTCGCCACCCTACAAGCATCACCGCAGTAGCACATGGGCACTGGAACGCCACTAGGCAGTGGCAAACGGGCGTACGCATTGCCCACCAGCTGTTGCCTAATCCAGAAATACAACAAATTGTATGAACCTTACATAATATGAACTACATATTACCGACAAATTAGAATACGATGGACAAAGATTACCTTGGTTTACTAGCTTTACCACGCCTCGGCATCCTAACAGGGGGAGAAACAGAGGTGACCAATGTCACAGCCCCAACTAATTAAATTGGATTAGTTTGTAATTCACTAACATGCATTCTCAAATTCAAATCAATTCATAATTTATTGCACTTGGAAATTCTGTTAAAAACATGAACCTACCCTTCAAATTTGATTTTCAATTCAAATCAGTGATAAAAAGTTGTGATCATCATCTGGAACCAATTTATTCAAATACTAAATTAATTATCATGAATTAATATAATTTTTCCAAAATTTTTGGGACTAGTTTGAAACTCATTAAAATTCAAACAACATTTATAGACATACAACATGTTTGAATTTTATATCACAAACTATATATTGAACAGTAGGGTTTTATATTTTTAATGGGAACTATATATTCCCAGGAACCCCCACAAATTATTTCATGATTTTAGGAATTTTATTTTTATTTTTAAGCCTCAGTCAAAGTAGAGTTTTCAAATTAAATGTCAGTCAACCCAAACCTAAACCCTAGTCTGGCACTATTCATCAGGTCCGAGCCCGACCGGGCGAGTCGACTCGATCAAGCCACCTAGTCGCACCAAAACTTGGCCGTCGGATTATGATCGTAGCGCCCCATTTAAGCCACGTCTCACCGTTTCGCCCCACGCCTTGAGTCACTACCGCGTTGGGCCCGCGCGTCAGTTCTTCTTCAACCTCTCGCTGGTGCTTTGCGAGACCGCCGCGCCACGCGGCCGGCGATGCCTTGCGCGTCAGGGCTGCCATCCCGTCACCGCCCCGAGTGACCACTCCCCGTGCTTGAGCATCTCACACCGCCCTCACCCTAACGTCTCTCTGGCCTTAAGACCCCCTCCATGCCCACCTTTAACCCTCACCTCTTCTCTGTTGACTGAGGAGGGGGAGGCTAGCTGGAGCTCCATACACGGGTAAGCTCCAGTCCGGTGGCTCCTCCTTTCTTCTTGTTCGATGCCATCTCCATTTTTGCTAAGCTCAGCTTTTGTTCTTGCTTGTAGCTTCGGGTACATCTTCGAGCTCTCGGCCATTTTCAGAGCGCGTCCTGGGGACACTTCTCATGCCATCTTCGTGTCCAGGAGGTACTAGCCTAAACCTTGCGCGTCATCTTGTGTCCTTTAGGCTGTTTAGACTTTCCCCTCAATCGATTTGATCTTTGCACGGCAGGATCTTGTTGATTTGAAGATTGAACCATTTTTCGGCCGGGAAACAACCTTTCCTCTCCCACTTCGTTTTGGTAAGCCATTCTTCAATTCTTTGCTCATGAAGCATTCTCATATGGTCCTTGAGCTATCTTAACCATTCTCTGTCCTTAGGGTTTCTCCAATCATCTTCTCCACGTAAAGCCGTGTTGTGCCGCTACTTCTTCTCCGGCGCCGACACTGCTCCAGCCATCCCCAAGTTTCCCCAGGCCCTCTCCTAGCTCAGGTAACTTCCTCATGCCCCCTAGGAGCATAAGCATGTGTCCATTTGCTCAGAACGCTTTCAAATCGGCGTAGCTCCTTTTGCCGTATTTAGTACCGCCGCCGTCGGCTAGCCGCCGTTCGGGCGGCTCGGTCGTCGGGACTACTCCCATTAGGAGCGCCTTGCTATTCTCCATCTGTCCATGCTCTTGGTTCACGCCGCCGTGGCCGGGATCGCCGGCAAGCCGCCGGTGAAGCGCGCGGGATCGAAATCCCGTTGTCGTCGCCGGCCATCAACGCAAGTCATTAGCCGTTATACTCCAATCATTAGCATTTAAGTGATGTCTTAAGCGGCGATGAGTCTATTACATGCGGGCCCACGCACGTAAAACGAAACGTTTTGGTTAAAGCCACGATGGTGACATGTGGACCCTAAGACTCTAAACACGCGTGCGTGAAACTAATTGTACCGAGTTAATCGGACCGTCCGGATGCGAAAGGAACGGCCTGGATTTGTGAGACATTCGGACCGTCCTATTGCACCTCGAATATGGACCGTTGGATCTTGATCCAACGGCTCGCAATCGTCGCCCAGCACGCGCACGTGCGCGCGCCGCATGATGGGCGTGACGAGCGGCCCGCGGTCGATGATCATGTTAGCACCGCACTCGGTGAGAAGAGTTGCAAATGATTGTAAAATCTGAAAACCCTTTTCTTACACACCGAAAAATATGTATAACTTCTAAAATGCATAACTAAATCATTTCAACTCCAAATTGATTAAAACCACTTCTGGAAATTTACATTCTTAATGTACTTCCTATTAAAATTAGTTTCAAACCTGTCTCTCAAAGTGAGGGCTGTAATTGGAAATTTGTTCATTAAAATCATTATCTCTACAATGGGAAAATGGATCAAATCTTTAAAAATACATATGTAAGTATTGGAAACTCCAAAACAGTGGGACCACTTTTGATAATTTTCATTTTCAGTGAACTTAATTCTAAAATGGTCTCCACATTACCTCGGTCACAGAAACTATTTTTGGGAGAATATACTCCTTAACTCCATTATTTTTATACTATAAAAGGCTGATAACTTTGAAAATCAATAACTAAATCATAAGAACTCCAAATGGGACAAACTCAACTATTCTGAACTTGTATTAATATTACCTATGTACCCATGCAATCCTTTGTCCCACCACTGCCCTACAATTTTTCACTTCATAATTAAATTACTCAAACGGCATAACGAAACTCAAGTTCAAAATGGCATACCTTCCAATTCATAACTCCAAATGGAATAATTCTTTTACCTAAATCCATCTAAAATCATGACCTAACTGCTGTAGAAAAATCATGCATTTTTGAGCATTTTGGTTTTTGAGCTGTTTTCTCGGTATTTATTCGATGTTATAATTATCTAGATACCGAGCTTATTGATATCGACTCCTACGCAACTGAGAGCGAACAACTTAGCTACCTGCAAGGCAAGCATCCTTTGAACTTTCTTTTGCATCATATTTGATCCCGCTTTGTTTGGATAGATGCAATGATAATTGCTTGCATGTTATTTGATAATGTCGCTATTTTTGTGATGAATAGTTAGACACCCCTATTATCTCGTCATTGTGGCTATCCATGAATTATTCTAGTACTGAAATGCTTAAGATAGGATGTGTGAAATTATATTGTCCGGGTTTTGCTTAGCCATGCAAGTCTAGAACCGTTAGTTGATTGTCGGGAATAACCCGACAATTATGGGATAAACACAACTCTCATTATATACTTTTTGTTTCAGATCTTCGTACCTATTTTACAAGTTAAATTTTGTCATTTTAAATGAGCTTTTGGTCTGGACAAGTGTTGGTTAGTGATGGTGCTTTGTGCACGAGATTTGGGTATGTGGTTGGACTTGTCTGGACAATTAAGGACCGAACTTTGGTAACGTCGTTGATTCAAGTATTTTCGTGCTACTATACACAGTATATGGGTGCTGTATGGTTAAGTAGGGGGAAGGTTCTATTGTGTTAAGTCCCATGGTGGTGTAGGGGCATTTGTGTTTGATCATTTGTCCTTAGGAGCCGATGTAATGTTCTATAGTGTGCATGGTAGCACCAATTACCCTTTATGTTGCGTCGGTATTTCCAATATAACTTGTGAGCCCCTTATCAAGTGCTATACGCTGCTTGTACTAAGACCGAAAACATCTCACATGGGGGACTTAGCTCAATAGGGTTTTCTTGCTGAAAATGACCGTATCTCGATTCTCCCCGGCCAGCATACCAAAGGAAGTGTGCCATTATCCGGAGGCTTACGGGCTAATCGAGTCGTGTGGGTAAAGTAGTACACCCCTGCAGGGTATAATCTATTCGAATAGCCGTGTCCACGGTTATGGACAACCGCTTGAGTTCGGGAGTTACTATTGTTAGACTTGGAAGTAAAATTTGCGGGTGAACATGGTAATTAGCATGAATGGGATGTTCATATTTGTTGTTGTATCAAAGTGGGCAGCCACTTTGTTATTTGTATGTTTATTTGTTACTTAGTTCATTACTTATTCACATGCTTTACTTCTACTTCAAATCTGATTTTTGGAAATGGCATTTGAAAAACTAGTATGTGTAGGTTGTACATTGTTGCGTCTCTTTCGCAAAACTAAGCCAATATGAGCCTTCCTTTGAATAACCTTATGCATAACTATTTTTATTTGTGTAAGACTTGCGAGTACTCTTTGGTACTCAGCCAGATGTTTGCTGGCTTTTTACAGGTGAGGACGATACTGAGGTTGATGAGTTCGCCGGTGTCGATTTAGGTGACACCGACGAGTAGTATGCTATCTTCTAACTCCCAGTCGGTTGCCGATGGGTTGTGGGCATACCACTGTTGGTTCTTTTGGTTTATTTACTCGCTTCCGCTATAAACTTGTTAAATTTGGCCGGTCGGCCCTTATGTAATTGTACACTTAGAACTGTGTTGTAACTTTTGTACTATTTATGTATGATGGTTGTATGGATGTGACCAACGTTGTAATGAGGGTATGATTATATTGGTCACTGATCTTGGGAGCTAATATAAGTCATACTCGATGTTCTTGGATTCCTATTTAACTCGCTAAGTGTAGTGCTTGACTTGTTGGAGAACCGACAATCATGTAGTGCTAGCAGGGGAGCAGCGCGCATGATCGTCGGGGCTCTAGAATTGAGTTGAGTCTCTCACTTAGACCGAGTTAAGTTGGAATCCATTTACCGGAGATCCCGAGTTATGTCCCTAAGACCTTGATTAGTCTCGGTCTTAAGGAGATAACCCCGGGGTCCCCACAGCGTTGGTATCAGAGCCATATTGACTGTAGGTTAGTGATAGCATGGGCGTTAAGTTTAGCAAACCCTTGGTCAATTTATTTTCCGAAATTATCAAAATTACTTTGAAAAATTAAGTTAGGAGTATCTTTTATTCCTTACCCATCCTAGTATCATTCTTTGCCTTATTCGGGTTTTGGTTTTGCAAAAAACTAATTTACCTTGCCTTTTCTCATCCTTTAGATGAACCCCCAATACCTTGTTCGCGAGACCCAAGCTGAGGATGTGGGAGGATACCCGGAGTTACTAAGGGATATGATGTGGAAGGCGAATTTCACCTACCAGCCGACGTACTCCCTTTACCGTCGAGATCGAGGGCCGGGAATGGAGGAATACTTGGTGTGGCGAGATATTATTGCTAGGCGTGTTACGGAAGCATCCCGTATCGTTTTCGTGCTTATGGCACTTCGGAGGCCATGGCGGCGCAAGAAGTGGTGGGTGGCCATGAGTCGCCTCGCTATGATCGACAGAGTCGGCCGCTTTATCACCATTTCCCCATGCAAGCACGTGAAGGGGAAGTGAGCAGGTTTGCTAGGATTCAGTTCGAAGAAGACCCTCAGGTCCGACAATTGGCAAGACTGGTGCACATCATGGACCAGATGCATCGCTGCACCATGCATGAGTTGTGGGAGACGCGACGGCGTCTCATTGAGGCTCAGGAGCACTTAAGGCTCATGCATGATACGAGGCTCATTCATCCCAGTGTGCTATATGGCACTAATATGATCTCCCCTTATCTTTCTGCACCAGCAGATTGTCGTCTTCCCGTGGTAGGAGGTCATATTAATGCCATAGGATCACCTTTGCGTCTTCCTAACCTAGGGGACCCCGATGATACTGGATCCCCTGGGGCACATCTTTTGGATGAGTTTCCGGTGAACTTTGACCGGAATAATATCTAGGATGTTGAGGTAGTGAGCTCATTGTCGGGCATGTTTTCAATGAGCGTGTATCCTTTAATTGTTGTAATGGCTAGTAGTCGTTGGATCTTCTTGTATTATTTTGGACTTTGACTTTGGGCAGTTGCCATTTGTCTACGGCCAACCTGGATGTAATTGTTCCAAAGGACTATCATTTGTTGTTATGGATTTTGTACTAGCCTTAATGTTTTGTACCTTATTTGATGTTAAATTTCTGCTGTGTTTTTTTAAAATATCATTCTTATTGCTTTCTCAAATAAGTTGTGACCTTCATGTTTATCTTCTAATCCTCCTTGTCACTCCAGGATGTCAGGTCCTAATACTCGGGCTAGGGCTCAGCGCGATGGGGGATCGCCACCCCAGGGCACTCGTTCTGCTGCTGTGGCAGAACTTTACGCCCGCGAGGAGAGGGGTGAGCCCTCTCACCAGCGCCAGCCGCGGGACAGTTCTTCTGAGGAGGTACTTCCTCCGCCACCCACTATGGCGGAAGTCTTGGCATAGATCGAGAGAAACAGGATGGATCAGACCAGGATCCTGGAGGCGATAGCTCGCAACACCTCTCCTGCTCCTGCGGCAGCAGGGGGAGGGGGACAGCAGAGGCAGCGGGGAGGTCTCGCTGATTTCCAGCGAACCAATCCCTCCACTTTTTCTGGCACCGAGAGCCCAATGGAGGCTGAGGACTGGCTGAGAGATATTGAGAAGAAGCTGGCGATTGCTCAGTGCACCGGCATGGAGAGGTGCTCTTCGCGATTACCGGTGGGCGCGCTAGTGCGTGGTGGGACAACTATACCGCCATGCAGCCGGATGGAGGAGTTCCATCATGGGGCGAGTTCAGTGCAGCCTTCAGGGAGGCTCACATTCCTGAGGGGGTTATGTTGATCAAGCAACAGCAGTTCCTTGCCCTGAAGCAAGGAAAGAAGACCGTCTCGGAGTACCTCCAGGAGTTCAACTCCTTGGCCCGCTATGCCCCAGATGATGTATCCACTGACGCCCGCCGCCAGCGCCGTTTCATGGGCGGCTTGACAGAGGAGATGCAGTTGGCTCTAGCTGCACATGACTTCCGCAACTTCCAGCATCTAGTGAACAAGGCCATAGTTGTGGAGCATAAGAGTGTGGCCGTGGAGGAGTCCCGGAAGAGGAGGAGGGCAGCCCAGCTTTCAGCTAACAGCAGCTTCCTCGCGGCACCCGGCCACCCGGGCACTCGCTCTCGTGCCCCAAAGACCACCGAGGCCTCTGTGGTACCTCCATGACCCTCTCCACCAGTGGCGCAGCGGAACAATGGGGGTAAGAACTCCCAGAACAGCGGGGCATACAAGCCCAATGTCACCTGTTTCCATTGTGGTCGCCAGGGCCACTATGCACACCACTGCCTCGCCAAGCAGCGAGGAATGCCCCAGACTTATCGAGCTCCTACTCCACCAGCTGTGGCGAGACCTTCACCACCTCCGAGGGCAGCATCTACCCCTCCTCAGATTTCAGCACGTGGCCGAGTGAACCACGTCACCGCCGAGGAGGCTAGCGACGCTCCGGACGTCATTTTGGGTACACTTCTCGTTAATTCTTGTCCTGCATCAGTTTTATTCGATTCAGGAGCATCTCATTCATTCATCAAAGAACAATATGCTGCACTTAATCAATTTGAAATAGTCAAACTTCAGCCACCTTATCAAATTCAATCACCGGGATCGGTTTTCCAAACCGATCAAGTCTGCCGGGGCGTAAAAGTGGAAATTCAAAATATCAACTTCTTAGCAAATTTAATTATGATAAATTCAGTAGGTATTGATGTGATCTTAGGGATGGATTGGCTGTCCAAAAATCAGGGAAAGATCGATTGTGCTCAACGTTCCATTTCAGTCACTAGCGAAGATGGCAGTCAGGTCATTTTTGCACCTTCAGTTGGTAGTTCTCATCTCTATGCTTTGGAAGCTAGTACCTCTCTTGAAATTGAGAAAGTTCCGGTGGTATGTGAATATCCCGATGTATTCCCTGAAGAACTACCCGGCATGCCTCCAGACCGTGAAGTGGAATTCGTCATTGAGCTTGCACCGATCTGCGCCCGATCTCAAAGCGGCGTGATCGGATGCCTCCTAATGAGTTGGTAGAATTGAAAGCACAACTCCAAGAACTTCAAGATAAGGGTTTCATCCGGCCAAGCTCCTCACCTTGGGGATGCCCGGCCATCTTTGTTAAGAAGAAAGACAAGAGCTTGCGGATGTGTGTTGACTACCGTCCGTTGAATGAAGTCACTGTTAAGAACAAGTATCCGCTTCCGCGGATTGATGACCTGTTCGACCAACTTAGTGGAGCCCAAGTGTTCTCCAAGATTGACTTGAGGTTGGGTTACCATCAAATCAAGGTCAGGACAGAGGACATTCCGAAGACAGCTTTCTCTACTCGGTATGGTCTATACGAGTACACTGTTATGTCTTTTGGATTGACTAATGCACCTGCTTATTTCATGAATCTCATGAACTCGGTTTTCATGGAGTATTTGGACCAGTTCGTCGTTGTATTTATTGATGACATCCTTATTTACTCTAAGTCCGACGAAGAACACGAAACATCCGAGACTTGTGTTGGAAAAGCCGTCAACATCAACTCTATGCCAAATTCAGCAAATGTGAATTTTGGCTACGTGAAGTGAGTTTCTTGGGTCATGTACTCTCCAAGGGTGGTGTCATTGTTGATCCAAGTAAGGTACAGGATGTGCTGAATCGAAACAACCAAAGAGCGCCACCGACATTCGCAGCTTCTTGGGCTTGCGGGCTACTACAGCAGTTCATCAAGAACTTCTCCAAGATTTCTAGGCCTATGACTCAACTTCAAGAAGGAAAAGAAGTTCGAATGGTCACTGATTGTGAACAAAGCTTTGATTCTTAAAGAATGCTTGACCACAGCTCCAGTGCTCATCCTTCCAGATGTTCACAAGAGCTTTGATATTTATTGTGATGCATCTCGCCATGGGCTCGGTTGTGTGCTTATGCAAGAGGGCCGAGTAGTGGCTTATGCGTCAAGACAATTGAGACCTCATGAGGCTAACTATCCCACTCATGACTTAGAACTTGCAGCAGTTGTTCATGCTCTAAAGATTTGGCGACATTACCTCATCGGTAATCGTTGCGAGATCTACACCGACCACAAGAGTCTCAAGTACATTTTCACCCAAGCTGATCTGAATTTAAGGCAAAGAAGATGGCTTGAATTGATCAAAGATTATGACATGGGACTTCATTATCATCCAGGAAAAGCCAATGTGGTGGCCGATGCATTGAGCAGAAAATCCCAATGCAACTGTTTATCTGTAATCCCTTCTTCGGCAGGCTTGTGTGCTGCCATGCAACAATTGCAACTGGAAATAATTAAAGAAGGTTCGCTCGCTGCCCTAAGTCTGAGTTGTACACTTGAGGACCAAATTAGAGAAGCCCAGCAAACTGACGCAGAAGTGGCTCAAATCCGAGAGGCAATGAAGAAAAACAAAGCCAAAGGTTTTAGTGAAGATTCACAAGGCACCCTATGGTTCGGGAACTGGTTGGTGGTGCCTTTTGATCATACTTTGAGAGGGAAAATTCTCAAAGAGGCTCATGACTCCAAATTCTCTATTCACCCAGGTAGTACCAAGATGTACCAAGACTTGAAGAAGAGGCTCTGGTGGAGCCAAATGAAGCGACAGATCGCTCAATATGTTGCCGAGTGTGATGTATGCCAAAGAGTCAAAGCTGAGCATTTGAAGCCAGCTGGTACTCTAGATCCCCGCCCATTCCCAAGTGGAAATGGGAAGAAGTTGGCATGGATTTTATCACCGCCTTCCAAGGACTCAAGTGGGTCCGATTCCATATGGGTGATTGTCGACCGTCGACGAAAGTTGCTCACTTTATTCTGTCAAGACCACTTACACTGGTGCCAAGCTAGCAGAGTTGTACATCTCCAGAATTGTTTGTCTCCATGGTGTACCAAAGGTGATTGTTTCAGATAGAGGTCCTCAGTTCACCTCTCATTTCTGGAAGTGCTTGCATCAAGCAATGGGGACCAACCTATCTTTCACTCACTTATCACCCACAAACCGATGGACAAGCGAGAGGGTAAACTAAGTTTTAGAAGACCTTCTCCGAGCTTGTGTGCTGTCCTATAGCAACAACTGGGAGAAGTGTTTGCCATTTGCGGAGTTCTCCTACAACAACAGTTTCCAATCCAGTATTCAGATGTCACCTTTCGAAGCATTGTATGGGAGGGCTTGTAGGACACCCTTGAACTGATCCGGCGGGGACAAAGCCATTCTATGGCCCAACCTTGGTGGAAGATCTTTGAAGAACAAGTTCGTGTCATTCGCGAACGACTTAGGACGGCTCAATCACGTCAGAAGTCGTATGCCGACCGTCGTCGTCGCGAGTTGAGTTTCAAGGTGGACGATCATGTGTATCTTAAAGTCTCTCCTATGAGAGGAGTTCATCATTTCCAAATCAAAGGTAAATTAGCACCTCGCTATATTGGACCTTTCCGTATTCTAGCTAAGTTGGGATCGGTGGCCTACCAGTTGGAGTTGCCACCATCACTTTCAGACGTGCACAACGTTTTCCATGTCTCCCAACTCAAGAAATGTCTTCGAGTCCCAACGGAAGCAACCAAGTTGGACGAACTCGACTTGCAACCCGATCTATCTTATCGAGAGAGCCCGATTCGTATCCTTGAGGAAACCGAGCGCAAGACGAGGAATCGTAACATCAAGTTCGTCAAGGTTCAATGGAGCAACCACACGGAAGATGAAGCAACTTGGGAACGTGAAGACCGGATGCGAGTAGCATATCCAGAACTCTTCTCTGCATGAAGTGCCTTCGTATCAAGAAAGGAAAGGTAAAACGTATTAATGTAAATTATAACTTGTCAACACTATCTTTGAAGGAAATCAAGACAACGTAAATTATAACTTCTAATGAAAACTTTCTAATTCTTCTCCACCAAGATCTCGGGTCGAGATCTTTTGTAAGGGGGGGAGGTTTGTCACAGCCCCAACTAATTAAATTGGATTAGTTTGTAATTCACTAACATGCATTCTCAAATTCAAATCAATTCATAATTTATTGCACTTGGAAATTCTGTTAAAAACATGAACCTACCCTTCAAATTTGATTTTCAATTCAAATCAGTGATAAAAAGTTGTGATCATCATCTGGAACCAATTTATTCAAATACTAAATTAATTATCATGAATTAATATAATTTTTCCAAAATTTTTGGGACTAGTTTGAAACTCATTAAAATTCAAACAACATTTATAGACATACAACATGTTTGAATTTTATATCACAAACTATATATTGAACAGTAGGGTTTTATATTTTTAATGGGAACTATATATTCCCAGGAACCCCCACAAATTATTTCATGATTTTAGGAATTTTATTTTTATTTTTAAGCCTCAGTCAAAGTAGAGTTTTCAAATTAAATGTTAGTCAACCCAAACCTAAACCCTAGTCTGGCACTATTCATCAGGTCCGAGCCCGACCGGGCGAGTCTACTCGATCAAGCCACCTAGTTGCACCAAAACTTGGCCGTCGGATTATGATCGTAGCGCCCCATTTAAGCCACGTCTCACCGTTTCGCCCCACGCGTTGAGTCACTACCGCGTTGGGCCCGCGCGTCAGTTCTTCTTCAACCTCTCGCTGGTGCTTTCGCAGAATCGCCTCGCCACGCGGCCGGCGATGCCTTGCGCGTCAGGGCTGCCATCCTGTCACCGCCCCGAGTGACCACTCCCCGTGCTTGAGCGTCTCACACCGCCCTCACCCTAACGTCTCTCTGGCCTTAAGACCCCCTCCATGCCCACCTTTACCCCTCACCTCTTCTCTGTTGGCGAGGAGGAGGCTAGCCGAGCTCCATACACTGTAAGCTCCACCGGTGGCTCCTCCTTTCTTCCTGTTCGATGCCATCTCCATTTTTGCTAAGCTCAGCTTTTGTTCTTGCTTGTAGCTTCCGGTACATCTTCGAGCTCTCGGCCATTTTCAAAGCGCGTCCTGGGGACACTTCTCATGCCATCTTCGTGTCCAGGAGGTACTAGCCTAAACCTTGCGCGTCATCTTGTGTCCTTTAGGCTGTTTAGACTTTCCCCTCAATCGATTTGATCTTTGCACGACAGGATCTTGTTGATTTGAAGATTGAACCATTTTTCGGCCGGGAAACAACCTTTCCTCTCCCACTTCGTTTTGGTAAGCCATTCTTCAATTCTTTGCTCATGAAGCATTCTCATATGGTCCTTGAGCTATCTTAACCATTCTCTGTCCTTAGGGTTTCTCCAATCATCTTCTCCACGTAAAGCCGTGTTGTGCCGCTACTTCTTCTCCGACGCCGACACTGCTCCAGCCATCCCCAAGTTTCCCCAGGCCCTCTCCTAGCTCAGGTAACTTCCTCATGCCCCCTAGGAGCATAAGCTTGTGTCCATTTGCTCAGAACGCTTTCAAATCGGCGTAGCTCCTTTTGCCGTATTTAGTACCGCTGCTCGCCGTCGGCTAGCCGCCGTTCTGGGCCGGCTCAGTCGTCGGGACTACTCCCATTAGGAGCGCCTTGCTATTCTCCATCTGTCCATGCTCTTGGTTCACGCCGCCGTGGCCGGGATCGCCGGCAAGCCGCCGGTGAAGCGCGCGGGATCGAAATCCCGTTGTCGTACGCCGACCGTCACTGTAGCAAGTCATTAGCCGTTAAACTCCAATCATTAGCATTTAAGTGATGTCTTAAGCGGCGCTGATGAGTCTATTACATGCGGGCCCCACGCACAGAAAACGGAAACGTTTTGGTTAAAGCCACAGTGGCTGACATGTGGACCCTAAGACTCTAAACACGTGCGTAGAAACTAATTGTACTGGAGTTAATCTGGACCATCGGATGCGAAAGGAACGGCCTGGATTTGTGAGACATTCGGACCGTCCTATTGCACCTCGAATATGGACCGTTGGATCTTGATCCAACGGCTGCATCGTCGCCCGACGCGCGCGCGCGCGCGCGCCTCATGATGGGCGACGAAGCGGCCCGCTGGTCGATGATCATGTTAGCACCGCACTCGGTGAGAAGAGTTGCAAATGATTGTAAAATCTGAAAACCCTTTTCTTACACACCGAAAAATATGTATAACTTCTAAAATGCATAACTAAATCATTTCAACTCCAAATTGACTGAAAACCACTTCTGGAAATTTACATTCTTAATGTACTTCCTATTAAAATTAGTTTCAAACCTGTCTCTGTAGCAGAGGGCTGTAATTGGAAATTTGTTCATTAAAATCATTATCTCTACAATGGGAAAATGGACTGAAATCTTTAAAAATACATATGTAAGTATTGGAAACTCCAAAAACAGTGGGACCACTTTTGATAATTTTCATTTTCAGTGAACTTAATTCTAAAAATGGTCTCCACATTACCTCGGTCACAGAAACTATTTTTGGGAGAATATACTCCTTAACTCCATTATTTTTATACTATAAAAGGCTGATAACTTTGAAAATCAATAACTAAATCATAAGAACTCCAAATGGGACAAACTCAACTATTCTGAACTTGTATTAATATTACCTATGTACCCATGCAATCCTTTGTCCCACCACTGCCCTACAATTTTTCACTTCATAATTAAATTACTCAAAACGGGCATAACGAAACCTGAAGTTCAAAATGGCATACCTTCCAATTCATAACTCCAAATGGAATAATTATTTTACCTAAATCCATCTAAAATCATGACCTAACTGCTGTAGAAAAATCATGCATTTTTGAGCATTTTGGTTTTTGAGCTGTTTTCTCGGTATTTATTCGATGTTATAATTATCTAGATACCGAGCTTATTGATATCGACTCCTACGCAACTGAGAGCGAACAACTTAGCTACCTGCAAGGCAAGCATCCTTTGAACTTTCTTTTTGCATCATATTTGATCCCAGTTTTGTTTGGATAGATGCAATGATAATTGCTTGCATGTTATTTGATAATGTCGCTATTTTTGTGATGAATAGTTAGACACCCCTATTATCTCGTCATTGTGGCTATCCATGAATTATTCCAGTACTGAAATGCTTAAGATAGGATGTGTGAAATTATATTGTCCGGGTTTTGCTTAGCCATGCAAGTCTAGAACCGTTAGTTGATTGTCGGGAATAACCCGACAAAATAAACACAACTCTCATTATATACTTTTTGTTTCAGATCTTCGTACCTGTTTTACAAGTTAAATTTTGTCATTTTAAATGAGCTTTTGGTCTGGACAAGTGTTGGTTAGTGATGGTGCTTTGTGCACGAGATTTGGGTATGTGGTTGGACTTGTCTGGACAATTAAGGACCGAACTTTGGTAACGTCGTTGATTCAAGTATTTTCGTGCTACCATACGCAGTATATGGGTGCTGTATGGTTAAGTAGGGGGAAGGTTCTATTGTGTTAAGTCCCATGGTGGTGTAGGGGCATTTGTGTTTGATCATTTGTCCTTAGGAGCCGATGTAATGTTCTATAGTGTGCATGGTAGCACCAATTACCCTTTATGTTGCGTCGGTATTTCCAATATAACTTGTGAGCCCCTTAGCAAGTGCTATACGCTGCTTGTACTAAGACCGGAAACATCTCACATGGGGGACTTAGCTCAATAGGGTTTTCTTGCTGAAAATGACCGTATCTCGATTCTCCCCGGCCAGCATACCAAAGGAAGTGTGCCATTATCCGGAGGCTTACGGGCTAATCGAGTCGTGTGGGTAAGTAGTACACCTGCAGGTATAATCTATTCGAATAGCCGTGTCCACGGTTATGGACAACCGCTTGAGTTCGGGAGTTACTATTGTTAGACTTGGAAGTAAAATTTGCGGGTGAACTTGGTAATTAGCATGAATGGGATGTTCATATTTGTTGTTGTATCAAAGTGGGCAGCCACTTTGTTATTTGTATGTTTATTTGTTACTTAGTTCATTACTTATTCACATGCTTTACTTCTACTTCAAATCTGATTTTTGGAAATGGCATTTGAAAAACTAGTATGTGTAGGTTGTACATTGTTGCGTCTCTTTCGCAAAACTAAGCCAATATGAGCCTTCCTTTGAATAACCTTATGCATAACTATTTTTATTTGTGTAAGACTTGCGAGTACTCTTTGGTACTCAAATGGATGTTTGTTGGCTTTTTACAGTGAGGACGATCTTCGAGGTTGATGAGTTCGCGGTGTCGATTTAGGTGACACCGACGAGTAGTATGCTATCTTCTAACTCCCGATCGGTTGCCGATGGGTTGTGGGCATACCATCGTTGGTTCTTTTGGTTTATTTACTCGCCTCGCTATAAACTTGTTAAATTTGGCCGGTCGGCCCTTATGTAATTGTACACTTAGAACTGTGTTGTAACTTTTGTACTATTTATGTATGATGGTTGTATGGATGTGACCAACGTTGTAATGAGGGTATGATTATATTGGTCACTGATCTTGGGAGCCAATATAAGTCATACTCGCTGTTCTTGGATTCCTATTTAACTCGCTAAGTGTAGTGCTTGACTTGTTGGAGAACCGCAATCATGTAGTGCTAGCAGGGGAGCAGCGCGCATGATCGTCGGGGCTCTAGAATTGAGTTGAGTCTCTCACTTAGACCGAGTTAAGTTGGAATCCATTTACCGGAGATCCCGAGTTATGTCCCTAAGACCTTGATTAGTCTCGGTCTTAAGGAGATAACCCCGGGGTCCCCACAACCAACGTAACTATGGTTCCATAATACACAATACGAATCAATAAAACAAGTGAGACTAATTGCTTCAAACCCTAGGTCATGACTAACCTAATTTTGCATAATACACATGATATAGACCAAATCAATGCGTAAAAAGTGAGGAGGACAAAGAGGATACCTTGCTCTCGGTTGTATGGATCAATTCAAGTTTCCACGGTGAAAATTGGTGATTCGAAAAGTTCGGCGGGTTGGGTTGAGTGAAAACCCGAGAGAGGAGAGGAAGAAATAGATGAAGGCTCGGGCAGGTATATAATTCAGAGCTTGGCGCCGAGATCTGTGGCGCCGAGGTACCGGCCACGCTGGCCACGCTGGCTGCCCCGGTGGCTAGGGTTCGGGACCTCGGCGCCATGACTCACGGCGCCGAGCTGTGTTAGCTCGGCGCCGTGAGTCACGGCGCCGACCCCCTGGGTCCAAAACTGGAAATAAGACTAGTAGGGGTATAAATGTGCGTTTTTTACGAAAAAAAAGGCTAAATTGAAAAAAATTCGGTCGATGTGCCCTCGCAAACAACGGTTGAACACCACCGGCTTCTCATGGACTCAATTCTGCACCGTCGTTGACTACAAGAGTTTTATTTTTTTGGGAGGAACTACATGAGTTTTATGGACTCAATTACGTGGGTGGCTATGGATTTACAACGAGGAAATATTTTCCTTTCTGTTTTATCTAAACTAGTGACAAAATAAGGATTTGTTGTGATAGCATGTAGACCCTTTAGGCCTGCTGCTCCTTAATTTGTTCTCTCACTCGTACTTATTTTCTGCACGGTCCTGTACTACAAAGCGAGAGGTCTCAGAGATGCCTTTTCCTTTTAAATATAAGACGCCTTTCCTTAAAAAGCTAGCATGCATCCATGGTGGTCCAACAGACCAAAAGAACTCTAAGAACATACAAGATGTTAGTTGAAGGGGATTACCACCAACCATTGATATCCAAATTGTAAAATCACATAATTCGAGAGAGATTTGCAAAACGACTCTGACATTTAGACTTTGTTGGCACTTACTGTGCACAATACAGCATGAAAAGCTTTGAGAAAAATTGCGGCTGATATAGATTTGCATTATTCAAGCCTCGATCTAGTGCAAATCAACATCCGCATATGAAAGTGCAGAAATGAAAATCGACCACATCACTATTATATTAGACACGCGCACACAAGCCAACTTAACATGCGCCGATGTTATAAATTAGGGTTGGAAATTCCGGTAGGCGGAGAAATGGTGTCGAATGATAGCACAATCGAGGCAGCTGATGATCAGATCAGTGATGCTGGGGGTTAGGGCCCCCGGGGCTGAGCCTCTTGGACCCATCATACCATATCTCCGGCGTCTCACCCGGCCACGTCGCGGTCGTGCTCGCCGTCGGGCTGCCGCTGATGAGCACGGCGTCCTGCAGCCAACGCCGGCCCAGCGGGGAGCGGTCGGAGAGCGGGACGGGCGGCGATGCGACGACGAGGACGACGCAGATGCACAAGCACAGGACTAGCTTCATGGTTGATCCGTGGGTCTCGCTGGCTACCTAGCTAGTTAGCTTCCTTGCAAACTACAGCTATGGCTATCTATTGCAAGTGGAATCTGCAGCTGATGAGCAAGAGCTAGCTCGTACGTGCATTTATAACCCCAGCGTTGGGTTTTTTTATAGCCATGTTGAATTGTATATGGATGGTAGTGGAAGATGGCACTGATCTTACGTGTCATTTGCGTAGAGATGTGGTTAGGGCTAGGCCGTTCTCTGGAGCAAGAGCTCCATCTCATCTGTACGTTTTTCTCTCCCTTCTCTCAACCACCCCCCCCCCCTCTCATACATACATAGACTATTTGTTTGGTCACTGTATCTCTTTGCGCCTAAAACAATCTCATCCTTTCAAGAACTAATTGTCGTTTATGTTTATTTGGCATAAAATTTTTGGTGAATGAAGTTTTTGATGCTTACGTATTAGATGAGTTCTTTAGAAATACAAACATTGTGAATAGCTGTAGCTTGGCTATATATGAACAGAGGCAATGACCAAGTAGTAAGTTCATTTCTGTTGGGGAACAGGATAGCTAGTTTCCTTTCATTAAGACAAAACACTACACATTGGCTAACTATATTCGTTTATCAGTCTAGGCATCAGCTAGCAGATGTCTCCCTAAAATTGGTCACTTTCAACCATTGGGTGGTCTCAAGATCTGTGCAACCATAATAGATCACTCACGCTCTACCCAGCCGGCGTCTTGTTGTAGCCGGCCCACCATTCTCCCCGACTGTCACCTCTCCTCCATCCTCCATCCTAGGAAAACATTCTCGGCCAAGAAATCCGGCCAGTCACCGGTACCGAATTTTTTTGTACACTCGGGATTTGGCATAGAATGCCCCATTGATTCCTATTTTTGTGCAATGTACTACGTACTTGTTAGTTGCTACATCTTATGTAAACAACATTGTTGAAAAATTTCAAAATTTCCTAGATTCGCCAAGAAATTTTTGTCTGCCGGAGCCGAGATTGCAATCCCTGCCTCCATCGTCTATCCTTGTCATCTGCGCTGTTCGCCACACCGATCCTCCAAATGCAGGGTCAGTGGCGCTCCTACTGCATGCCACAGGCCATCGTGCTAGCTTCGTCACCTAGTGAACCTCAACACCCTAATCGGAGCTCAAATCTTTAGCTGGTATGATCTAATGGCTAAAAAATTGACTATTTTCTAAGGAGAAATAGTTGATAAGAAATCCTATATAGCTTAATAGGCGATTGTAATAAACCTAATATTAGTCCATTCACAAATGAGTGATTTTTTAGACATATCTCCAAATCACAACTTTGACCACTAAACCTAATAAAATTATGATATTATAAAAGTATGTTTACAGATGAATCTACTCGTATCGTATTAGTCCATTTGCGAAAAAATATCGTATTAGTCCAAATATATTCATAAAGATATTGTTGATCAAAGATAAAGTAGTTTGACAGGGTGCTTTATAGGATATCACTTATTTTTGACTGGCAAAGTACTTAATTAGTGGAAGACCGTTTCTGGATGCTTCGGCGTGACACGATTTGCACTGCATGTTGGCTGAGTTGCGTTGGAAATTGGAAGTTTGTGTAAGAAGTCAACACATGATCAAAGCATATATATCCAACGTAATCCACAGTCATTAACACACTTCTTCAAGTCATCGCACATTGCAAAATTAATCTACTTCTCACTACAAGGAAACATAATTTTAGTGGCGAAACAAAGTGACCAAAGTCCGTTTTGTCACTATTAACAAGATTTATAGTGACTATTTTTTTCCTCAACGCTTTATCGATTATTAGTGACCAAATATTAAATCGCCACAAGATATTATAGTAGTGACGAATCTACAGCGACAAGCTATCATGTTGTCATTACTTTATTGAATTACGTGACCACATGTTATGGCGTCACACGACACCTTAGCTAGTAGTGACGAACTGTCACGTTGTCACAGCTTCATTTATAATTAGTGGCAAATTACTGTGTCGTCACAAGAAACCTTAGTAATGATGAAACCTTAGTAGTGACAAATTATCATGTTGTCACAGCTTCATTTACAATTAGTGACAGATTTTTATGTCGTCACAAGAAATATTAGTAGTGACGGCTTTACAGTGACGAACTGCTATGTTATCGCTATTTTACAAAAAAATATTTTTAACAATAAATCTAGTGATATAGTTTTCATATAGCCAATTTAGAATAGTTTAAACATAAGTTTGACCGTTTAGATCATTCTAAATTGTCATTTAAAAGAGAATTGAGGGAGTATTTGAATTTTCGAATTAAATGTTTAAAATATATAATTTTCGATATGTACTTATATTGTTCAGTTTCACTATATACGTCCTAGTATTAAGCCTGCTATTTTTTATTTAGAATTTTTAATTTTCAAAAACTATACTTATGCCATACTGTTCGAGCCGTGTATATGTGGGCCTGGTACTTATACATAGCACGTACGGTGCGTGGATAAACTAACAAAAAATAACTCAAAAGGAGTAGTCTTTTTGTTAAGGTAAACTCAAAAGGATTAGTTAACCCCACCGATAGAAAATAAAGACTACTTAACTCATCCTAAAATCCATCACTACAAAACCCTACCTCCTCTCTCTTTGTTACTATAGATAACAGGAGCCGCCATCCTCTTGTCATCCTCGTGAGCAAAATAAACAAGGGAAAAACACCACTTCCATACCCATTGCCATATCTCCTCAAATCGATCTATCGATCACCACCGTGGCCGTGCCCCCAAATAGCAAATAACGGCAGAGGGGCAGCAGCGGAAGCACTCCTGTGCACGAGCACGAGGAGCGTACGCATATAGGCAGTCAGACGGTGTGCATGTTCGTGTGCTCCAGCGCGTGTTGGCACGGGTGATGCAGGTCGGGCGGTGGCTGTGCCGGTGGAGGGGCTGGTGCCTGACTGCCTGGTGCACGGAGCCAGCAGCGGTCGCACCGGGTTCCAGTTTCAGAACTAAAGTATCTTAATTATTAGAGTATTTTCCAGATTTATTACTCATATTTTTCTATCATAGGAACAAAATATGGGGGAAGGAGCTTGCTCCAGGATCTTTAATTAAATTTTGTTGTGGAGATTGAAAATGAAGATCACACCAAGTTAACGCATGAAGGGAATACATGTGACTGCTGGTTAACAGACGAAGGAAATTCTGTTGTGTGTGGTCGATGATCTTGATTTTACTAGTCCTTTAATGAATCTGTGTTGTTCTATTTACTTTCACAACTTGTTCTTTCATGTCAGAGAAGAACTGGATGTTTTGAGGGAAAACAGAGAGATGACAGATGAGATCAGTAAGATGAAGCAGCGTCGCGAAGTGCTGCGGCTTAGAGCGCGGGATGGTTGTTGCTCGAGTGGTTGATCTTGGATATGGGGCTCTCCAGGAAATCGATGATGCCATTGCCATGGGGCTGTTGTTGTCAATGGATTGCTATGGCCTTCGCCCTACTGAATTCTTTCCGTTCCATGTGTGAAATTGTGTATGTAAGATACAATGTTTTAGTTGTACTGCAGCTGCAACCAAGTGATGCCTTTTGATTAATTCTGACAAAAATACTCTCATAAGAAAATATTAGCTTCATCACAGATACCATTGTAATTTGTGGCAAAAACGTCAATACTGTTTTGTCCCTTGTATTTGCAGCAATAGAGCTCATTACCTGTGACAACATTTTTGTATTGTGAAATAAAATTTCAGTCACCAGAAAACGTAATTGTGATGATTTTGTTGCCAAAAATAGAGTGCATTTGTGATGAAAAAGGCATCACGTACGTTTTCAAAACGTAATTGTGGCGATTTAGTTATCACTATTTTTTACATAAATAGTGGGAAATATTTTGCCACTAAAAGTATCATCGATGACGAGAATTTTGTCACTAATATAAACCTATTTGTGACCATGCGAGTCGTCTCAAATGTATATATAAATAGTGATTAATGTTTTTGTCACTAATGTAACATGCTTATTTGTGGGGGATGAAAATTCACTATGTTATTAGTGACTTAACATTGGTGGTAGGGGTGAAAACGGGCCAAATACGGGCACACATTGCTCTCGTATCATATCCTATATTTTTTCTCGGATTCGGAACCGGATACGGACAAGCCGGATATGAATACGAATCCGGGTTATTCAGAATACGGACATGGGCCGGATACATGATGGAATCGGGTCAAAAACAGATAAAAATAGGCCAATACAATACACACATATAGAAAGGAATATATGTTGAACCGTATCGCTGTCGCTTCCACTATTCAACGTAACATACATAATTATCACACTATCTATTTAACATGAGTACACACACAACCGTAGACGTTCAAACTGGCATGTAGGGTATTTCTGTGAAGAAAACAGAACTCTAGAGGGCTAGAACAAAAAGAATCAGTAAAAGGAAGGATTGTTTCATAATTACAGAAACGCGTTTCTAAAATGCAAAAACACAAATACACATATTAAGCCTTGCACCCTAGCCGCTAGGCACTGCAAACTGAACTCACATTTTTTGTTTTCCTCTCCTCCCATATCTCTCTCCTTCCCTGTCTACATGCAGGGGCACTAAATTGGGCTCGTTTTTTACTTTTCTCCTCCCATACCTCTCCCCTTCCCAATGTCCGGCACTAAGGGTACGGCCGTGCCTTGCCAGATGCCCCTGCTCCTCTATCCTCACCATGCCAGCGCATTCCTATCGCTAACCGCGTGTTCTCACCAAATCGCCCTGACCCCAAACAACACCTCCTCCGCGTGGTCCAGGCCCCACCGTCTCCAACGTCTCCTCCACTGTAGAGCAAATCTGGTGAGGCGGTCGATGGTTGCGACTCTAGCCAGCCAGCATCTGCTCGACCGGAGAGGCAACGAGGTAGGTGGCTTGGTTTGTGACTACTGTGCTGTAGACTAGTGTCGTACTGATGTGTTTGTGTGTGCTGTGTGCAGCTAGGGTATTACTACGAGTGATGCTGTGGGGACCCCGGGAATTATCTCCATAAGACCGAGATTAGACAAGGTCTTAGGGACATAATCACGGGTCTCCGGTAAGTGAATTCCAATTTAACTCTATCCAAGTGAGAGGCTTAGCCGAATACTAGAGCCTCAAATATCATGCGCGCTGCTCCTTTGCGAGCGCTACATGATTGTCGATTCTCTTTCGATTCGAAGCACTACACTTAGTGAGTTAAATGAGAATTCATCAACAACGAGTATGACTTATATTGGCTCCCAAGATCAACGACCAATATACTCATACCCTCATCCAACGTTGATTACATCCATACAACGCATACAACAAGAGATCAAAAGACATACTGCATAATAGTCAAGGTTTACAGCTTATTACATACGGCCGACCGGCCAAATTCAAAGTAAAGTATCAAGTAGCAGCGGAAGCAAATAAATAAAGCAAAAGACCAGTAGTGGTATGCCCATCACCCATCGGCAACCGACTGGGAGTTAAATGATAGCACACTACTCGTTAGTGTCACCCAAGTCAACACTAACAAGATCGTCAGACTCATAATCTTCCTCACCTGAAAAGGCCAGCAAACATCTGGCTGAGTACAAGTGTACTCGCAAGTCTTACACAAATAAAAATAGTTATGCATAAGGGTCATTCAAAGGATGGCTCATATTGGTTTAGTTTTATAAAGAGACGCAACGATTAACATACTACACATACTAGTTTTTCATGTGCCCATTTAAAATCAGCTTTGAAGTAGAAGTAAAGCATATAGTAAAGCATTTCAGTAATAAACAATTGAATCATGCAAAGACCAAAGTGGCAGCCCACTTTGATGTACTAAACACATGAACATCCCGTTCATGACGAATACCAAGTTCAACCATAATTTTAATTAAAAGTCTAACAATAGTAACTCCCGAACTCAAGCGGTTGTCCATAACCGTGGACACAGCTATTCGAATAGATTGATACCCTGCAGGGGTGTACTACTTTACCCACACGACTTGATTAGCCCATAAGCCTCCAGAGGCCTCTGAAATAGCATACTTCCTGTGGTATGCCGGCCGGGTAAATCAAGATACAGTCATTTTCGGCAAGAAAGCCCTATTGAGCTAAGTCCCCTTTGTGAGATGGTTCCTTGCCTAGTACAAGCATCTGATAGCACTTCCTAGGGGGCTCACAAGTTATATTGGACATACCGATGCAACCAAAACAAGTAAAATTGGTGCTCCCTTGCACACTATAAAGGATTACATCGGCTCCTAAGGAACATAGGATTTCACGGTCGCTATGCCCCTTACACCGCCATGGGACTTAACACAATAAAACCCTCCCCCTACTTAACCATACGGCTCCCAACCCGCGTGTGGCAGCACGAGTGTACTTGAATTAACGACGTTACCAAAGTTCGGTCCTCAATTGTCCAGACAAGTCCTTCCACTTACCCAATGCTCGTGCACAAAGCACCATCACTAACCAACACTTCTCCAGACCAAAAAGCTCATTTAAAATGACAAAATTTATCTCATAAAACAGATACAAGGATCTGAAACAAAAGTATACAATGAGAGTTATGTTTATCCCATAATTGTCGGGTTAGCCCCGGCAATCAAACTACCGTATCTAGACTTGCATGACTAAGCAACCCATATTCAATAATCATCACATTCTATCTTAAGCATGTAGGTACTGGCATAATTCAAGATTAACCTCAAGCATAGGACATAAGTAAACTACACATCACAAAAATATTTACATAATCAAAATAGCATGCAAGCAATTATCATTGCACTAACTTAACCAAAACTGGGATCAAATATGATGCAAAAGAAAGTTCAAATGATGATTGCCTTGCTGGTACAGTAGCTGCTCACTCTCAGTAGCGTAAGTGTCGATATCAATATGCTCGGGATCTATATAATTATAACATCAAATAAATACCGAGAAAACAACTCAAAAACCAAAATGCTCAAAAATGCATGATTTTTCTACAGTAGTTAGGTCATGATTTTAGATGGATTTAGGTAAAAGAATTATTCCATTTGGAGTTATGAATTGGAAGTTATGCTATTTTGAATTTCAGGTTTCATTAACCCTAAGTTATGTAATTTAATTATTTGGCCAAAATTTGTAGAACAGTGGTGGGGTAAAGGATTACATAGGTAAATAGGTAATATTAAGACAAGTTCAAAACCGTTGAGTTTGTCCCATTTGGAGTTTTTATGATTTAGTTATGTATTTTCAAAGTTATCAGCCTTTTATAGTATAACAATAATAGAGTTAAAGATTATATTCTCCCAAATATAGTTTCTGTGAAAGAAGTAATATGGAGACCATTTTTATAATTAAGTTCACTGAAAATGAAAATTATAAAAAGTGGTCTCACTGCTTTTGGAGTTTCCAATAATTACTTATGCATTTTTGAAGTTATCAGTCCTTTTTCTATTGTTCAAATAATAGGATTAATAGCTTATTTTCCAAAATAGTGCTCTCTGTTACAGAGACATGTTTGAACTCAATTTTTATATACAGTTCATTAAATTTGAAAATTATCAGAAGTGGTTTCACTCATTTTGGAGTTAGAATGAATTAGTTGTGTATTTTCAAAGTTATACATATTTTTCAGTGTATAAATAAAAGGATTTCGGATTTTATACGTCGCTTAAACTTTTCTCACCGAGCGCAAGCCTAGCCAAGGTCACTAACCAGCGGGACCCAGAGAATAGTGCGTTTCCTAATTTGACTCAGTTTAAAAACAGTCCTGACGTGTGGTACCCGTCGTTAGAGGCACGGTTCAATGGACTGGGTCCACGTCTCCGAGCGCTCGGTGCACGGGGCTTAAGGCCTAGGGCCCGCATGTCAGTCACGTTACGCCCCGGTTTAATCCCTGCCGTTTTCCGTGCTCGGGCCCACGCGTAAGCGAAACATCAGCGTTGCTAATAAAGACGAGACCAATCATTAGACCTTAATGGCCCTCCTCTGTCGTAATCTCCCGGCTACAGTGCCTGTCGGAGTACGACACGCTCCCGCTCGGTTGCCCGGCGGTTTGCCGGCGAACCCGGCCACGGCGGCGCCAACCCAAGGCATAAACAGAATCACAATAGTGCGATGCTCACAACGGGAGTGGTCTCGACGGCTGAGCCGGCCTGTACCGGCGGCTAGCCGGAGCTAAGCGGCGGCGACCAAAACGGCAAAATGACAAAAGCAAAATGAAGCTCCGCAGCGTCGTTCCAGCAGATGCCCAAGGTCCTAAGGACTAAGAGTAAGCTACCTGAGCTAGGAGAGGACCTGGGGAAACTTGGGGATGCTGGAGCTGCGCCGGCGCCGGGGAAGAAAGGTGGCGGCAAAAATGGCTTCGCGGGGTGAGAAAGTCCTGAGCAAAACCACGACCAGTGAAAGCTTGGATCAGCTCCAGGAACTCAAGGTCAAGCTACAAGAGCAAAGAATCGAAGGATAGCTTACCAAAATGAAGTGGGAGAGGAAAAGGTCGTCTCACGGTCTAAAATGGTCCAATCCTCAATTCAGCCAGATCTTGTCGTGCAATCCTCAATTCAGCCAGCTCGCCTGGGTCGGGCCCGAACCCAAGGAACAGTGCACAGGTTTGAGTCCAGGGTTTTGACTGGGAGAAAATTTGATCTTCCTACTTTGACCAGGGCTTAAAATTTAGAAATAAAATTCCTAAAATCATGAAATAAATCATGGGGGTTCCTGGGAAGATATAGTTCCCATAAAAATTATGAAACCCCACTGTTCATATAAAAATTTGCGACATTTAAATTCAAACATGTTGTATGTCTATAAATGTTGTTTGAATTTTAATTAGGTTCAAACTAGTCCCAAAAATTTTGGAAAAATTATATTTATTCATGAGAATTAATGTAGTATTTAAATAAATTGATTCCAGATGATGATCGCAACTTTTTATTACAGATGCTAAAAGAAAACCGAAATTTGAAGTGTATGTTTATATGAAATGAGATTTTCCAAGTACAATATATTATGAAATGATTTGAATTTGATAATGCATGTTAGTGAGATGCATTATAATCCATTTTAATAGTTGGGGCTGTGACAAACCTCCCCCCTTACAAAAGATCTCGACCCGAGATCTGGGTGGAGAAGAATTAGAAAGTTTTCATTAGAAGTTATAATTTATGCTGTCTTGATTTCCTTCAAAGATAGTGTTGACATGTTATAATTATGCTATAAGAATAACTTTTTACATTGATATGTTTTACTTTTCTTTTCTTGATACGAAGGCACTTCATGTAGAGAAGAAGTCTGGATATGCCGCTCGCATCCGGTCTTCACGTTCGCAAGTTGCTTCATCTTCCGTGTGGTTGCTCCATTGGACCTTGACAAACTTGATGTCACGATTCCTCGTCTTGCGCTCGGTTTCTTCGAGGATACGAATCGGGCTCTCTCGATAAGATAGATCGGGTTGCAAGTCGAGTTCGTCCAACTCGGTTGCTTCCGTTGGGACTCGAAGACATTTCTTGAGTTGGGAGACATGGAAGACGTTATGCATGTCTCAAAGTGATGGTGGAAACTCCAACTGGTAGGCCACCGATCCCAACTTAGCTAGAATACGGAAATGTCCAATATAGCGAGGTGCTAATTTACCTTTGATTTGGAAGCGACGAACTCCTTTCATAGGAGAGACTTTAAGATATACATGATCGTCCACTTCGAAACTCAACTCGCGACGACGACGGTCGGCATATGACTTCTGACGTGATTGAGCCGTCTTAAGTCGTTCGCGAATGACACGAACTTGCTCTTCAGCATCTTCCACCAAGGTTGGGCCATAGAATGGCCTCTCCCCGGCTTCGGACCAGTTCAAAGGTGTTCTACAAGCTCTCCCATACAATGCTTCGAATGGTGACATCTGAATACTGGATTGGAAGCTGTTATTGTATGAGAACTCGGCAAACGGTAAACATTTTTCCCAACTATCGCTGTAGGATAACACGCAAGCCCGGAGAAGGTCTTCCAAAACTTGATTTACCCTTTCAACTTGTCCATCCGTTTGCGGGTGATAAGCGGAGCTAAAGGATAGGTTGGTCCCCATTGCTTGATGCAAGCAGTTCCAGAAATGAGAGGTGAATTGGGGACCTCTGTCTGAAACAATCACTTTGGGTACCCCGTGGAGACAAACAATTCTTGAAATATAAAGTTCTGCTAGTTTGGCCCCGTTGTAGGTGGTCTTGACAGGGATAAAATGGGCAACCTTGGTTAAACGATTCCCAATCACCCATATAGAATCAAATCCAGTTTTAGTTCTAGGAAGGCCGGTGATAAAATCCATGCCAACTTCTTCCCATTTCCACTGGGGAATGGGCAGGGGATCTAGAGTACGGTGGCTTCAAATGCTCACCTTAACTCTTTGACATAGATCACACTCGGCCACAAAGCGTACAGCGTGCGCTTCATTCGGCTCCACCACGCTTTTTCAAATCTTGATACATTTTCGTACTCCGGGTGGATAGAGAATTTTGAGTTATGAGCCTCCTTGAGAATCAATTCTCTCAAGTGGCGATCAAATGGTACCACCATACGGTTTCCAAACCATAGAGTACCTTGTGCATCTTGCTTAAAACATTTAGCCTTACCTTGTTTCATTAGTTCTAAAATTTGAGCCACTTCTAAATCAGTTTTAGGCTTCCTAATCTGGTCCTCAAGTGTGCAAGTCACACCGGGCTGCATAGCTAACCTTCTTCAACTATCTCCGGTGTAGGCCTTGCAATGCAGCACATAAGCCCGCAGAAAAGGAGTTACCGACAAGCAGCTTGCATTGAGATTTTCTGCTCAATGCGTCGGCCACGACATTAGCCTTCCCTGGATGATAATGGAGTCCCATATCATAATCTTTAATCAACTCAAGCCATCTTCTTTGTCTCAAGTTCAGGTTGGCTTGGGTGAAAATATATTTAAGGCTCTTATGGTCGGTGTAGATCTCGCAACGATTACCGATGAGGTAATATCGCCAAATCTTCAAGGCATGAACTACAGCTGCGAGCTCTAGGTCATGTGTGGGATAATTGGCCTCATGGGGCCTCAATTGCCTCGATGCATAGGCCACTACTTGGCCCTCCTGCATGAGCACACAACCGAGCCCGTGGCGAGATGCATCACAATAGATATCAAAGCTCTTATGAATGTCTGGCAGAACAAGCACGGGAGCTTCTGTCAGGCATTCTTTCAGGGTTTGGAAGCTTTGCTCGCATTCTGCTGTCCACTCAAATTTCTTTTCTTTCTTTAGAAGTTGGATCATAGGCTTTGCAATTTTTGAGAAATTCTTGATGAACCTACGGTAGTATCCATAAGTCCAAGAAAACTACGAATGTCGGTGACGCTCTTGGGTTGCTTCCACTCAAGGACATCTTGCACCTTACTAGGATCAACAGCGACACCGCCCTTAGATAGGATATGTCCCAAGAAACTAACCTCTCGAAGCCAAAACTCACATTTGCTGAATTTGGCGTACAGCTGATGGTGGCGAAGCTTTTCTAACACAAGTCTCAAATGTTGCTTGTGCTCAAGATTAGACTTAGAGTAGATAAGGATATCATCAATGAAAACTACTACAAACCGATCCAAGTATTCCATGAACACCGAATTCATGAGGTTCATGAAATAGGTCAGCATTGGTCAAAACAAAGGACATGACTGTGTACTCGTACAAACCGTAACGAGTAGAGAAGGCGGTCTTCGGAATGTCCTCGGTTCTAACTTTAATCTAATGGTAGACTAATCTCAAGTCAATTTTGGAGAACACCTGAGCTCCACTAAGCTGGTCAAATAGGTCATCGATCCGCGGAAGCGGATACTTGTTCTTGACGGTGACCTCATTCAACGGACGGTAGTCAACACACATCCGTAGACTCTTGTCTTTCTTCTTGGCAAAGAGAGCCGGGCATCCCCAAGGCGAGGAGCTAGGCCTGATGAAACCCTTGTCTTGCAACTCCTTAAGTTGTTCTTTCAGTTCTGCTAGCTCATTGGGCGGCATCCGATACGGCCTTTTTGAGATGGGCGCGGTACCGGGGGCAAGCTCAATGACAAACTCTACCTCTCGGTCAGGGGGCATGCCTGGAAGTTCCTCAGGGAACACATCAGGATACTCACTCACTATTGGTACCTCCTCTAGCTCGAGAGAGGTACTCGCCTTTAACGCATATAGGTGAGAACTACCCACTAAAGGTGCAAAGACGACCGGGATGCCGTCCTCGCTAGTCACTGAAATAGACCACTGGGCACAATCAATATTCCCCTGATTCTTAGATAACCAATCCATCCCTAAGATAACATCAATGCCCACTGAACTTATCACTATTAAGCTTGCTGAAAAGTTAACATTTTGTATTTCAATTTTTACGTCCCTGCAGACTTGATCGGTGTAGAAAACCGACCACAGGAAATACGATAAGGCGGGTGAAGTGTATGTATCTTGAATTGGTTAATCGCAGCATACTCATTTTTAATAAATGAATGAGATGCTCGAATCAAATAAAACCGATCAGACACGAATTAACAAGTAGTGTACCTAGCACGACGTCAGGTGCGTCGGTCGCCTCCTCTGCTGAGACGTGGTTGACGCGGCCACGTGCATGCCGGGGTGGAGTAGGTGCTGCCCTCTGTGGTGGTGGCGGTGGCCTCGCTGGAGCTGGGGCTAGTGGCGTTGGAGCAGAGTACGTCCGGGGCATCCCTCGCTGCTTGGCGAGGCACTGCGAAGCATAGTGGCCCTGACGGCCATAGTGGAAACAAATAACGCCGGGATTGTATGCCCCACCAGTCTGTGGTCTCTGGCCCCCGCTGTGCTGCTGAGCTGCCGGTGGAGAAGGTCGTGGAGGTGCCACAGGAGACCTCGATGGTGCTGAAGCTGGGGCACGAGGTGCCTGAGGTAGTCCTGGGCGCGGCCTGGGAAAACTGCCACTCGCCACTGCCGTCTGTAAAGCCCTCCTCCTCTTCCTAGACTCATCCACTGTCATGCTCTCATGCTCCACCACTATCGTCTTGTTGACCAGATGCTGGAAACTCCTGAAATCATGTGCAGCTAAAACAAGCCGCAACTCCTCGGACAGCCCATGGAAGAACCTGTTCCGGCGATGAGCGTCTGTCGAGATGTCATCCGGAGCATACATGGCCAAGTAGTTGAAATCATGCAGGTACTCAGTGACTGTCCTCCGTCCCTGCCTCAAGGCAAGGAACTGCTGCTGCTTGATAAGCAGCACTCCCTCCGGTATATGGGCCTCTCGGGCGCGTCCACGAACTCGTCCCAAGTCGGGCGTGGCGTGGCTGCATGGCGAATAACTATCCCACCATGCGCTCATTGCACGCCAACCGATAGGCGGCAAACAAGACTCTCTCTACTCCGGTACACTGCGCAATGTTCAGCTTCATCTCTATGTTGTGCAGCAAGTCCTCTGCCTCCATTGGGTCCTTGCCGCCTGCAAACGTCGGAGGGTTGGTCCGCTGAAACTCAGCAAGACCTCCGGGCGCTCGATGCGGGGCAACTCCTCCTACCGGAACGGGAGCTGGAGCGGTGTTACGTACGATCGCCTCAAGCATCCGGGTCTGCTAGTCCATCCGGTTGCGCTCAATCATCATCATAAACTCGACCATGGATGGCGGTGAGGAGCACCTCCTCGCGGTCCGCCTGCTTTGGGGCGGCGGTGAGAGGGCTCGCCATGCTCGGGCGGCCTTTGGGATGACTGTCACGATCATAGAAATCGCTCGGGGTGCTAGACGTGGTGCCCTAGACGGGGAGCCTCGCGCAGGGCTCCTGATCGCGTAGTCGGTCCTGTCATCCTATATTAGACAAGGATGGTTAGTAATCAAGATTAAAAGCCATCACTTGGCCATACATGCACAATCGATATCAAAGAGCATGAAAACTATAACCTCAAATGGAACACCAAACATTAAGCGACATAAAACCAAATCGATACAACTCCGTACATAAGCGCCCGCAGGCTTAAGATTACAACTGAAATAGTAGTGTTTGCAAATAAAACATAACAGTTCGACCTCTACTACCCTATTACATAAACCTAAGGATACAAGCTCAAACATAGAGCTCCCTGCCCTAACAGCCTAGATATTATTCCGGTCAAAGTTCACCGGAAAGTCATCGAGCAGGTGGTATCCAGGGGATCCTGTGTCTTCTCGGTCTCCCGGGTTGGTGAGGCGTAAGGGGATCCTACGCCGTGATATGGCCTCCTACTTGGAAGACGATAGTCGGGCGCAGAAATGTACGGTGAAACCTCATTAGCGCCATCTGACACATCCGGACGAATGAGCCTCATGTCATGCATAAGCTGCAAATGCTCCTGAGCTATAATGAGACGACGACGTGTCACCCATAACTTACGCACTATGCAGCGATGCATTTGGTCCATTACGTGAACCAATCTGCCAATCGCACGACTTGGGGTCCTCCCAAACGGATCTAGCAAACGAGCTCACGTCCCTAGCGCGTGCGCGCATCGAAAAGTGATCATATGGGGGTTGGGCTAACTCTGTCAGGTCGTAGCGAAGACGACTCATAGCCACCAAGGCCACTTCTTGTAACGCCATGGCCTCAGAAGTACCACGCGCCTGGAAGCGGTAAGGTATGCTCCCCGTGACTTGTCTAGCAACGATATCTATCACTGCCATAAATTCCTCCATTCCAGGTCCTCGATCACGGCGGTAGATGGAATAAGTGAGCTGATATGTGAAGTTCGCCCTCCACATCATGTCTCGTAGCAACGCTGGGTATCCATCCACTCCTTCAGCTTGAGTTTCCGGACTGTGCGAGGGTTCATCTAAAGGCAAGAAGGCAAGGTAAGTTAGTTTCATAAACCAAAACAGGATCAGGAGAGAAAAGATACTAAGATGGATAAGGAATAAAAGATATTCCTAACTTAAACTTTCTTAAAATACTTTCATAATTTGCAAAATAATTTGACCAAGGGACTTACTAACTTAACGCCAGTGCTACCTCTAACCTACAGTCAGTATGGCTCTGATACCAACGCTGTGGGGACCCCGGTAATTATCTCCATAAGACCGAGATTAGACAAGGTCTTAGGGACATAATCATGGGTCTCCGGTAAGTGAATTCCAATTTAACTCTATCCAAGTGAGAGGCTTAGCCGAATACTAGAGCCTCAACGATCATGCGCGCTGCTCCTTTGCGAGCGCTACATGATTGTCGATTCTCTTTCGATTCGAAGCACTACACTTAGTGAGTTAAATGGGAATTCGTCAACAACGAGTATGACTTATATTGGCTCCCAAGATCAACGACCGATATACTCATTGTAGGGAAACGGGTAGGCTACACTAGCGCAAATTAAAAAATTCTACCCGTAAACCAAGATCACTGCAGTTATAGATCACGGTCTTACCACTAGACGCGCAGGTGCGGAAGTTGATGCGTGCGTCGGGCGGTGTAGTCGTACCAAGTTGATGCGATGCGTCGGGCGGTAGTCGTACTACTTCCTCGTCCTCGTCGTGGCGTCCCACGTCATGCTCCTTTCTTGCGGTTCGTCCCAACGCCACGATGCGGTGCCTTCAAAGGTATCCACACGTGCGGGAGAAGCGACGCGCGCCGGACTACTAGATCCGCGGCGACTAGGGCATGGGAGGGTGGCGGCGGGGTTTGGGGATGTCACGAAAAACTCAACCCTTAACCGCGCCGCCTCCTTTTATAGACGTCCTTATAATGGGCTTCTACGAATAGAGGCCCATTAGGACTCAATGCCCGATCTAATCGGATCCAATCCGAATTAGGCTTCGAACCATTAAGTGTGTGACCTATGGTTCACGTATGTTTAGACATGGCGCAAGTACACATACTTGGTCAATAGTTGGTAGCGCCTCTAGCAAGGCGTGCCAACTCCTAAACGCACGTAAAGATCATATCGGACGAACCATCACAACGTTATGTACATGCCAATCCCTTTGCCTCACGATATTCGGTCGAGCTCCAAGCGACCACTCTTTCTCGATCCCGTGATCCGAATCCCTTACTAGGTTAACTCTTAACCTTAAGTAGCATGGCCATGCATTTACGGATCCGATCACTCGAGGCCCAGAGATATCTCTCGGTAGAGAGGGCAAATCCCATCTCGATGACCATGCCTCGCAAAGATGCTTCATGACAAACCAAAGCTACCTTTATAACTACCCGATTCACGGAGTAGCGTTTGATAGCCCCTAAGTAGGTCTATTCACATCTCAAGTACATGCGACAATCTCAGGTCTAAGGACAAGGCGTACACATTGTGTAGAGAGAACCATAAGTATAATTACTATGTCTCATGTTGGGTCGGTCCAACCCCATGTTCTAAACATGTGTCCACATTATTGGTTTGACATCTCCATGTCTATGACTCATGAAACATGGTCATCAACCGATACATGTGCTAATCAATCATTCACGTGTGTCCTCACATGAACTCCGACTAGGGACAACTTTAGAATAACCATACAAGTAAAGAGTTTCACAAACAAGTCACATACTTGTTAATCAACACAAAGGCAATATTCAAGGAACATTTATTAAATCATGGATACAATGAAATATCATCATCAATATGATTGCCTCTAGGACATATCTCCAACAGTCTCCCACTTGCACTAGAGTCAATCTAGAAGATATCTAATACCCATAGCTCTTGTGTGCGCCTCATGCTTAGGTCAGGGAGAGGCTTCACAAAGGATCCAAATATTCAAATCATGTGTATTTTGCATATCTTTAAATCTCCTCGATTAAGGATCTCTCGAATGAGATGAAACCGCCGCATGATGTGTTTGTTCTTTTGGTGATTCCTCGGCTCCTTGGCTTGCGCAATGGCCCCACTTGTTATCACAATAAAGATCCGGAGGATCGCACGCACTAGGAACCACACCTAGTTCGATTATGAACTTCCTTATCCAAACACCTTCCTTTGCCGCTTGAAGCCGCAATGTACTCGGCCTCCGTTGTAGAGTCGACAGATCCTCCCGCTTGGAACTCTTCCAACTTACCGCACCACCGTTCAAAAGGAACACAAAACCCGATTGCGATTTGTAATCATCTTTGTCGGTTTGGAAGCTTGCATCGGTGTAACCATTTACAACGAGCTCTTCCTCACCTCCGTAGACTAGGAACACATCCTTAGTTCTTCTCAAATACTTGAGGATGTTTTTAAGCTGCTGTCGGTGACTCTTACGGATCGGCCTGGTATCTGCTCGTAACACTTAGAGCATAGGAAACATCTGGGCGAGTACACATCATAGCATACATGATAGATCCAATGGCCGAAGCATATGGAATCTTACTCATGCGATCTCGCTCATCAGTTGTCGAAGGACACTGAGTCTTGCCAAGATTTATGCCATGAGACATGGGCAAGAACCCTTTCTTTGCCTCCTCCATGTTGAACCGTTTCAACACTTTGTCAATGTAAGTACTCTAGCTTAATCCTATTAGCCTTTTTGATCTATCTCTATAGATCTTAATACCCAAAATATATGCCGCTTCCCCTAAGTCGTTTATTGAGAAACTATTTTTCAGGGAGGTCTTAACGGACTCGAGCATAGGAATATCATTTCCAATCAGTAATATGTCATCTACATATAAGATTAGAAATACGAGTGAGCTCCCACTTGTCTTCTTGTAAACACAAGATTCTTCTTCGTTTTTGATGAAGTCAAACCCTTTGACCACTTCATCAAAATGAATGTTCCAACTCCGAGATGCTTGCTTCAATCCATAAATGGATTTTTGAAGTTTGCGTACTTTTCTAGCATTGTTTGGATCGACAAAACCCTCGGTCGTATCATATACACGTCCTCGGTTAAATTTCCATTAAGGAAAGCCGTTTTGACATCCATCGCCATATCTCATAGTCGAAATATGCAAAGAATAGCTAGAATGATCCGTATTGATTTAAGCATCGCTACAGTGAGAAAGTCTCATCGTAGTCAACTCCTTGAACTTGCCGAAAACCTTTGCGACAAGTCGAGCTTTATGGATATGAACATTTCCATCCATATCAATCTTCCTTTTATAGATCCATTTGCACTCTATGGTTTTAACACCATCAGTGGGTCAACCAAATTCCAAACTTGATTGTCTCCATGGATGCTATCTCGGATCTCATGGCACTATGCCATTTCTCAAAGTCTGGTCCATCATTGCTTCCGCATAGGTCGTAGGCTCATCATTGTCTAACAATAATATATCTCACGCATTGCGAGCCTTTCCGACCTTCGTGGTGGTGGTGCTTCCTTTGCCATGGGTTCCTCAACTTGTTCGCCACATGGGCATCATTCGTCGAGTCTTCCCGATTGGTTCATCTTGAACTTCTTCAAGCCGCACCGTTCTTCCACTTGTCTCCTGTTGAGAAACTCTTTCTCTAGGAAAACACCACTTGAGCGACAAACACTTTGCCCTCTAGTCGGTTGTAGAAGTAATATCCAAAGGTTTCCTTGGATATCCCACGAAGATGCATTTATCCGACTTGGGTGTGAGCTTGTCCGATTGTAGTCGCTGACAAATGCCTCACATCCCCAAATCTTTAGAAAAGACAAGCGTGACTCTTCCCACCCATATCTCATATGGTGTCTTAACTACGGATTTAGACGGTACCTATTAAGTGTGAAAGCTGCCGTTTCTAGGCGTTACCCCAAAGGATAATGGTAAATCGATCGGCTCATCATCGATCGAACCATGTCCAACAAGGTCCGATTACGCCACTCGGATACCCGTTTCTTTGAGGCGGTCGGGCGGTGTTAGCGTGGAACAATTCCGCAACTCTTGGATGATTGCTAAATTCATGACTCAAATACTCGCCACCACGATCGGATCGCGAGCCTTAATTTTCTTGGTACGTTGATTTTCAACTTCATTCTGGAACTCTTTGAACTTTTCAAAAGTTTCAGACTTATGTTTCATTAAGTAGACATAGCCATATCTACTAAAATCATCAGTGAAAGTTATGAAGTAATGAAATCCACCTCTAGCAGTCGTGCTCATTGGTCCACATACATCAGTATGTATGATTTCCAACAAGTTTGGCGCCTCTCAAAAGAACCTTTGAAAGGTGATTTGGTCATCTTACCAAGCAAACAAGCTTCACATGTCTCGTATGATTCAAAATCAAACGAAGTTAGAAGACCATCAGCATGGATCTTCTTCATGCGCTTTTCACTTATGTGACCCAAACGACAATGCCAAACATAGGTGGGATTCAAATCATTAGGTCGAAGTCTTTTAGCATTTATGTTAAAGATAGGCGCATCATCAAGATTTAAAATAAATAACCCATTCACAATGGGCGCAAAAGCCATAAACATTCCATTTTTAGAGATCAAACAACCATTGTCTTAACTTGCAAATGAATAACCATCTCTCATCAAACATGAGGGGGATAAAATGTTTCGACTCATACTAGGAACATAATAACAATTATTCAATTCCATAATAAATCTTGAAGGAAGCTGAAGTTGCATGGTGCCGACGGTCAACGCAGCAACCCTTGCTTTATTCCCGACGCGAAAATCAACTTCACCTCTTGCGACTCCTCTACTTCTTATTAGCCCCTACATCGAGTTGCAAATGTGAGCAACTGATCCGGTATCAAATACCCAAGAGTTAATAGGAGAATCTGCGAGAAAAATGTCTAAAACATTTATGACAAGTGTACCATGGGTGGAAGTCTTACTTCCGACCTTCTTCTTGCATTCATCGGAATCCATGTACTTCTTGCGTTTCTCTTCCAGTGGCAGTTTCTTTACAATAGAAGCATCTTGTCTCGACTCGAGTCCAAATTAGGCTTAGGCGTTGGCTTGAGATCATATCTTTAACCTTACCCTTATTCTTTGGCCATGGCTTCTTACCCTTTTCTTGAAGCTAGACTTGTTCTCACACCATCACATGGCTAGGCCCCGCACACTTCTTAATGTCACTCTCTGCTTTTTGAGCATCCCACAAAGCTCATTAAGGCCCTTATCCGCCCCATGCATATGGTAGTTCAAATGAAATGCCCATAACTAGGTGGAAGAGACGCTAAAATGAAATCGATTGCCAACTCTTGGCCAATTAGAAAACCAAGTTTATCCAAAGTCCGATCAGAACCAACCATTTTGATCACATGTGGGCCTACGGGTGCACCTTCTCATTAACTTGCATTCGAAAAAGCCTTAGAGACATTGAACCGTTCAGTCTGGCACGTATGCGGAACATGTCCTTAAGCGCTATGATCATATCATACGCTTCGATCCTCAAACGCTTTTAAAGGTCGTTCCATGCATGCAAGCATAAGACACTAATCTCAAGAGAGTCATCACATGCTTTCTTGTAGGCATTTTTAACGATGATGAGACGCATTATTTGCGAGTTCTTACGGGATTGGGGTGTCGAGCGTTTTCCTTTTATCCGCTCCGAGAACAATTCTCGATTCTGGACCCATCAATAGTTTGTTCCATTTAATTTCTCTTTCTCAAGAATCGATCGCAAAGCAAAGGGTGTGCATGGTTGCTAGATGCCATTGATCTACAATAGGAAATGCAAAATACTAAGACAAATAAAACCATGATAGAGTAAATCAGTATTAAACAAATTTAATAGAATGTACTCCCACTAAAATCAACATCCTCTGTTGATTCTTAGCGATTCAAGATCCGCATTAACGAGTCTACTAGTGAGCTTTTGCATCACCACTAGAAGACAAGGTAATTCGATAAGCAACACCTTGCTAATCATATCTCTATATGACTCTTGTTGTTGGGTGACATCTCTATGCCCCGCGCCCAACCTTTATGCCCCAAGGCCCATAACCTTTATGATAACCTTGTTAAGTTCACCAATCCTTATGCATGTAAGTATCCGATCTGAAACCCATCTAGTCAAGGAAAGTTGATGGTGCCCTAATTTTATAGACCCACCATCAATTTACAAGACATGGGATGGTGCAAAGTTTAATTGGGAGGGCATATGTTTAACTTAACATTTTGTGAGGATCGCTATACTTCTACCATTCAAACATGCATAGGAGTAAAACAATAGGAATAGCATTCACACGATTGTGACTCGGTATGGCCCATTTTCTCATGGTGATCTCCATCGCCATAGAATCATCCCACCATGATGATCTCCATCTCCATGGTTCATGTGTGCCATCCCTCCAAGTGATGTGTCCTCCGAGTACTACTATAAGCTATTACTCATAACACTAGTAATAAAATACATGGATACTAGGAATCATCACAAGTCGGCACGCAGGCGTTAATACAATACTTTGACAACACAATGGCTCGGTAGTGTTGCGAACCCATGACTCGCAGGTCATGAAAATATTACAAACATGCATCACATACACATTAGGCCATACTGGTCACATACATCCTGCAAAACAAGTTATGCATAGAATCGCAATCTCTACGGATAAGGGGGTCGAGGGGTTTCCCCATCAGGTTCGTAAAAAAGAGATCCAATCTATGCAATTTTTACATAGGATTTTGATCGGCAAATCATATTTACCACAAATCGACTCATCGTTCGATTCGACCAATTATATTGATCTTCGCATGCCGCAACCGGTTTTACGTGTCACCGCTCTACCCCGATGGCGAATCCGACCGGTAGGGGTATGTTGTTTCACAACCTTAGCGGTATGATCACGGTACATCGATTATTAATCTAGGTTCGATTCGATCAATCATATTGATCTTCGCATGCCGCATAGCGGTTTCGTGTCACTTTTCTACCCCGATGGCGAATCCGACGGTGAGAATGCGTTGTTTCACGACCTTAGCGGCATGATCACGGAAACGGACGACCCATTACTAGAACTATACAATCGATCACATCGATCATACCGATTACATATCGCCATATGCAAATCACCGAACCTATAACATGACAAAGAACCGCTCGATACCACTTTGTAGGGAAGCGGGTAGGCTACACTAGCGCAAATTAAAAATTCTACCAGTAAACCAAGATCACTGCGATTATAGATCACGGTCTTACCACTAGACGCGCGTGCGGAAGTTGATGCGGCGCGTCGGGCGGTGTAGTCGTACCAAGTTGATGCGATGCGTCGGGAAGAGTAGTCGTACTACTTCCTCGTCCTCGTCGTGGCGTCCCACGCTGCTCCTTTCTTGCGGTTCGTCCCAGCGCCACGGATCGGCGCCTTCAAAGGTATCCACACGTGCGGGAGAAGCGGCGCCGCGCGGACTACTAGATCCGCGCGGCGACTAGGGCGTGGGAGGGTGGCGGCGTGGTTTGGGGATGTCACAAAAACTCAACCCTTAACGATGCGCCCGCCCTCCTTTTATAGGCGTCCTTATAATGGGCTTCTACGAATAGAGGCCCATTAGGACTCAATGCCCGATCTAATTCGGATCCAATCCGAATTAGGCTTGAACCATAAGTGTGTGACCCTATGGTTCACGTATGTTTAGACATGACGCAAGTACACATACTTGGTCAATAGTTGGTAGCGACCTCTAGCAAGGCGTGCCAACTCCTAAACGCATGCGTAAAGATCATATCGGACGAACCATCACAACGTTATGTACATGCCAATCCCTTTGCCTCACGATATTCTGGTCGAGCTCCAAGTGACCACTCTTTCTCGATCCCGTGATCCGGAATCCCTTACTAGGTTAACTCTTAACCTTAAGTAGCATGGCCATGCATTTACGGATCCGATCACTCGAGGCCCAGAGATATCTCTCTCGTAGAGAGGGCAAATCCCATCTCGATCGACCATGCCTCGCAACATGCTTCATGACAAACCAGCTACCTTTATAACTACCTAGTTACTGAGTAGCGTTTGATAGCCCCTAAGTAGGTCTATTCACATCTCAAGTACATGCGACAATCTCAGGTCTAAGGACAAGGCGTACACATTGTGTAGAGAGAACCATAAGTATAATTACTATGTCTCATGTTGGGTCGGTCCAACCCCATGTTCTAAACATGTGTCCACATTATTGGTTTGACATCTCCATGTCTATGACCTGTGAAACATGGTCATCAACCGATACATGTGCTAATCAATCATTCACGTGTGTCCTCACATGAACTCCGACTAGGGACAACTTTAGAATAACCATACAAGTAAAGAGTTTCACAAACAAGTCACATACTTGTTAATCAACACAAAGGCAATATTCAAGGAACATTTATTAAATCATGGATACAATGAAATATCATCATCAATATGATTGCCTCTAGGGCATATCTCCAACACTCATACCCTCATCCAACGTTGATTACATCCATACAACGCATACAACAAGAGATCAAAAGACATACTGCATAATAGTCAAGGTTTACAGCTTATTACATACGGCCGACCAGGCCAAATTCAAAGTAAAGTATCAAGTAGCAAATAAGCAAATAAATAAAGAAAAGACCAGTGGTGGTATGCCCATCACCCATCGGTAACCGATGAGAGTTAAATGATAGCACACTACTGCATCACTGTCACCCAAGTCAACACTAACAAAATCGTCAGACTCATAATCTTCCTCACCTGAAAAGGCCAAAAACATCCGGTGAGTACAAGTGTACTCGCAAGTCTTACACAAATAAAAATAGTTATGCATAAGGGTCATTCAAAGGATGGCTCATATTGGTTTAGTTTTGCGAAAGAGACACAACGATTAACATCCTACACATACTAGTTTTTCATGTGCCCATTTAAAATCAGCTTTGAAGTAGAAGTAAAGCATATAGTAAAGCATTTCAGTAATAAACAATTGAATCATGCAAAGACCAAAGTGGCAGCCCACTTTGATGTACTAAACACATGAACATCCCGTTCATGACGAATACCAAGTTCAACCATAATTTTAATTAAAAGTCTAACAATCGTAACTCTCGAACTCAAGCGGTGTTCCATAACCGTGGACACGGCTATTCGAATAGATTGATACCCTGCAGGGGTGTACTACTTTACCCACACGACTTGATTAGCCCGTAAGCCTCTAGAGGCCTCTGAAATAGCATACTTCCTATGGTATGCCGTAGTAAATCAAGATACGATCATTTTCGCAAGAAAGCCCTATTGAGCTAAGTCCCCTTGTGAGATAGTTCCTTGCCTAGTACAAGCATCCGATAGCACTTGCTAGGGGCTCACAAGTTATATTGGACATCCGATGCAACCAAAACAAGTAAAATTGGTGCTCCCTTGCACACTATAAAGGATTACATCGGCTCCTAAGGAACATAGGATTTCACGGTCGCTATGCCCCTTACACCGCCATGGGACTTAACACAATAAAACCCTCCCCCTACTTAACCATACGGCTCCCAACCCGCGTGTGGCAGCACGAGTGTACTTGAATTAACGATGTTACCAAAGTTCGGTCCTCAATTGTCCAGACAAGTCCTTCCACTTACCCAATGCTCGTGCACAAAGCACCATCACTAACCAACACTTGTCCAGACCAAAAAGCTCATTTAAAATGACAAAATTTATCTCATAAAACAGTTACAAGGATCTGAAACAAACGTATACAATGAGAGTTATGTTTATCCCATAATTGTCGGGTTAGCCCCAGCAATCAAACTACCGTATCTAGACTTGCATGACTAAGCAACCCATATTCAATAATCATCACATCCTATCTTAAGCATGTAGGTACTGGCATAATTCAAGATTAACCTCAAGCATAGGACATAAGTAAACTACACATCACAAAAATATTTACATAATCAAAATAGCATGCAAGCAATTATCATTGCACTAACTTAACCAAAATTGGGATCAAATATGATGCAAAAGAAAGTTCAAATGATGCTTGCCTTGCTGGTACAGTAGCTGCTAACTCTCAGTAGCGTAAGTGTCGATATCAATATGCTCGGGATCTATATAATTATAACATCAAATAAATCTGAGAAAACAACTCAAAACCAAAATGCTCAAAAATGCATGATTTTTCTACAGTAGTTAGGTCATGATTTTAGATGGATTTAGGTAAAAGAATTATTCCATTTGGAGTTATGAATTGGAAGTTATGCTATTTTGAATTTCAGGTTTCATTAACCCTAAGTTATGTAATTTAATTATTTGGCCAAAATTTGTAGAACAGTGGTGGGGTAAAGGATTACATAGGTAAATTGGTAATATTAAGAGAAGTTCAAAACCGTTGAGTTTGTCCCATTTGGAGTTTTATGATTTAGTTATGTATTTTCAAAGTTATCACCTTTTATAGTATAACAATAATAGAGTTAAAGATTATATTCTCCCAAATATAGTTTCTGTGACAGAAGTAATATGGAGACCATTTTTAGAATTAAGTTCACTGAAAATGAAAATTATAAAAAGTGGTCTCACTACTTTTGGAGTTTCCAATAATTACTTATGCATTTTTGAAGTTATCAGTCCTTTTTCTATTGTTCAAATAATAGGATTAATAGCTTATTTTCCAAAATAGTGCTCTCTGTTACAGAGACATGTTTGAACTCAATTTTTATATACAGTTCATTAAATTTGAAAATTATCAGAAGTGGTTTCACTCATTTTGGAGTTAGAATGAATTAGTTATGTATTTTCAAAGTTATACATATTTTTCAGTGTATAAATAAATGGATTTCGGATTTTATACGGTGCTTAAACTTTTCTCACCGAGCGCTAGCCTAGCCAATGTCACTAACCAGCGGGACCCAGAGAATAGTGCGTTTCCTAATTTGACTCAGTTTAAAAACAGTCCTGACGTGTGGGACCCGTCGTCAGAGGCACGGTTCAATGGACTGGGTCCACGTCTCCGAGCGCTCGGTGCACGGGGCTTAAGGCCTAGGGCCCGCATGTCAGTCACGTTACGCCCCGGTTTAATCCTGCCGTTTTACGTGCCGGGCCACGCGTGGCGAATCATCGGCGTTGCTAATAAAGCGAGACCAATCATTAGACCTTAATGGCCCTCCTCTCGCCGTAATCTCCGGCTCTGATGCTCGCCGGAGTATGACACGCTCCCGCTCGGTTGCCCGGCGGTTTGCCGGCGAACCCGGCCACGGCGGCGCCAACCCAAGGCATAAACAGAATCACAATAGTGCGATGCTCACAACGGGAGTGGTCTCGACGGCCGGCTGTGCGGCACTAGCCGGAGCTAGCGGCGGTGACCAAAGCGGCAAAATGACAAAAGCAAAATGAAGCTCCATGTCGTCGTTCAGCGAGATGCCCAAGGTCCTAAGGACTAAGAGTAAGCTACCTGAGCTAGGAGAGGACCTGGGGAAACTTGGGGATGCTGGAGTTGCGCCGGCGCCGGGGAAGAAAGGTGGCGGGAAAAATGGCTTCGCGTGGAGAGAAAGTCCTGAGCAAAACCACGACCAGTGAAAGCTTGGATCAGCTCCACGAATTCAAGGTCAAGCTACAAGAGCAAAGAATCGAAGGATAGCTTACCAAAATGAAGTGGGAGAGGAAAAGGTCATCTCACGGTCTAAAATGGTCCAATCCTCAATTCAGCCAGATCTTGTCGTGCAATCCGGAAACAAGTCGAGGGGTTTTGAACAATGAGCCAAAGCACGCAAGGTGACGTGCTAAGTTGAGGACAATACCTCCCGGACATGAAGAACACACGGGTGTGTCCACGGTGGCGCGCTCTGGCCGTGAGCTGGAGCACGACAGTGAACCAGTGTCTACAAGCAATTACAAGAACTGAGATCAGCAAAAATGGAGAAGGCGTTGAAGATAGGAAAGAGGGAAAACACCCGGTGGAATCTTACCCAAGCGAGGAGCACAGGAGAGCTTCCCCTTCCTCAGCCGCCGAGAGGAGGAGTGAGGGAGAACTGGGGTTCTGAGGTGTCTTATGCTCGGGCGATGACGGAGATGGAGGCGGCGTGAGACGGAGTAGCTCGGGACTGGCCAACGGATGCGGCGGATTGACGGCGTGGACTCTGTCGTTCTGAACGCGTCGAAAAAGATCGGCCGCGTGGCACAGGATGCCTGAGGCTGAAACGGGAGGTGGGAGACGATACTGACATGCGGGGCCCACCGTGTCAGCGAGACAAGGCGGCGCGCGCGTGGGCGAGTCAAAACGATTTGAGGCACACCGTTGGATCTCGGCTGGACGGCCTCGATTGAAAAGGGGATCGGACGAACTGAAAAGGTTACGCGATCAGGGCCGTCGATCTTTCATCGGGAGGCTCGCGTGTGGTGCACTTAGTGGACTCGACCGAGCCAGCTCGCCTGGGTCGGGCCCGAACCCAAGGAACAGTGCACAGGTTTGAATCCAGGGTTTTGACTGGGAGAAAATTTGATCTTCCTACTTTGACCAGGGCTTAAAATTTAGAAATAAAATTCCTAAAATCATGAAATAAATCATGGGGGTTCCTGGGAAGATATAGTTCCTATAAAAATTATGAAACCCCACCGTTCATATAAAAATTTGCGACATTTAAATTCAAACATGTTGTATGTCTATGAATGTTGTTTGAATTTTAATTAGGTCCAACTAGTCCCAAAAATTTTGGAAATATTATATTTATTCATGAGAATTAATGTAGTATTTAAATAAATTGATTTCAGATGATGATCACAACTTTTTATTACAGATGCTAAAAGAAAACCGAAATTTGAAGTGTATGTTTATATGAAATGAGATTTTCCAAGTACAATATATTATGAAATGATTTGAATTTGATAATGCATGTTAGTGAGATGCATTATAATCCATTTTAATAGTTGGGGCTGTGACAAACCTCCCCCCCTTACAAAAGATCTCGACCCGAGATCTGGGTGGAGAAGAATTATAAAGTTTTCATTAGAAGTTATAATTTATGCTGTCTTGATTTCCTTCAAAGATAGTGTTGACATGTTATAATTATGCTATAAGAATAAGTTTTTACATTGATATGTTTTACCTTTCCTTTCTTGATACGAAGACACTTCATGTAGAGAAGAGGTCTGGATATGCCGCTCGCATCCGGTCTTCACGTTCCCAAGTTGCTTCATCTTCCGTGTGGTTGCTCCATTGGACCTTGACGAACTTGATGTCACGATTCCTCATCTTGTGCTCGGTTTCTTCGAGGATACGAATCGGGCTCTCTCGATAAGATAGATCGGGTTGCAAGACGAGTTCGTCCAACACGGTTGCTTCCGTTGGGACTCGAAGACATTTCTTGAGTTGGGAGACATGGAAGACGTTATGCACGTCTGAAAGTGATGGTGGCAACTCCAACTGGTAGGCCACCGATCCCAACTTAGCTAGAATACGGAAGGGTCAATATAGCGAGGTGCTAATTTACCTTTGATTTGGAAGCGACGAACTCCTTTCATAGGAGAGACTTTAAGATATACATGATCGTCCACTTGAAACTCAACTCGCGACGACGACGGTCGGCATATGACTTCGGCGTGATTGAGCCGTCTTAAGTCGTTCGCGAATGACACGAACTTGCTCTTGACATCTTCCACCAAGGTTGGGCCATAGAATGGCCTCTCCGACCGGACCAGTTCAAAGGTGTTCTACAAGCTCTCCCATACAATGCTTCAATGGTGACATCGAATCTTTGGATTGGAAGTCATTATTGTATGAGAACTTCGGCAAGCGGTAAACATTGTTCCCAATTATCGCTGTAGGATAACACGCAAGCCCGGAGAAGGTCTTCCAAAACTTGATTTACCCTTTCAACTTGTCCATCCGTTTGCGGGTGATAAGCGGAGCTAAAGGATAGGTTGGTCCCCATTGCTTGATGCAAGTAGTTCCTAAAATGAGAGGTGAATTGGGAACCTCTGTCTGAAACAATCACTTTGGTTACCCCGTGGAGACAAACAATTCTTGAAATATAAAGTTCTGCTAGTTTGGCCCCGTTGTAGGTGGTCTTGACAGGGATAAAATGGGCAACCTTGGTTAAACGATCCACAATCACCCATATAGAATCAAATCCAGTTTTAGTTCTAGGAAGGCCGGTGATAAAATCCATGCCAACTTCTTCCCATTTCCACTGGGGAATGGGCAGGGGATCTAGAGTACCAGCTGGCTTCAAATGCTCGGCCTTAACTCGTGACATAGATCACACTCGGCCACAACCGCAACGTGCGCTTCATTCGGCTCCACCACGTTTCTTTTTCATATCTTGATACATTTCGTACTCCGGGTGGATAGAGAATTTTGAGTTATGAGCCTCCTTGAGAATCAATTCTCTCAAGTGGCGATCAAATGGTACCACCATACGGTTTCCAAACCATAGAGTACCTTGTGCATCTTGCTTAAAACATTTAGCCTTGCCTTGTTTCATTAGTTCTAAAATTTGAGCCACTTCTAAATCAGTTTTCTGGGCTTCCCTAATCTGGTCCTCAAGTGTGCAAGTCACACTGAGGGCTGCAAGCGAACCTTCTTCAACTATCTCCAGGTGTAGGCCTTGCAATGCAGCACATAAGCCCGCAGAAAAAGGAGTTACCGACAAACAGTTGCATTGAGATTTTCTGCTCAATGCGTCGGCCACGACATTAGCCTTCCCTGGATGATAATGGAGTCCCATATCATAATCTTTAATCAACTCAAGCCATCTTCTTTATCTCAATTTCAGGTCGGCTTGGGTGAAAATATATTTAAGGCTCTTATGGTCGTTGTAGATCTCGCAACGATTACCGATGAGGTAATGTCGCCAAATCTTCAAGGCATGAACTACAGCTGCGAGCTCTAGGTCGTGTGTGGGATAATTGGCCTCATGGGGCCTCAATTGCCTCGATGCATAGGCCACTACTTGGCCCTCCTGCATGAGCACACAACCGAGCCCGTGGCGAGATGCATAACAATAGATATCAAAGCTCTTATGAATGTCTGGCAGAACAAGCACGGGAGCTTCTGTCAGGCATTCTTTCAGGGTTTGGAAGCTTTGCTCGCATTCTGCTGTCCACTCAAATTTCTTTTCTTTCTTTAGAAGTTGGGTCATAGGCTTTGCAATTTTTGAGAAATTCTTGATGAACCTCTTTGTAGTATCCATAAGTCCAAGAAAACTACGAATGTCGGTGGCGCTCTTGGGTTGCTTCCACTCAGGACATCTTACACCTTACTAGGATCAACAATGACACCGCCCTTAGATAGGATATGTCCCAAGAAACTAACCTCTCGAAGCCAAAACTCACATTTGTTTGAATTTGGCGTCTGGTGATGGTGGCGAAGCTTTTCTAACACAAGTCTCAAATGTTGCTCGTGCTCAAGATCAGACTTAGAGTAGATAAGGATATCATCAATGAAAACTACTACAAACCGATCCAAGTATTCCATGAACACCGAATTCAAGAGGTTCATGAAATAGGCTGGGGCATTGGTCAAACCAAAGGACATGACTGTGTACTCGTACAAACCGTAACGAGTAGAGAAGGCGGTCTTCGGAATGTCCTCGGTTCTAACTTTAATCTAATGGTAGCCTAATCTCAAGTCAATTTTGGAGAACACCTGAGCTCCACTAAGCTGGTCAAATAGGTCATCGATCCGCGGAAGCGGATACTTGTTCTTGACGGTGACCTCATTCAATGGACGGTAGTCAACACACATCTGTAGACTCTTGTCTTTCTTCTTGACAAAGAGAGCCGGGCATCCCCAAGGCGAGGAGCTAGGCCTGATGAAACGCTTGTCTTGCAACTCCTTAAGTTGTTCTTTCAGTTCTGCTAGCTCATTGGGCGGCATCCGTCTGACCTTTTGAGATCGGCGCGATGCAGGGGCAAGCTCAATGACAAACTCTACCTCTCGGTCGGGGCATGCACGAAGTTCCTCGAGGAACACATCAGGATACTCACTCACTATTGGTACCTCCTCTGGCTCGAGAGAGTACTGCTTTAACGCATATAGGTGAGAACTACCCACTAAAGGTTCAAAGACGACCGGGATGCCGTCCTCGCTAGTCACTGAAATAGACCGCTGGGCACAATCAATCTTCCCCTGATTCTTAGATAACCAATCCATCCCTAAGATAACATCAATGCTCACTGAACTTATCACTATTAAGCTTGCTGAAAAGTTAACATTTTGTATTTCAATTTTTACGTCCCTGCAGACTTGATCGGTGTAGAAAACCGACCCTGGGACTGAATACGATAAGGCGGGTGAAGTGTATGTATCTTGAATTGGTTAATTTCAGCATACTCGTTTTTAATAAATGAATGAGATGCTCCAGAATAAAATAGAACGGATGCAAGACATGAATTAACAGGTAGTGTACCTAGCACGACGTCAGGTGCGTCGGTCGCCTCCTCTGTTGAGACGTGGTTGACGCGACCACGTGCATGTTGGGGTGGAGTAGGTGCTGCCCTCTGTGGTGGTGGCGGTGGCCTCGCTAGAGCTGGGGCTGGTGGCGCTGGAGCAGAGTACGTCCGGGGCATCCCTCGCTGCTTGGCGAGGCACTGCGAAGCATAGTGGCCCTGACGGCCACAGTGGAAACAAATAACGCCGGGCTTGTATGCCCCGCCAGTCTGTGGTCTCTGGACCCATTGTCTTTCTTGAGCTGCCGGTGGAGAAGGTCGTGGAGGTGCCACAGAGACCTCGATGGTCTTGAAGGCGGGCACGAGGTGCACGAGGTAGTCTGGCGCGGCACGAAAAGCGCCACTCGCCACTGCCGTCTGTAAAGCCCTCCTCCTCTTCCTCGACTCATCCACTGTCATGCTCTCATGCTCCACCACTATCGCCTTGTTGAACAGATGCTGGAAACTCCTGAAATCATGTGCAGCTAAAACAAGCCGCAACTCCTCGGACAGCCCATGGAAGAACCTGTTCCGGCGATGAGCGTCTGTCGAGACGTCGTCCGGAGCATACCTGGCCAAGTAGTTGAAATCATGTAGGTACTCAGTGACTGTCCTCCGTCCCTTCCTCAAGGAAGGAACTACTGCTGCTTGATAAGCAGCACTCCCTCCGGTATATGGGCCTCTCGGAACGCGTCCCTTAACTCGTCCCAAGTCGGGACGTGGCCAGCGGGCTGCATGGCGGAATAACTATCCCACCATGCGCTCGCTGCACCCGCCAACTGATAGCTGGCAAACAAGACTCTCTCTACTCCGGTGCACTGCGCAATGTTCAACTTCTTCTCTATGTTGTGCAGCAAGTCCTCTGCCTCCATTGGGTCCTTGCCGCCTGCAAACGTCGGAGGGTTGGTCCGCTGAAACTCAGCAAGACCACCGGGCGCTCGGTGCGGGGCAGCTCCTCCTGCCGGAATGGGAGCTGGAGCGGTGTTACGTACAATCGCATCAAGCATCCGGGTCTGGTCCATCCGGTTGCGCTCAATCATCATCATAAACTCGACCATGGATGGCGGCGGAGGGAGCACCTCCTCAGGCGATCCGCCCTGCTGGGACGGCGGCTGAGAGGGCTCGCCATGCTCAGACGGCAGCTGGGATGACTGTCCCTGATCGTAGAAATCGCTCAGGGGTGCTAGACGTGGTGCCCTAGACGGGGAGCCTCTGCGGCGCAGGGCTCCTGATCGCGTAGTCGGTCGTGTCATCCTGTATTAGACAAGGATGGTTAGTAATCAAGATTAAAAGCCATCACTTGGCCATACATGCACAATCGATATCAAAGAGCATGAAAACTATAACCTCAAATGGAACCCCAAACATTAAGCGACATAAAACCAAATCGATACAACTCCGTACATAAGCGCCCGCAGGCTTAAGATTACAACTGAAATAGTAGTGTTTGCAAATAAAACATAACAGTTCGACCTCTACTACCCTAAGGATACAAGCTCAAACATAGAGCTCCCTGCCCTAACAGCCTAGATATTATTTCCGTCAAAGTTCACTGGGAAGTCATCGAGCAGGTGGTATCCAGGGGATCCTGTGTCTTCTGGGTCTCCCGGGTTGGTGAGGCGTAAGGGGGATCCTACGCCGGTGATATGGCCTCCTACTTCAGGAAGATGATAGTCCGGAGGTGCAGAAATGTACGGTGAAACCTCATTAGCGCCATACAGCACATCCGGATGAATGAGCCTCATGTCATGCATAAGCTGCAAATGCTCCTGAGCTATAATGAGACGACGACGCGTCTCCCATAACTCACGCACTATGTAGCGATGCATTTGGTCCATTACGTGAACCAATCTCGCCAATCGCACGACTTGGGGTCCTCCCAAAGCGGATCTAACAAGCGAGCTCACGTCCCTAGCGCGTGCGCGCATCGGAAAGTGATCATATGGGGTTGGGCTAACTCACAGTCGTAGCGAAGGCGACTCATGGCCACCAAGGCCACTTCTTGTAACGCCATGGCCTCGTAAGTACCACGCGCCTGGAAGCGGTAAGGTATGCTCCCCGTGACTTGTCTAGCAACGATATCTATCACTGCCATAAATTCCTCCATTCCAGGTCCTCGATCACGGCGGTAGATGGAATAAGTGGGCTGATATGTGAAGTTCGCCCTCCACATCATGTCTCGTAGCAACGCCGGGTATCCATCCACTCCTTGACTTGAGTTTCCGGACCAGTGCGAGGGTTCATCTAAAGGCAAGAAGGCAAGGTACGTTAGTTTCATAAACCAAAACAGGATCAGGAGAGAAAAGATACTAAGATGGATAAGGAATAAAAGATATTCTTAACTTAAACTTTCTGAAAATACTTTGATAATTTGCAAAATAATTTGACCAAGGGACTTACCAACTTAACGCCAGTGCTACCTCTAACCTACAATCGGTATGGCTCGATACTGTAACGTGGGGACCCGTAATTATCTCCATAAGACCGAGATTAGACAAGGTCTTAGGGACATAATCACGGGTCTCCGGTAAGTGAATTCCAATTTAACTCTATCCAAGTGAGAGGCTTAGCCGAATACTACAACCTCAACAATCGTGCGTGCTGCTCCTTTGCGAGCGCTACATGATTGTCGATTCTCTTTCGATTCGAAGCACTACACTTAGTGAGTTAAATGGGAATTCATCAACAACGAGTATGACTTATATTGGCTCCCAAGATGAACGACCAATATACTCATACCCTCATCCAACGTTGATTACATCCATACAACGCATACAACAAGAGATCAAAAGACATACTGCATAATAGTCAAGGTTTACAGCTTATTACATACGGCCGACCGGTCAAATTCAAAGTAAAGTATCAAGTAGCAGCGGAAGCAAATAAATAAAGCAAAAGACCAGTAGTGGTATGCCCATCACCCATCGGCAACCGACTGGGAGTTAAATGATAGCACACTACTCGTTAGTGTCACCCAAGTCAACACTAACAAGATCGTCAGACTCATAATCTTCCTCACCTGAAAAGGCCATCAAACATCTGGCTGAGTACAAGTGTACTCGCAAGTCTTACACAAATAAAAATAGTTATGCATAAGGGTCATTCAAAGGATGGCTCATATTGGTTTAGTTTTGCGAAAGAGACGCAACGATTAACATCCTACACATACTAGTTTTTCATGTGCCCATTTAAAATCAGCTTTGAAGTAGAAGTAAAGCATATAGTAAAGCATTTCAGTAATAAACAATTGAATCATGCAAAGACCAAAGTGACAGCCCACTTTGATGTACTAAACACATGAACATCCCGTTCATGACGAATACCAAGTTCAACCATAATTTTAATTAAAAGTCTAACAATAGTAACTCCCGAACTCAAGCGGTTGTCCATAACCGTGGACACGGCTATTCGAATAGATTGATACCCTGCAGGGGTGTACTACTTTACCCACACGACTTGAATAACCCGTAAGCCTCTAGAGGCCTCTGAAATAGCATACTTCCTATGGTATGCCGGCCGGATAAATCAAGATACAGTCATTTTCGGCAAGAAAGCCCTATTGAGCTAAGTCCCCCTTGTGAGATGGTTCCTTGCCTAGTACAAGCATCTGATAGCACTTGCTAGGGGGCTCACAAGTTATATTGGACATACCGATGCAACCAAAACAAGTAAAATTGGTGCTCCCTTGCACACTATAAAGGATTACATCGGCTCCTAAGGAACATAGGATTTCATGGTCGCTGTGCCCCTTACACCGCCATGGGACTTAACACAATAAAACCCTCCCCCTACTTAATCATACGGCTCCCAACCCGCCTGTGGCAGCACAAGTGTACTTGAATTAACGACGTTACCAAAGTTCGGTCCTCAATTGTCCAGACAAGTCCTTCCACTTACCCAATGCTCGTGCACAAAGCACCATCACTAACCAACACTTCTCCAGACCAAAAAGCTCATTTAAAATGACAAAATTTATCTCATAAAACAGATACAAGGATCTGAAACAAAAGTATACAATGAGAGTTATGTTTATCCCATAATTGTCGGGTTAGCCCCGGCAATCAAACTACCGTATCTAGACTTGCATGACTAAGCAACCCATATTCAATAATCATCACATCCTATCTTAAGCATGTAGGTACTGGCATAATTCAAGATTAACCTCAAGCATAGGACATAACTAAACTACACATCACAAATATATTTACATAATCAAAATAGCATGCAAGCAATTATCATTGCACTAACTTAACCAAAGCGGGATCAAATATGATGCAAAAGAAAGTTCAAATGATGCTTGCCTTGCTGGTACAATGAGCTGCTCACTCTCGATGGCGTAAGTGTCGATATCAATATGCTCGGGATCTATATAATTATAACATCAAATAAATACCGAGAAAACAACTCAAAAACCAAAATGCTCAAAAATGCATGATTTTCTACAGTAGTTAGGTCATGATTTTAGATGGATTTAGGTAAAAGAATTATTCCATTTGGAGTTATGAATTGGAAGTTATGCTATTTTGAATTTCAGGTTTCATTAACCCTAAGTTATGTAATTTAATTATTTGGCCAAAATTTGTAGAACAGTGGTGGGGTAAAGGATTACATAGGTAAATTGGTAATATTAAGAGAAGTTCAAAACCGTTGAGTTTGTCCCATTTGGAGTTTTTATGATTTAGTTATGTATTTTCAAAGTTATAAGCCTTTTATAGTATAACAATAATAGAGTTAAAGATTATATTCTCCCAAATATAGTTTCTGTGACAGAAGTAATATGGAGACCATTTTTAGAATTAAGTTCACTGAAAATGAAAATTATAAAAAGTGGTCTCACTACTTTTGGAGTTTCCAATAATTACTTATGCATTTTTGAAGTTATCAGTCCTTTTTCTATTGTTCAAATAATAGGATTAATAGCTTATTTTCCAAAATACTGCTCTCTGTTACAGAGACATGTTTGAACTCAATTTTTATATACAGTTCATTAAATTTGAAAATTATCAGAAGTGGTTTCACTCATTTTGGAGTTAGAATGAATTAGTTATGTATTTTCAAAGTTATACATATTTTTCAGTGTATAAATAAATGGATTTCGGATTTTATACGTCGCTTAAACTTTTCTCACCGAGAGCTAGCCTAGCCAAGGTCACTAACCACTGGGACCCAGAGAATAGTGCGTTTCCTAATTTGACTCAGTTTAAAAACAATCCTGACGTGTGGGACCCGTCGTCAGAGGCACGGTTCAATGGACTGGGTCCACGTCTCCGAGCGCTCGGTGCACGGGGCTTAAGGCCTAGGGCCCACATGTCAGTCACGTTACGCCCCAGTTTAATCCCTGCCGTTTTCCATGCTCGGGCCCACGCGTAAGCGAAACATCAGCGTTGCTAATAAAGACGAGACCAATCATTAGACCTTAATGGCCCTCCTCTGTCGTAATCTCCCGCCTCGATGCTCGCCGAGTACGACACGCTCCGCTTCGGTTGCGGCGGTTGCCAAGAAACCGCCACGGCGGCGCCAACCCAAGGCATAAACAGAATCACAATAGTGCGATGCTCACAACGGGAGTGGTCTCGACGGCTGAGCCGGCCTGTACCGGCGGCTAGCCGGAGCTAAGCGGCGGCGACCAAAACGGCAAAATGACAAAAGCAAATGAAGCTCCGCAACGTCGTTCCAATGAGATGCCCAAGGTCCTAAGGACTAAGAGTAAGCTACCTAAGCTAGGAGAGGACACAGGGAAACTTGGGGATCTTTGGAGCCGCACCGTAGGGGAAGAAAGGTGGCGGCAAAAATGGCTTCGCGGGGAGAGAAAGTCCTGAGCAAAACCACGACCAGTGAAAGCTTGGATCAGCTCCAGGAACTCAAGGTCAAGCTACAAGAGCAAAGAATCGAAGGATAGCTTACCAAAATGAAGTCGGAGAGGAAAAGGTCGTCTCACGGTCTAAAATGGTCCAATCCTCAATTCAGCCAGATCTTGTCGTGCAATCCTGAAACAAGTCGAGGGGTTTTGAACAATGAGCTAAAGCACGCAAGGTGACGCGCTAAGTTGAGGATAATACCTACCGGACACGAAGAACACACGGGTGTGTCCGCGGTGGCGCGCTCTGGCCATGAGCTGGAGCACGACAGTGAACCAGTGTCTACAAGCAATTACAAGAACTGAGATCAGTAAAAATGGAGAAGGCGTTGAAGGTAGGAAAGAGGGAAAACACCCGGTGGAATCTTACCCAAGCGAGGAGCACAGGAGAGCTTCCCCTTCCTTAGCCGCCGAGAGGAAGAGTGAGGGAGAACTGGGGTTCTGTGGTGTCTTATGCTCGGGCGATGACGGAGATGGAGGCGGCGTGAGACGGAGTAGCTCGGGACTGGCCAACGGATGCGGCGGATTGACGGCGTGGACTCCGCCGTTCTGAACGCGTCGGAAGAGATCGGCCGCGTGGCACAGGATGCCTGAGGCTGAAACGGGAGGTGGGAAACGATACTGACACATGGGGCCCGCCGTGTCAACGAGACAAGGCGGCGCGCGCGTGAGCGAGTCAAAATGATTTGAGGCGCACCGTTGGATCTCGCTGGACGGCCTCGATTGAAAAGGGGATCGGACGAACTGAAAAGGTTACGCGATCAGGGCCGTCGATCTTTCATCGGGTGGCTCGCGTGCGGTGCACTTAGTGGACTCGACCGAGCCAGCTCGCCTGGGTCGGGCCCGAACCCAAGGAACAGTGCAAGTTTTGAGTCCAGGGTTTTGACTAGGAGAAAATTTGATCTTCCTACTTTGACCAGGGCTTAAAATTTAGAAATAAAATTCCTAAAATCATGAAATAAATCACGGGGGTTCCTGAGAAGATATAGTTCCCATAAAAATTATGAAACCCCACTTTTCATATTAAAATTTGCGACATTTAAATTCAAACATGTTGTGTGTCTATGAATGTTGTTTGAATTTTAATTAGGTTCAAACTAGTCCCAAAAATTTTGGAAAAATTATATTTATTCATGAGAATTAATGTAGTATTTAAATAAATTGATTCCAGATGATGATCACAACTTTTTATTACAGATGCTAAAAGAAAACCGAAATTTGAAGTGTATGTTTATATGAAATGAGATTTTCCAAGTACAATATATTATGAAATGATTTGAATTTGATAATGCATGTTAGTGAGATGCATTATAATCCATTTTAATAGTTGGGGCTGTGACAGATGCTTAGATAGGCTGGCGGCTAGCCATTGCCAGATATCTGGGTATAAAATATGGGATGGTGCTCAGGGAACACAAGAAATGAACGGATAAGGCGGATAGCATCTACTTCGAATCCGGTCCTAGATCTAGATTTAACTATCCGAATTCGGTCGGATAGTCAACTTGCATCCTGAATCCGGCCTCGATCAGATCCGGCTAGAAATATCCTCCCGGATTTCACTGCTAATTAGTGACGACTGGAAATTTGGTCATAAATGATACTTTGTGATGAAAAATAGTCTTTTGTGATGAAAATTTTCGCCACAAAAATCATTTTCCCTTGTAGTGATGTCATAAGACTCATAAAGCATTTCCTTGATTTGATTTTTTCTTGACTCATAACATTTCGATGCGTTGATTGTATTGGTTTTGTATTCATGTCCTCATCCATGGGTTTCATTCAACACATGCATTTCGCCTCTAGAATTTCATTCACGCACTTCACCGAAAAAAGTTTATTCTTGTTGATATTGAATGGCCATGTGAGAAGGTCTCATCATGAATATGATGAACATTAATTGGCTTCATTTGTCGAGTTGCAATTTGATTTGCTGAAAATTCAGACTTTCAGGTTTTGGGTGGTGTGACCGGCCTAGGAATGTGGTCATATGGTTCAAATGGATTAAGTCATGTGCAGTCTGACCAGTGGCATTAGCACATTCAGACCAGCTTAGGGTGGTTAGACTGGGAGTTAAAAGGCGATTGATATTTTTCCAGAGAGCGGGTTCGACGGTTTGTGAGAGGACGGTCTGATCGGCCTCAAGCTGGCGATCAATTCAACAAGGTGCGGTCAAACCGGCCTGTGGTTGGCTGTTTGACTGGCATGGGGAGGCGGTCAGACCAATGTCCTTTTCCCAGCATGGGTTTAGGCATGGTAATTTGGGCTCTTGGTCTTGGCAAGGCTTGGGGAGCCTTGGGTTAGTGCATATGAGTTGCATGATGCATGTTTGACTAACGTGGGTCAATTTGTAAAGAACTTGTGTCTAGACACAATAATGATGAGGAGAACCAGAATTTAGTCGGGGAACTAAGTTATAGAATGTTCATGGATGCCAGGTGAGATGGCTGAGCTCAAGCAAGGTGTGTGGTGGACAGGAACGTGGAAGGTAAGGTTGAAACAACGGGTTGCACCAAGTAGTTTGGTTTGTGCAAGTACGGTGGTGGTCCGATGGGAATCAGAACGAGAGAGATATGCCGACGCGAGGAAAGCCATTGGTGAACCTACACGTGTCAAGCATAGAGATTGCTTACAAGCGAAGTATTTGAGCGAGTCAAAATAAGGGTATTTTGATACTTTGCCAAATACCGGAAAATGTTAATAGACTGAACTGCGATGCTTGGGAAAGGTGATTTAGGTCATGGAGAATCTGAGGAGATCAAGAGGATCAAGACTTAATGGGTTCGGGCTTGTGTTCTTTGAAAAGCGTGCACAAGGGTTGTGAGTGAAAATCCTGATAAGATGTGGGTTTGTGGGTTTTCCCATGTGAAAGTGAATAGTATCTACCAAGGGTTCAAATTAGGGTCCAATAGAGAGAGGGAAGAGTGCTTGCCTCCTCTATATATAAGGGAAGGATGGAGAGGATCCCTGTTGTCGGACCCGAAAAATTTATTTTCCAAATCCTATGTGTTTGCCGTGCTAGTTCCATGATCAGTGGCTAGCACACATATTTAAAAACAATCATATTACATCCATACACACTTAAATAAAATAGACTAGCACAATATAATTAAACAAACAAAATTAAGTCACACGTGACCAAGTTTTACAACCTATGGGCTGACCGGCCAAATGGTACATATAGCATAAAGTTTGCAGTGGAATCAATGATAAAGAGGCATAAAAAACAAGCAAGTATACACTAGCCCAACCACATACAACTAACTTGGTTAAACCCTAGAAACCGGCGTCATCATTGCCAAAACCCAAAGCGTAAAAGTGTCCGATCGACGGGTCGTCATCGACATCCTCTGAATATGTTCAACAAGCAATTGTGAGTACAAAATTATACTGTGTAAAACTTTTATGCGAAGTTTATATAGTATGCAAGCTAAGGCCAAGGTGGTTGTCCTATCTAGTTTAATTTGCACAAGCAAGTTTTTTTTGTAATACATGTAGTAAGTTCAACACGGAATATGTAAGAGTAATTGACTTTTGATAGAAGGTAATAATTATATAAACTTTAGTATAAGCAACATATGGCTCTCCATAGCCATAAGCCACAACAGACAAAATCACCATGGATTGGATACCCTCCAATCCTATCAAGTAATTAAAACCAAAATACTAACCCTAGTGACATCACCAAGCTTTGCCCATAACTGGGGGTACGACTATTCAAATAGATTGTACACTCTGCAGATGTTGTACACTTCCCACACAAGACACAATCGACTCCCCATGTCGGCCATGACTCGTGATACACCAAGTATCTGATAAGAATGATCGTGACAAGGCCTTTACATTGCTCAACCCTAAACTTACCCGTTTGATCAGTTTAAACCCTCAAGACATGGACGTCCTTTACCATCATCCGTGAGGAACTCACCATTGTGTTGAAGGTTTGACTCCATACATAAACATGATAGGAGCCCCCTTGAGCATCCTGATGATTGCAATCATCGCCCGCACAACCTTTCGCATACCACGGATACAAGATTAGACCTAAGCAACTTATTATCTAGGGTCTACCCATAAAAGACACTTGTGGTTGTACGAATGACTTATATCAGCAATACATAGTTCACATTCCTCAACCGACCCGAGCAAGGGTCTCCATCAACCTACAACTACATGTGAGTTCCTTCCTGCAACACAAGTTATAGTAATATCTTGCCCAAGTCAAAACCATAGTTTTTCAGTTTTATTTTCTAAGTAAAAAAAAATCAAAGATGACTCTCGAACCTGGGAGTAACACCCCCAAATCCTCTGTGTATTCTACACTAGTCTATGGAATAGTAGCTAGTGTACACAGTAAACAAATATAGTAACATCCATAATTCGCACAACTTTATTAATAAATATCAGAGTTTATTACAACAAAGGCTTATGAGCCAACAATAAATAAACACAGCGGAAGAGGAAAAAGAAGTAGTAGAGTCCAGCTAATTTGCCTTAGGAAATCGACTGAGGTTGTGGCCTAGTCGTCGAGATCCACACTGGTAGAGAAGTCCTTCCCCTCTGAATAACATTTTATTAAGCAAAGGTGAGTAAAGAAAATATACTCCGCAAGTTACACCCATAACAGAGATAATGTGTGTATGGATATTATCAAAGAAAGGCTTATAGGGTTATTTGTGCAAAAGCAACGTTTGGCATTTTAAATACACTTACTAAGTTCCAAAGCAGTTATGCGATATCTAAAATCAGTTTTTAATTTTAAATTGTCAAGTTTTGTAGTAGGATAACTGTGGATATCATGGGGATATGCTCATGATCTTAGGATGATGTGTCAATTGGCAATGACGTTGAAGGTTTGCGGAAACACGAGTTTTCGGCAAAGTTCAGTTTCTGTCAGGTCTCAGGCGGTCAGACCGGCCCTGGTGGCGGTCAGACCGCCCATGCCTCGGGTGTTCTGTGATGGCGGTCTGACCGGCCAGGTCGGCGGTCTGACCGATTTGGTAGCGGTCTGACCGGCGTCTGTTGAGCGGTCGGACCGGCAAGTTGAGTGGCATTGGAATTTGGAGCTGGGCCAAAAATAGAGGGTGTAGGCAAGTGAGGAGATTCTACTGCACTTGGTCCCATAATTTTTGGAGCTTCCAGTCAAAAGTTCTATTAGTTTTAAATTTCCAGAGAGGTTGCGGATTTCTGCGTTGAAATTTCGGCTAAGTCCTTTTGTGGCGGTCGGACCGGCCTTTTGTTGGCGGTCAGACCGGCGGTGGCGGTCAGACCGGCCAAGGCTGGCGGTCTGACTGGTTTTCACTTAAGTCGTCGCCCGTGTGGCGGCGATGGTTGCTTGTTAGGTCAAGTTCGTGGTTTTCATGGCATATGTGTTGCATGATGCATGTGTTGACTAACGTGGGTCAAGTTGTGAAGAACTTGTTCCCGAATTCGATTTGCTTGTCTATTGTTGTGCAGGTTGCTTGGTGCTCAACGACGGTCAACGGCGAGGATGATCGGGACTAGGCTTGGAGAGCTGAGGTTCAAAACGATCGGCGATGCCGGGTGAAGTCATTGGACTCAAGCATGGTGCAAGATGGACAAAGGTGACCGAACGGGCAGTTCGGTGCGACTGGTTGAATCAAGCGGCGCGGGGGTCGATGCAAGTGCCATGGTGGTTTCGGTGGGAGCCGGATGGGAGAGACTTGCCGACATGATGAGAGCCGTTGGATCAACCTACACGTGGCGGAGCAAGCGAGTGCTTCGCACAATATGAACACGGCGCTTTAAAAGGCGTGCGTGTGTCACCCGTTTGTTTTGGGCCTTAACGGGAGCCCATTAGGGAGACTCTATTAGAAACCCTAAGCCTCCACTATAAATAGAGGAGGGAGGTGGCAGCACCCCCTCATGACCCTTTCATTGTTATTGAAACCCTAATTTGCTTAGGGAGAGGAGGAGCGGAGGTTAGGGTTCTAGAGAGTTGGATTGGATTTCGTGCTCATGTATTGAGTCTTTGTCATCCATTGATGGAGTGGCTGTGAACCAATATCATATCAAATCAATCCAAAGAAAGTTTCTTCAAAAGTGAGTTCATGTGCTTTCTTTCTCTCTTTTGATGAATTGAGTCTTTGTTTGATCCGCGAGTTATTGCTTAGTTTCTTGACGTGATTTAGCTTGCTGTGACGTGTGAGAATACATCTAGGATCATCAAGATCATCAATCACCCACGTGCAAGTCTTAAGATCATATTTTCGTTTTGACTCGATTTTTGACCTAACTTCGCTCAAACGGTAAAAGGTCTGAACCTGAGCAAGAATTATCACAATTGTTGCTTGGAATAGGTTCCCGACATCCTTAGGAAGTTGTGTGTCAAGTTTCACGAAGTTTGGGCGCACGAATCAAAAGTTTGATCAATTTGCGTTTGGTTGGTCGGCTGATTTTCTTGTTCATCGAGCGAGAGGTCGACCTCCGTGAAATCGGTCCGACCGCTTTGGTGGCGGTCGACCGCTGGATCGATCGACCGCCCGTGAGAGGTCAGACCGCCCGAGCCTCTGTGTTTTGGTTTTGTGTTGATTTTACTTTGGGGTTTTGAGTTGGTTCAATACAAGTCTTCCGCTGTGCATGATTGATTGATCTTCATAGCTTTCATAGCTATTGGAGTGAGATTCGTATTGAATTGATTTTGGGAGAAAAAGAGATCGTGCTCCTATTCACCCCCCCTCTAGTCGCCTTTTCGGTCCAACAATAACCTCCATACATTTATGGTGAAGGGTACCCCCCTATCACATGGCTAGCTGCCCAATTTCCCAATTGGATAACTATCCAAGATCATTTGTCAAAATCTTTTGAAATCAAACACTAAGTCTAACTTTGAGTGGCTTTGCTCAGCATATCCATGACCGTGGATATGGCTATTTGAATAGTTTTAAACTCTACAGAGGTTGTGCAACTTTACCCATAAAAGATAATCATCTTATAATGTCTATCTGATACACATCTGTAGGTATACGACTAAGTGATTATCACAAGACTTTTACAATACGTCATTCCAACATACTTATGTCCGTTAAGGTTTAGCTTCCTTTGGACTAAACCATCCACCGGAAGCCCCTCTTGCGCCATGTAGGAATAAATAAAAGTAGGCCATTCTGACACCCACACAACCAGATGGCACAACCACAGTGGAATATTACAAATTATTTAGCCTAGCCTGTCCCACTCTAGACTTGTGGTAGTACGGTGGAGCTTTGCAAGATGCAGCTCCAAGACCGGTCCTTAACTAACTTGTGCGACTTTCAATAAAACCCTGGTCTCGATCATAAAAATGAATCGATCCCATGCATCAACTTGCACCATCCAAACATCCATTTCACTCAAGTCTAAACCAATCTTTATTTTGCTTTTCAAATTATTTGTAAATTTCTATTGCATAATAATGACATAGACTCATTTTAAATCTATAGTTGAATCTTTGGCCAAAATTTCCCAGATTGAATATTTTTTATCTAAGTATGACTAGGCATATATTTTTCAAAAGTGTTCTAGTTCATACTATTGTATAAACTAGATTTTCATCTATGGTGTCAATGTAGGTTTAATTCAATGTCAAAGTTGGCTATACAATGGTAATGGGAATAACTAAAATTTTAAAACATGAATTTAAATTAAATTGAATACAAATAAACATGCAGTAATAATTTAAAATAGAATTTAAATAATTTGAAATACTCAGATCAAATATGATCAAAGGATGTAACTTGCATTGCTCAAATAATTATTGTTCTCAAACATTCGTCGAAATCTGGCTATCCGAAGTCATCGAAATCTATACACAAAAATAAGACAAATTTAAATAAAAGTAAAATAAAATCCAAATCAAATAATTTTGGTTTTGGGAGATATATATTGAATTTAGAAATTTGAATCACTTGAATCGGAGCTCAAACGAAGAAGAACGAACTCTTAGAAGATTAAATTTCACATGAAATTATAGAATTAGAATTTTAGAATTTATGGAATTATTTTTCAACATCAGGGAAAATGAATTTTGGCTGAAATATTTTTCTAAAGAAAAATGGTTCGAGCCACTAACATGTGGGCCCTGGTCCATGGACCATGTCGACGGGAATTGCGCCTGGTCCACGGTGGACTAGGTGCGTAGCACCGTGTGAGTTGCCACGCAAGCGCACATGCGGGCAATGACGGGGTGACACACGGCTGTGTCACAGCCCCAATTGCACTAAATTGTATTTAGGTGCATCTCATGAGCATGCATATGATTTTTTGAGCATATGCACAAAATATTGCATTGGAAAAATTTCAAACCAAACTAAAATCTGGAACTCAAATCAAAGCTACAAAGAAAATCTGAAATAAATGTTGTAAATATCTCTGGATAATAATTTATTTAAATATTAGAATAATTATCATGAATAAATATGATTTTTCTCAAACATTTAGAATTTAACTTAACTTTGAGAAAAATTCATACTCAATTCATAAACATCTACTGTTAAGGATTTGAAAATAAGTAAATAAAACATGAACAATGAGGTTAGAAAACTTACATGAGTTCTATATCATCCTAGGAACCTCTCTAAAATAATTTAGAATTTTCTAAATTTATCTGCTATTTTAAATCGCTGGTGAAACTAGAGGGGATTGAATTTAAACCAGTCTACTATTGGGTTTGACCGGGTGCGACCGGACTCAAACCAATTGACTTGGTTCAACCCAGCTTGCTCGATTGCACCAGACTCCGACCGTGCCACTTCGCTCTGCCGCTAATGGCCTGGACCCACTTGCTAAGTGCCTTCGTCTCCACTGCTTCGCCATGCGCCGAGTGAGCTCCAGAATGCCAAGTAGGAGTTGCCATGCGTCCGTGAGATGCTGTCCATGCAGGCTCACACCGCATCATCACCGCTGTCGCCATCAACCCGTAGCCACCACGAAGTGACTCCGTCTTCTCCGGTCGTTGGAGCTCCTCAAAACCCTGACCTCTTCCTCTCGGTCGAGTAGATGAGCTCAGCCGTTCTCTTTCCTCTTTGAGGCAAACCCTCTCATTTCTTCATCCTCGTTCTCTTCTTTGTATGTTGTTTTCATTTTGTTAAGTTGAAGCTTTCCCGTGTAGCGAAGAAGTGGGAACACAAGTGTAATGTCCCAAAAGCTCGAGAGGTTCGAGAAAGAGTTTCGGGAGGGACTTCTCAGTATTAGTAAAAGGATCAAAAGGAAAGAGTTGATTTTCGCAACTAGCAGGGGTGAAAGCACGTTTTTTCGCCAACCTGGGCTTGGGCTCCGGCCCATCAGGCCTTAGGTGGCCGGCCAAGGGGGGGAAGGCACCACTTTTCCCCCCCCCAAACCCTAGCCGAGCCCCCCCCACTCCCCTTTGGCCGCCGCCCCCCCCATCTCCTCTCCTTCCTCCCTTGCGCACCACCTCCTGGTTCCTCCCCCCCCTTGCGCCCCCAACCTCCCCTCCATTGCTGCCGGCCTTGAGGAGAAGAAGCCCTCCTTGCACCCGGCCTTAGAGGAAGAAAGGAGGGAAGAAAGGAGGGAGAAGAGAAGGGAGAAGACGAAGAGGAAGGATCGCCATCCGGGGTTAACCGGCAGCGTCGTCAAGGGTAACACGCTGTTCTTGAAGGATAATTAGTCTTGGGAGAGATTTTGGTTAGTCTTTGTTTAGGTGGTAGTCGGCCTGCTGTAATGCAATTTTCGTCCAGTGGCTTGCGGGGTAAATTTCGTGTGGTTAGAGGTTGAATCTGGAGTTTTGGTCTCCTAGAGAGTTGTAGGTTATTGTCTTAGCTTTCAGTGGCCGCCAAGTTCACTCAAATCCGATTAACGGTTAGAGAGTTATGATTTTTCTAAGTCTGCTGTTCCACTGCTCTGTCAGTATTTAGGCAGATTGTAGAAAACCAATTAAAAGTGATGGTTAAAGTGGAAATCTGAGAACCCCAGTATAACGAAAGTTGTAGATAATCCTTCTAGCTTTCAGGAAAACTAAAGATCATGAAATTCGGACGAACGTAGAGAAAGTTATGATAGTTTCAATGTTGCTGTCCAGAGACCCGACGTGAAAATTGATACTCTGTTGTTTAGATTGGTAGGACTAGGAAATGGCCGAATCAGAGAACCTCACCAACTAGGTTTAGAAGGGAATTCAATAACCTTTTCAGAATGTCCAAGATCACTCCATTTGGATTTCTGTACATTTAGTTATGATTTTTCGAAGGGGCTGTTCTCTGGAAAGGAAATCTGACAGCTAGCTTTAACGTTGGGGTTGCGTTTAGTGGACCATGTACTCATGTTGTGTTTATGATTTCGTTATTAGGCCCTTATGGTAGCCTTAGCCTGTCTCAATTGTTGTCCAGGTGTGGGTTTGGCTCGGGAGCAGTACCTCATTCCCGACATCCACCTTACACGCACGGTTGAGGCAAGTGCATTGTTGTTTTGAATGATTGTCTAAATTGTGTGTTAATTGCTGTATGGATGCATTGCAAGATGGTATACTTAATGAATGCTTAAGTATGGTTATTGTTCAAATGATGCTCATGCTTTACTATGATTAAGTGATGTTGAATTTTGGTAATTTGATGATGATTACATGATAAGCATTTGCATAAAGATATCATGTTGAGGCTTGGTCACGCGGTGCCCAAGTATGTTTCCTTTGGAGATCCCGTCATGAATGTGACGGGCCCGAGATCCTCACTCGTGGAGTGTGGGCTTGAGGTCCCAGTTACTTGCGAGTAACGGCAATTGGTCCTGTGCGTGCGCGCCAAGACAGCATGGGTATGCGGCGGCGCGTCGCATACTGCATTACAGTGTAATGTACACGAAAGTTAAAGATAAAGTCCTTGAGCATTGCATTTGCATATGAGATGTTTTAATGTTAATTTCCCTTTATATGTGTGTTATTGCCATGGTTTCTTAATGTACTTGCTGAGTCTATGGACTCACTCTTGCTTTATTGTTGTTTAGGTACCCGAGACAAGAATGACATGCATGGGGAAATTAGGTGCTAGTCACACACATACCACATGAACTAAATAAGGATGATTGATCTTGAGAGAGTTATTGATCTTTGAATAATATGATCTGTCTTATGCTATGGATTAAATGTAATAATGAGGAGTAGTGGAATGTTATACCTCTCTAGTTATGATGGTTTCTTAGCATGTTTCGATTATTCATTGATGATTTGGTATGGAAGTTTAATTAATATTTGATTATTCGTGTGTTGGAACCTTCATGTAATTAACTTTACAAGGGAGGTTCTGTAAATTTTTATTAGAATTGTCTTCTTTAGAGTTATTAGAGTTGTTTAGTAGCATTCCGTGCTCATGACGAACACAGGTGTTACAGATTGGTATCGAGCGGTCAGTAGGTCCGTGGAATATGAAAGGTTAAATTTGACACACTATGCACAATGGGTGGGAATGGGTTAATGCATTGCATTATCTTTGTTTTTGAGATTTTGATTTCTCTTGTGGTCCTAGATGATGAAATTGCTTATTGTTTGATTGTTTCTTCGTGATGATTAGATATGGCAAGGGGTGGAGGCTGAGGTCATGGTCGAGGCGGCAGGAGCCGGCGAGGCCGCATCGCCCCGCCAGAGGTTCGAATTCGTAGTGGGAGAAGCTAGCCTGCGAGTCGGAGGAAGAGGTTGCTTCATGCACAGAGAACCAGCCCGCCACCGCGCTGTTGTCGCTCTGTGGTGGCCTGCGCAGCGGCACTGCGGCGTATGCCATGGGATTACATCAATGGAACGCTTTGAGGTGGACACCTTCGACGGTCGAGCACGCTGTCGACGCAGCTAATTGGTGCGACACATGGAGAGGCGCCGGAGCTCGGGGATGACATCCAAATGAGGCTCGATTCGTGGCCTTCCAATTGAAGGGGCGGATATCCGGTGGGAAGGAGTTACGATGGCGGGACAGCTCATGGACCGATTACTTGGGAGTATTTTGTTGAGCACTTCAGAAGAGGTTTTATCCACTTCATATGTGGAGCGAATGGAAGTCTCCTTGCGTAACTTCAAGCGGGGAAGATGATAAGTGTGAGTACGGCGCGTTTTAACAACTGGTTCGTTTTGTTCCATTGTGGCCACAAATGATGAGGAAAAAGCCAAGAGGTTTCGCGGGGCTCGGGCAAGAGTTCGGCGGTATTGGGAGCATTGGAGTTGCGGGATTTCAGCTCCTGGTCGAACAAGCCGGGGCATGGGCGGAGATGCGGCTTGGTGAGGAGTTGCCGGGAGGAGAAGGCGCTGTGGTATCCGAGGGAGCGGTGGCGGCGAAGAGGGGTTTTGGCGGTGGGGTGGGACCTTCCGAGGCCTACTTCCAAGAGGTTCAAAGGTCCGCGAAGTCATTCAAGACCAAGTTCACGAGGCACGTCTTCTTCCACTTCTCGGCGTCTGCACTGCACCTAGGTTACGTCCGGTCCCAGGGCAAGGCATGAAGTGCTTCAAGTGCGGCAGTGAGCATAGAGCTTCGGAGTGCAGCTGGTTCGGGTCTTGTCGCCATTGTGGTCAGGAGGGCCATAAGGCATTGGTTTGTCGGCGGAATCCCGCCAGTATCATCAAGTGGGAACCTGTGCCAGTGTCAGTGCCAGCGCCAGCAGCTTCTTCTCGAGGGTCGGTTCAGATGTTAGCGGCTACTCCTACTCCAACTTGGGCACCGCCTCAGCCTTACTTCCCTGCTCTGGAGGAGCTCCACCGCTGAGGTATTTTTGGTCGCCCCTCCGTGGCTCCATTTCCGAGTAGCACCTTGGCACCTCCAGCAGTTCCCGCACCACCGTACCAGGGTGTTGGAGCCCCTACCGCCCCAGCAGCGGTCTCCTACGCTATGCCGACGGCAGAGTCGGTGAGTCGTCCTGATGTGGTGACAGGTACGCTCTTGGTGGATTCAGTAGAGGCACTTGTTCTGCTTTGATTCGGGGCTACCTTTTCTTTTGTATCACTAGATTTTGTTAGTAAGGCGAGTTTGAGTCTGCACCAATAGCTCGATCGATTCTAGTTAATTCTCTGGGGAATTCTCTCTAGCTCTGATTTGTCTGGTTGTGTGATTTAGTTAGATGGAGAAGAGTTCATTGCTAATCGATGGTTATGAGGATGGAGCCATTTGATGTCATCTTGGGGATGGACTGGTTGCATAATTACCGTCTTTGTCATTTCCTGTTTTTGAAGACAATAACCTGCAAGCTCCGTGCAGGCGGGAGATAGTATTCAATGTAGCGCTCCATCTCACTCACTTTTTGTGATGGCTAGTCTTTTCCCGGTGGCGTGCGGCGAAGAATGGGTTTCTTTTGTCTCTAGTGGAGAAGCCGAGTTCATCTGTGCATGCAGAAGAAATTTTGGTCGTTCGGGAGTTCTGGATGTTTTCAGTGAGAACTACCGGGATGCCCCACCTCGTCTGTAGAGTTCGGAATTGATTTGGTACCAGCGCGAGCACTGCTCTATGACCCCTTACCGGTTGGCGTCCGTTCGGGAGGAACTAAAGAAGCGATTGGATGATTTAAAAGCAAAGGATCTCATTCGTCCCAGTGTGTCTCCATGGGGAGCCCTGTTCTATTTACCAAGAAGAAAGATGGTAGTTGGCGCATGTGTATTGATTATCGTGCTCTTAACGATTAACCATCAAGAATAAGTATCCTCTGCCTCGTATAGAAGATCTATTTGATCGGTTGAGAGGGCCAAGGTATTCTCAAAGATTGACCTTCAATCAGGTTATAATCAAATCCTGTCCAAAGGAGGATATTGAGAAGACGGCATTCTCTACAAGGTATGGGCATTTTGAATTTAAAGTTATGTCTTTTGGACTAACGAACGCCTCTTGCTTTCATGGAGACTATGAGCAGGATGTTGCATGAATACCGGATGATTTTGTGGTAGTCTTTATAGATGATATCTTGATATATTCAAAGACTGAAGTGAACATGAGCGACACTGAGGCTTGTGTTGGAAACACTAAGGAGCATAAATTTTATGCCAAACCGAAAAAGTGCGAGTTTTGGATGTGCAAGTGGGATTTACGGGGCATGTCATCAATGATAAGGGAATCACATTGACCCAAGTAAGATTTCTATGGTAGAATGGAAGACGCCAACCAACGTCAAAGAAGTGAGAAGCTTTCTCGGCATGGCGGGATACTATCGGCGTTTTGTGCGGGATTTCTCCATTATTGCTAAACCCTTATCCGGACTCACACGTAAGGATGTGAAGTTCGGTGGGATGATGATCGTGAGCATAGTTTCCAAACCCTTAAGGAAAAGGCGGTGACCGCTCCTATCCTTACACTTCCCGAGCACGGGAGCGATTTCTGATGTACTACGATGCGTCTCGGATTGGGTTGGGTTGTGTCCTTATGCAGAAGGGAAGGTGATAGCTTATGCGTCAAGGCGGTGAAGAAGCATGAGCAATTACCCAACTCATGATTTAGAGTTGGCAGCTGTAGTGTTTGCCCTGAAACTTTGGAGGCATTATCTGTATGGTGAGGGTTGTGATGTTTTTACAGATCACAAGAGTCTTAAGTATATTTTCACTCAGAAAGATCTGAATTTAAGGCAGAGCAGGTGGCTGGAGCTAATTAAGGATTATGATCTATCTATTCAATACCATCTGGAAAGGCAAATGTGGTGGTGATGCTCTTAGTCGCAAGGCAACGCCGCTACATTGGATTATCTCATTGCTGACTTTGACCGTATGGGTATATCATTTTGCTATGCGGGGACTGCACGTGTTGAAACACGGCTGATCTTGGAGTCGGCCATTCCAGAGCGGGTGCGAGAGGCACAACAGGAAGATCAATTATTGCAAAGGGTTGGCGGTTGGATTTGGGCAGGACGGAGATTTCAGTTTGGATGGGTGTGGTGCGTTGCGGTTTAAGGGCCGCTTTGCGTACCACGAGCGAAGGTCAAGGATGACATTCGAAAGAGGCACATCGCACTCGCATAATCGCTCATCCGGTGAAACGAAGATGTATCGTGATCTAAAGCGAAATTTACGGTGGAAAAGGATGAAGGTGGACATAGCTAATTATGTGGCCTCATGTGGTGTTTGTCAACGGTGAAGGCGGAACATAAACGTCTGCGGGTTGTTGCAACCTTTAGAGATTCCGCAATGGCCGTGGGACGATATTTCTATGGATTTTGTAGTTGCATTACCCGGTCACCAAGGGGTAAGGATGCGATGTGGGTGATAGTGGATCGTCTCGAGAAATCGCACACTTTATACCAATTCGCTCTACTAACTCAAAGAAGTGATTTAGCTCCCATCTATGTGCGGGAGATTGTGAGATTACATGGGGTGCCAAAGACCATCATTTCCGGCAGAGATGCCAAGTTTGTCTCCAAGTTTTGGGAAAGTTTACAGAGTGCCTTGGGCACACAAATTCCGTCTGAGTACTGACATTCCATCCACGCATGCAGGCGGGCGGGCGGAACGCACTATCCGGACCACGGAGGACATGTTGCGGACTTGTGTTTTGTCTTGGAAGGGTAGCTGGGAGGATCAATTGCCCTTAGCAGAATTTGCTTATAACAACAGCTATCATTCAAGCATAAAAGCCGCTCCGTTCGAGGTTTTGTATGGGCGTAGTGCGAGTCCCCACTTTGCTGGGAAGCCGTGGGTGAGAAGGCGATTTGGGTCCGGATTGGGTACAAAGATCAGAGCGAGTGGCTCTGGTGAGACAGAACCTATTAACACTCTCGAGCGCAGAAAAGTTATGCGACGTGAGAAGAAGAGACTTGGAATTTGAAGTGGGGATCAGTGCTCTTGAATGTGTCCCCACTAAAGGTGTGGTGAGGTTCGGTACGAGGGAAACTTAGCCCAAGGTACATAGGACCATTCACGATCTTGGCTCGAATCGGAAGTTGGCTTATCGTTTAGACCTGCGAGTCTATGCGTGGAGTTCACAATGTTTTTCATGTATCCATCTTGAGGAAGTATTTGCGAGATCCGGAGCATCATGTACCGCTAGAGCCTCTACACATAGAGCAAGATTTGACCTTTGAGTCAAAGCCGGTGCGGATCTTGGAGAAATCGAGAGAAGGTTTTGAGAAACAAAGCGCTGAAGTATGTTAAAGTTCTTTGGTCGCAGCATCAGAAAGAAGCCACACGGAGTTGGAGGCCGCATGCGCGAGCAATATCCGAATTATTCTCTGGTGCGTGTTGTGCTTTAAGTCTTTTCGTATCCGTCCTTGGCGTGGCTGGGTTAGAATTCGAGGCAATTGCGTAAGGGGGTAGAATGTAATGTCCCAAAAGCTCGAGAGGTTCGAGAAAGAGTTTGGGAGGACTTCTCAGTATTAGTAAAAGGATCAAAAGGAAAGAGTTGATTTTCGCAACTAGCAGGGGTGAAAGCACGTTTTTTCGCCAACCTGGGCTTGGGCTCCGGCCCATCAGGCCTTAGGTGGCCGGCCAAGGGGGGGAAGGCACCACTTTTCCCCCCCCCCAAACCCTAGCCGAGCCCCCCCACTCCCTTTGGCCGCCGCCCCCCCCCCATCTCCTCTCCTTCCTCCCTTGCGCACCACCTCCTGGTTCCTCCCCCTTGCGCCCCCAACCTCCCCTCCATTGCTGCCGGCCTTGAGGAGAAGAAGCCCTCCTTGCAGCCGGCCATAGAGGAAGAAAGGAGGGAAGAAAGGAGGGAGAAGAGAAGGGAGAAGAGGAAGAGGGAAGGATCGCCATCCGGGGTTCGCTTCGGCAGCGTCGTCAAGGGTAACACGCTGTTCTTGAAGGATAATTAGTCTTGGGAGAGATTTTGGTTAGTCTTTGTTTAGGTGGTAGTCGGCCTGCTGTAATGCAATTTTCGTCCAGTGGCTTGCGGGGTAAATTTCGTGTGGTTAGAGGTTGAATCTGGAGTTTTGGTCTCCTAGAGAGTTGTAGGTTATTGTCTTAGCTTTCAGTGGCCGCCAAGTTCACTCAAATCCGATTAACGGTTAGAGAGTTATGATTTTTCTAAGTCTGCTGTTCCACTGCTCTGTCAGTATTTAGGCAGATTGTAGAAAACCAATTAAAAGTGATGGTTAAAGTGGAAATCTGAGAACCCCAGTATAACGAAAGTTGTAGATAATCCTTCTAGCTTTCAGGAAAACTAAAGATCATGAAATTCGGACGAACGTAGAGAAAGTTATGATAGTTTCAATGTTGCTGTCCAGAGACCCGACGTGAAAATTGATACTCTGTTGTTTAGATTGGTAGGACTAGGAAATAGCCGAATCAGAGAACCTCACCAACTAGGTTTAGAAGGGAATTCAATAACCTTTTCAGAATGTCCAAGATCACTCCATTTGGATTTCTGTACATTTAGTTATGATTTTTCGAAGGGGCTGTTCTCTGGAAAGGAAATCTGACAGCTAGCTTTAACGTTGGGGTTGCGTTTAGTGGACCATGTACTCATGTTGTGTTTATGATTTCGTTATTAGGCCCTTATGGTAGCCTTAGCCTGTCTCAATTGTTGTCCAGTGTGGGTTTGGCTCCGGGAGCAGTACCTCATTCCCGACATCCACCTTCGCACGGTTGAGGCAAGTGCATTGTTGTTTTGAATGATTGTCTAAATTGTGTGTTAATTGCTGTATGGATGCATTGCAAGATGGTATACTTAATGAATGCTTAAGTATGGTTATTGTTCAAATGATGCTCATGCTTTACTATGATTAAGTGATGTTGAATTTTGGTAATTTGATGATGATTACATGATAAGCATTTGCATAAAGATATCATGTTGAGGCTTGGTCACGCGGTGCCCAAGTATGTTTCCTTTGGAGATCCCGTCATGAATGTGACGGGCCGAGATCCTCACTCGTGGAGTGTGGGCTTGAGGTCCCCGTTACTTGCGGAGTAACGGCAATTGGTCCTGTGCGTGCGCGCATGAGCATGGGTATCTTGCGGCGGTCGCATACTGCACATTCTGAGTGTAATGTACACGAAAGTTAAAGATAAAAGTCCTTGAGCATTGCATTTGCATATGAGATGTTTTTAATGTTAATTTCCCTTTATATGTGTGTTATTGCCATGGTTTCTTAATGTACTTGCTGAGTCTATGGACTCACTCTTGCTTTATTGTTGTTTAGGTACCGAGACAAGAATGACATGCATGGGGAAATTAGGTGCTAGTCACACACATACCACATGAACTAAATAAGGATGATTGATCTTCGAGAGTTATTGATCTTTGAATAATATGATCCGTCTTATGCTATGGATTAAATGTAATAATGAGGAGTAGTGGAATGTTATACCTCTCTAGTTATGATGGTTTCTTAGCATGTTTCTGATTATTCATTGATGATTTGGAATGGAAGTTTAATTAATATTTGATTATTCTGTGTGTTGGAACCTTCATGTAATTAACTTTACAAGGGAGGTTCTGCCGAAATTTTTATTAGAATTGTCTTCTTTAGAGTTATTAGAGTTGTTTAGTAGCATTCCAGGCTCATGACGAACCTGGGTGTTACAACAAGCTTGTCTTTTTCACATCCAAAGTGCGCCCTAAGCGCCCCCGCCGTGCCATCTTGGTCTCCGATGAGCTCCTTCCTCTTCTATGTGTGTCAGCATGTGTTCTTGGGTATGAGAATCATTTCCCCTCAATCAATTTCCTCAATGATTCACAGGAACCTCGGGAATTTGGATTTTGCTTAACTCCGGCCAAAGAACCACCTTTCTTCACCATCTCTGGCCTGGTAAGCCATTACCCAATTCCTTCCTCTTAGAGAATCTCCTAGCTATGCTTAAGCTTCCTCGACCATTCATTGCCTTTCTGTTTACTCAGGTCATCACCTCCATGTTTAGCTCTTTGCCGTCATCTTGGTCAACATCGCTGGCCAACCACCGTGCACCTCCGGTCCTCTTCTTAGCTCTGGTAGGTTTCCTGTGCCTCGTAGGTACTTTTGCGCACGTTGGTTTGCTCAATGCGACATCGGGTTGTCGCATGCACGTTCACCATAGCTCCACCGCCGCACATCATCGTCGCCCCACCATTGTAGGCTACTAGAGCTCCCGCCACTGGCACCCATAGCATCACAAGGTCGCAAGGATCCCATTTCTAGTCTTGGTTTGCACCACTGAGGTCCACATCGCCGGCAAGCCGTCGGGCAAAGTCGAGCCCGCGCGCTCCTCTATTGTCTGAAATTGGATGATTACTATCAAGGTAGTCAGGGTCGAGATACCGAGTCAGATCGATTTGCCTCCGGTAGGATCGAATCGTAGTATCGAATCGTAGAATCGATGATTCTACAGATTTATAAAAATACACATATTTACCATCTATACTATAAGTTTGTATGATTCTTATAAGGTTTACCACTTACTTATTACCAAAAAAGGGGCAAAACACTTCTTATCACACAACAAAAAAGCATAATGGTTCTAACATGATGGGTGATATAGTTCTGAACTACAGGAGAACAGCATTACCACACTGATATAATATTTTGCATGCTCCTTGTTTATTTATAGTTTCATTCTAAAAAAATAATATCAACAAATTTTGCTCTAAAACAAAATATCAGCAAAGCCTGGCCTCTAAAAAAATTGCAATTTTTTTTTGCCCTAAGACTCTACGAGTAGGATCAATGTAAGATTTGGATCGACGGGCTATCGTGGGTTCGTAGAATCGTAAGACTCTAAGTGTTGGATCGCGATCCTAACTACCTTGATTACTGTAGCGTCATTTATTAGCTAAATCTGTGTTGGATTAGACTAAGTAATCATTAGCTATTGAGTTCATGGCATGTTGTGTCTATGACGCGTGGGCCCCATGAACAGAAATTCAGGAGGAATTAAATCCCGGTTAGTAGTGTGGCTGCCTTCGTGCATGAGAATCGGGTACCGTGGAAAGACTTTTCTGGATCGCTAAGGACCGATCTTTGGGCTGCAATTCCAAGTAACACTCATACTTCCACACGCCTGGTTGGGAGCCGACTTGGTCAAGTAAGGGGAAAGTCTTATTGGTGTGGGGACCCCGGAGTTATCTCCGTAAGACCGAGACTAATCAAGGTCCTAGGGACATAACCCTAGATCTCCAGGAAATGGATTCCAACTTAACTCAATCCAAATGAGAGGCTTAACTAGTGCCAGAGCCCCAACGATCATGCGCGCCGCTCCTCTGCGAGCACTGCATGATTGTCGGTTGTCCAACAAGTCGAGCACTACATTTAGTGAGTTAAATAGGAAGCCACGAACAGCGAGTACAACTTATATTGGCTCCCAAGATCAGCGACCAATATGATCATACTCTCATACAACGTTGCTCACATCCATACAACAATCATACATAAAATAGTACAAAAGTGATACATCAAAGTTTCAAGTTTACAACTACATAAGTGGCCGACCGGCCAAATTAAACAAGTTCATAGCGGAAGCAAGTAAATAAACCAAAATGCCTGCAGTAGTATGCCACATAACCCATCGGCAACCAACTGGGAGCTAAAGATAGCACACTACTCATCGGTGTCGCCTAAATTGACACCGACAAGCTCGTCGGTCTCATTATCTTCCTCACCTGTAAAAGCCAACAAACATCTGGTTGAGTACAAAAGAGTACTCGCAAGTCTTACACAAATAAAAATAGTTATGCATAAGGTCATTCAAAGGAAGGCTCATATTAGCTTAATTTTTGCGGAAACGACGCAATACTGAACAACCTACACATACTAGTTTTTCAAGTGCCATGTCAAAATCAGATTTGAAGTAGAAGTAAAGCATGTGAATAAGTGATAAATTCAATAATAAATGAATCATACCAAAACAAAGTGGCGGTCCACTTTGATACAACAACAAGCATGAACCTCCCATTCATGACAATACCGAGTTCACCCACCAATTTTAATTCCAAGTCTAACAATAAGCAGCCACAAATTTCAAGCGGTCGTCCATAACCGTGGACACGGCTATTCGAATAGATTTATACCCTGCAGGGGTGTACTACTTTACCCACACGACTTGATTAGCCCGTAAGCCTCCAGATGCCTCCGAATATAGCATACTTCCTATGGTATGTCGGCCGGTAAATCAAGATATGGTCATTTTTAGCAAGAAGATCCCGTTAGTTAAGTCCCTCAACCCAGGGCTCCTAGGAAACACAAGATGTTAACGTCTCCATCCTATCGACCCAAAAGGAACACAGGATTTCTCGGTCCTGTGCCCTTACAATTTCACCACTGTGAGACTCAACATAACAGAACCTTCCCCCTACTTAACCAGACGGCACCCATATACCGCATGTGATAGCACGAGTTTTACTTGAATTGCAACAACCCAAAGTTCGGTCCTTAATTGTCCAGACAAGTCAACCACATACCCAATCTCGTGCACCAAGAACCATCACTGACCAACACTTGTCCAGACCAAAAGCTCATTTAAAATGACAAAATTAACTTATAAAACAGATACGAAGATCTGAAACAAAAGTATATAATGAGAGTTGTGTTTATCCCATAATTGTCGGGTTATTCCCGACAATCAATCTACCGTTTCTAGACTTGCATGGCTAAGCATACTCGAACAATTATAATTTCACACACCCTATCATAAACATTTCAGTATTGGAATAATTCATGGATAGCCACAATGACAAGATATAGGATTAGTCTAACTATTCATCACAAAATAGCGACAATATCAAAATAGCATGCAAGCAATTATCATTGCATCTATCCTAACAAAACTGGGATCAAATATAATGCAAAAAGAAAGTTCAAAGGATACTTGCCTTGCTGGTAGGCTAATTGCTTTCCCTCAGTAGCGTAAGAATCAATATCAATGAGCTCGGAATCTATATAAATACAATACCGAATAAACATCGAGAAATACTCCAAAAATCAAGATGCTAAAAAATGCATGATTTTTCTACAGTAGCCAAGCCATGATTTTAGATAATTTTTGGCGAAAGAATTATTTCATTTTGATTTAGTATATGAAAGTTATGGTGGTTTGAATTTCAGATTTCAATACGCCTTTAATCGCGTAATTTAATTATGAGGTGATAATTTGTAGAGCAGTGGTGAGTACATGGATTATATGGGTAAATAGGCAATATTATTACAAGTTCAAAACAGTTGAGTTTGCTTCAAAAGGAGTTTTCATGATTTAGTTATGAATTTTTCAAGTTATCAGCATTTTCTTTTGTAAAGATAATAGTGTTAATAGCTCATTTTCCAAAATACTGCTCTCTGTGACAGAGACATGTTTGAAACCAATTTTAATATAAAGTTCATTCAAAATAAAAATTATCAGAAGTGGTTTCACTCATTTTGGAGTTAAAATTATTTAGTTATGCATTTTAGAAGTTAATACTAAATTTTTAGTGTGTAAATTAATAGATTTCGAATTTCAAAAAGTATTTCATATTTTTCTTACCGAGTGCTATCCTAGCCTCGGTCATTGACCATCGGGCCCGGTGAATAGTGTGCTTTCAAAATTAACTCAGATTTACATTCGGCTCTCACGCGTGGGACCCATCGTCAGCGGCACGGTCCTATGAGCTTGGCCCACGCGCCCATGTGCACGGTGCACGGGGTTTAAGGGCTAGGCCCACCCGGCAGTCTCTCACGCATCTCTCTTAACTACACGGGTTTCTGCGCGCGGGGCCCGCATGTCATAGACTCACTATTACGGCTAAGACAAGGCTTTAACGGTTAACCAATCATTAGTTGATTAATGAGCGTCATTTGCCGTAAACAGACGACTCACGATGGCGTCGCGTCGACAAAGCGCCCGCGCGGTTGCCCGGCGGCTCGCCGGTGCTACGTGCCATGGCGGAGCCGGCCAAGGCCCGCGATAGCTTCGCAATAGTGCTGCGCATCTTTGAGAGGTGGTGGCGAGGTGTGGGATGCCCCGCACCGACGGCTAGCCGAAGCTAAACGGCGGCGGTTCTACGGCAAAAGTACACACAGCCACATAGAGCTCCGCAGCGCATACAAGCAAGTGCCTGATGTCCTAGGGACTACTAAGGGTCTACTTGAGTGCTGGAGCGAGGTTGAGAAGGTCGGGGAAGGCTGGAGCAACGTCGGTGCCGGAGAAGAACAACGGCAACAACGCGGCTTCACATGGAGAGATAACTGGAGTGAACCCTAAGGACAAAGAATGGTCAGGACAGCTCAAGGATGCTACGGAGATGCTTAAGGACACGAGTAATTGAAGAATGGCTTACCAAATCAAAGTGGGAAACGAAAAGTTGATTCACGGCCGAAAATAGACAAAACTTCGATTCACTGGAACCCTGTCGTGCAACAAGAAAATAAGTTGAGGGGTTTTGATCAGTGGCCTAAAGCACGTAAAGTGACGCGGTAGATTGAGGATAATACCTTCCGGACACGAAGAAGGCACGAAAGTGTCCGCGAGAGCACGCTCTGGAAGTCGCCGGGAGCACAACAATGGACAGCGAGCTACAAGCAAATACAGGAGCTCGCATAAACAAAAATGGACACAGGAATGAACCTAGAACAGGGAGGGATCACGAGGAGGAAGCTTACCCGTGAAGAGAGCAAGAACAAGCTCCCTTCTCCTCGGTCAACAGAGGAGAAGTGAGGGAGAAGGAGGGGGTTGTGAGGGGTGTTATGCACGGAAGTTGACGGGGATGGAGGCGGCGTGAAGTGAGGGAGCTCCAGGAGTGGCCAACGGCAGCGGTGGATTGACGGCGTCACTAACGCGCAGAAGAGATTCGCGGCCGCGTGGAGCTCGGCTCCTGCGCGCGCCTGCCCAAGGAAGAAGACATGCCTGACAAGCGGGCCCGCGGTGTCAGCGGCTCATCACGCGCGAGTGGACGGGGATTAAGTGGCTTGGTGCACACCGTTGGACCACGGATGGACGACTAGGATTAGAGGGAGTGTTCGGAACGGTTGAAGAGGTACAAGATCTGGGCCATTGCTCTTAGATCCGACGGCCGCACGCGAAGGTGCATTTAGGCGGTTGGGCTGAGTCAGTTTACCGAGTCGGGCTCGAGCCCAAGGAACAGTAGCAGCCGGTTTAGGGTTTTAGGGTTTGACTGATAAATAAAATAGTTTCTCCACTTTGACCAGAGGCTTAAAAATAGAAATAAAATTCCTAAAATCATGGAATAATTTCTGGGGGTTCCTAGGATAGCCTAGTGTCCATTAAAATTATTAAACCCTATTGTTCATAATATATTTTTTAATATATAAATTCAAACTTAGACAAGGTCTTTTAATGGTGTTGGAATTTTCTTAGGGTTAAGATCAGTCCCAAAAATTTGGGAAAAATTGTATTAATTCGTGATAATTAATATAGTATTTGAATAAATTATTTCCAGAGGATCTTCAGTAGCATTTTCTTCAGTTTTAAGTTTGGAGTTCAAATTAAAGGGTATGTTTCATTTGTATTTTGAGATTTTCCAAGTACAATATTCAAATGAAAGGTTTCAAAACATGATGCATGCTAATAATATGCATAATAATCCTCTTTATTAATTTGGGGATGTGACAAACCTCCCCCCCTTACAAAAGATCTCGACCCCGAGATCGATAGGGTGGAAGTTGGATAGAAAGGTTCTAAAAGAAAACAAAACATCTGTTGTCTTGATTTCCTTCAAAGATAGTGCTAAGATATCTTTGTAAGATTACAAGAAATGGCTATTACATTTTTCCTTCCCTTTGCTTTGTTTAAACTTTCCTTTCTTGATTCGAAGACACTTTAAGTAGAAGGAAAAAGGCCTGGATAATGAGCTCGCATATGCTCTTCCTGCTCCCATATGGCTTCATCTTCAGAATGGTTACTCCACTGAACCTTGATGAATTTGATATTGCGATTTCGTGTCTTGCGCTCCATTTCTTCAAGAATGCGAATCGGGTGCTCCCGATAAGAAGATCGAGTTGCAAGTCAAGTTTTTCTAACTCAGTTGCTTCGGTTGGGACACGAAGACACTTTCTTAGTTGTGAAACATGGAAAACATCATGCACATCCGCAAGTGATGGTGGCAATTCTATTTGATAAGCCACCGGCCTCATCTTTGCTAAAACTCGGAAAAGTCCGATGTAGCGAGGTGCCAATTTACCTTTGACTTGGAAACGATGTGTTCCTTTCATTGGAGAAACTTTAAGATAGACATGATCATCCACCTCAAAACTCAATTCGCGACGGCGACGGTCGGCATAAGACTTCCGACGAGATTGAGCCGTCCGAAGTCGTTTGCGGATGACATGAACTTGTTCTTCCGCATCTTCTACCAAGGTTGGACCATAAAATGGCCTCTCCCCGGCTTCGGACCAGTTCAAAGGTGTCCTACAAGCTCTTCCATACAATGCTTGAAACGGTGACATTTGGATGCTTGATTGGAAGCTATTGTTGTAGGAGAACTCTGCAAACGGTAAACATTTCTCCCAGTTCTTGCTATAGGACAGCACACATGCTCAGAGAAGGTCTTCTAAAATTTGATTCACTCTTTCCGTCTGTCCATCTGTTTGCGGGTGGTAAGCGGAGCTGAAAGACAGACTGGTCCCCATTGCTTTATGTAAGCACTTCCAGAAGTAAGATGTGAACTGAGGACCTCTATCCGAAACGATTACTTTACGTACACCATGGAGGCAAACAATTCTAGAGATATAAAGCTCGGCTAACTTATCCCCGTGGTAGGTGGTCTTGACCGGAATGAAATGAGCAACTTTCGTCAGACGGTCAACAATCACCCATATAGAATCAGACCCAGCTTGAGTCCTTGGGAGGCTGGTGATAAAATCCATGCCAACTTCTTCCCATTTCCACTTGGGAATGGGCAGGGGTTGTAGAGTACCTACTGGCTTCAAATGCTCAGCTTTGACTCTTTGGCATACATCACGCTCGACAACATATTGAGCGATCTATCGCTTCATTTGGCTCCACCAAAGCCTTTTCTTCAAATCTTGGTACATCTTGGTACTACCTGGGTGAATAGAGAATTTGGAGTCATGAGCTTCTTTGAGAATTAGTTCTCTCAAGACATGATCACAGGGCACCACCAACCGGTTTCCAAACCATAGGGTGCCTTGTGCATCTTCTTTAAAGCACTTGGCCCCGCCTTGGTTTACTTCTTCCCGGATCTGAGCTACTTCTTCATCAGTCTTCTGGGCTTCTCTAATCTGGTCCTCAAGTGTAAAATTTACACTAAGGGCAGCGAGGGAACCTTCTCCAATTATCTCCAGGTGCAGAGATTGCATCGCAGCACATAACCCTGCCGAAATGGGAGTTACCGATAAACAGTTGCACTGAGACTTTCTGCTCAGGGCATCAGCTACTACATTTGCTTTTCCTGGATGATAATGGAGCCCAAAATCATAATCTTTGATTAACTCAAGCCATCTTCTTTGCCTCAAATTCAGATCGGCTTGAGTGAAGATATATTTAAGACTCTTGTGGTCAGTGTAGATTTCGCAACGATTACCGATGAGGTAATGTCGCCAAATCTTTAGAGCATGAACAACCACTGCGAATTCCAAATCATGAGTGGGATAATTCAACTCATGAGGTCTCAATTGCCTCGATGCATAAGCTACCACTTGGCCTTCTTGCATAAGTACACAACCGAGCCCATGGCGAGATGCATCACAGTAAATGTCAAAGCTCTTGTGAATGTCGGGCAGGATAAGTACTGGAGCTTTGGTCAGGCATTTCTTTAGGATCTGAAAGCTTTCCTCACATTCAGGCGACCATTCAAACTTCTTTTCTTTCTTTAAAAGTTGAGTCATTGGCCTAGAAATTTTGGAGAAGTTCTGGATGAACCTGCGATAGTAACCCGCAAGTCCGAGAAAACTGCGAATATTAGTGATGTTCCTGGGTTGTCTCCAATCAAGGACATCTTGCACTTTGCTTGGATCAACAGCGATACCGCCCTTAAATAAGACATGTCCCAAGAAACCAACTTCATGGAGCCAGAACTCGCATTTGCTGAATTTGGCATAGAGCTGATGTTCACGAAGTTTTTCCAACACAAGCCTCAAGTGTTGCTCGTGTTCTTCATCAGACTTTGAGTAGATAAGGATGTCATCGATGAATACAACAACAAACTTATCCAAATACTCCATGAAAACTGAATTCATAAGATTCGTGAAGTAGGCCGGTGCATTCGTGAGACCAAAAGACATAACAGTGTACTCGTATAGACCATACCGAGTAGAGAATGATGTCTTCGGAATGTCTTCAGTTCGAACTTTAATTTGATGATAGCCCAAGCGCAAATCAATCTTGGAGAATACTTGGGCGCCACTTTGGTATTGGTTGATCTATGTATATACCTCTGTTAATTAAATCCTTTCGGTAAAATTATGTTTGTTAAATGGCATTTACAACTTAGTATGTGTAGGGCTGAAAATTGGTGCTTTTATGCAAAACTTAAACCACTAAAGCCTTCATTTGGACAGCCACTAACATGTATAATTTCCTCACCTTTGGACATCCACTAGCTTGTATATTTGTTGTATTTTGTGTAAGACTTGCGAGTACCTTTTGTACCCAATCGGATTGTCCACTTGTTTTAGGTGAGGAAGATTACACACTCGATCAGTTCGTTAGCGCCGATTTCAGCGACGCTAACGAATAAATTGTTGGTGATATGACCTAGAGGCAAAAATAAAGATGATTATATGACGTCTATGTTTATGAATTATTGAATAAATGTTATTATGTTCCTTGAATGAATCATTGGCTATAAAGATTAATAAGTATGTGACTTGTAAGTGAAGTTCTTTAACTTTTATGATGTCGTTCTAAATGGTATCCCTGGTCGGGTGTCACTAGTCGGAACATCAGTGACTCTACGACCATCACATGTATTGATTGATGACCATATTTCACTAGTCATGGATATGGGGATATCGAATCAATAATGTGAACGCATGTTAGAGAACATGGGGTTGGATAGACCCACCTTGAGACACTATTGAGTTTGTTATGATTCTATGTGTCATTAGTTGGTCTCAAGTAATGATGATGTATAATCCTTAGACCTGAGATCAGCATGGTTTCCTACATGTGTAATAGCGCTCTTAGGGGTTGCCAAGTGCTACTCGTAACTAGGTAGTTATAAAGGTAGCTTTCGGGTATGCTATGAAACATGCAGAGGGATGTTACTAGTCGGATATGAGATTTGTCCCTCCTAACATAACAGAAGAGATATCTCTGGGCCCCTCGAAGTAGTCAGATAAAGAAAGTGCATGGCCATGCCATAGGTGATCGAAGAGTTCGACCACATAAGGTTATCCGATACTCAATCGAGAAAGTATTGAACAGTCAATGGATGACAAATATCTCACTTGGAGTTCAAACCAGATATCGTGAGGCAAAGGAAGAATAGACAAGTAGGTCGCTTAGTTCGATCAGTTACAAACTAGTCGTATGGAGATACGAGCTGGCCGTAGACTGGTCGAACGTAATCACAGAGTGGTTGAAACCTGGTCATAAAGAGTTACGAACTGGTCGAGACTAAATATGAATTAGTCGTACACAGTTACAAACTGGTCGTATGGAGATACTTGTTGGTCGTAGGCTAGTTGTACTTAAGTATTAACTATTTGTAATGAGTTACGAACTGGTCATACGTAAATATGGACTGGTCGTGACGAGATACGAGCTGGTCATAAGTGATGAGGACCTGGTCATAGATCATATTGCATTAAGGTTCGTCCGATATAATTTGCGTGTATTCGGGAATCGTTATGTCCAGTATGGAACCGCTAACGACTCGTGGTCGGAAAGAGTTTTCAAGTCACAATCGATTACATATAAACCTAACGGGTCCAACTCAAAGAGTTTCGGCCACTCTTTACTTGGAAAATGATTTGGGCAGTAAGGCTGGGAGCATGGCTGGTATGTGAAACAAATGGTTATTTTTCAAAAAAAAAATAAAAACCCCAAAAACAGATTTCGCCTTGGGCGGATGGAAAGAGCGGCTGGTGCCGAGGGCACGAGTGGATGTGGGTAAGTGGATGAACCGCCTAAGTCAATTAAGGACCGAATCTGGTGATGACCTCTCATGTAAAATAGTGCAACCACAAGTCTATAATCACTACGACCTGGCAAACTAATTTGCTCGCCTCAGCGTGGCTTCACCATCGGGGGAATGTGGCGTGGGTAGAGGGGAATGAAGCCATAGTAAAACCACACGGCGCAAGAGGCGGCCTCCTGGAATGCATGGCACCGGGCGGTGGAAACCTTAGCGGGTGGGATTGCGTCGAGGTTGAGCATTGTAAAGGCCTTGTGGTGATCTCCCCTTGATTCACATGTCAAAGGAAACATGTGTACATGTCAAGGCGATTACCTCTTGTGGGTGAAAAATATCTAGATAGCTGTAACATCCCAAGTGCTGTTACCAATTTAAAGTTAAATAAAGTTATTGTTTTATTGGATTTTCTGAAATTTGAATGAGTTTGATTGCTTATCTAAAGTGTTAAAAGTTAAAAGTAAAATTTACAGAAGTTCTTGAAGTTTTATTTGACTTAAGTTGAAAAATAAAAATTTAATTAATTTCTGAAATTTTCTGGAATTTTAAAAGCTTTCCCCTAATTATTTTAAAGCCAAATTAATTTATTTGCAAAATTAAAAGCCAACTTTAATTTAGAAATATTTTATTTAAGTCCAAAATAACTCTAGGAATTTCTGTGAATTTTTCTAGAATTTTTGGATTTAAATTACTATTTTCTAGAAGCTATTTTGATTTAAGTCCTTTTTTGAAATCAGAAAATCAATTAAAATCCCTGAATTGGCTTTGGGCCGAAACCTCTTTGGCCTACCCTTTCCTTTTCCCGCGCACGACCCATTTTGGCCCACTCCACCCCAGCCCACACCGCTGCTCCCCTCCCTGTCTCCCCACCCATCCCGACTGTCTGATTTGAATCGGACGGGCAACAAGCCCCCACGCCACACCACCTCCTCCGCACCGTCGGATCAAAACCCGATGGCCCACAACCTTTCTTCCTCCTCCCCTTCCTTCCCCACTCAGCCGCGTCGCCGCCATTTTCGCCAGCGTGGGAGCTCCGTCAAAACCGTCGCCCCGGTTCGCCCGCGAGACCCGCGCGACGTGCGCACGAACCCGGCGCCCCAACCGCCTCCACCCCCACGTTCTCCCCCTCTTTCTCCGCGCCCGTTTTGCCCGTGCCGCAACCGCCGCCGCCACGTTCACCGCACATGATCTTCCCCTCCGGCCACTCCCGCGCCCTATAAATAGGAGCATCGGGAGCACCTCTCTCCACTCGTCCCGCTCCCACCACCCACTCCTCCCCCCTCGCTCCCACCTCGCCGGAATCGGCATTTCTTCATCGCCAACCGAGCTCCTCTCCACTGCCTCTAGCGCCACCATCCTCGCCGCCGTGACCTCGCCGACGCCACCACCGAGTTCACCGTCGCCTGGGCTACCCGGAGCACCCACCCGCGTCACCGGAGCATCACCCGAACTCCTTCCCGACAATAACCGAAGGTCCCCGCCGCCAAAAGCTCGCCGCCGGCCGTTTCCGTCCACCTCAACCACCCGGAGGTATACCATCGTGTTCGCAATAGCCTTAGCTGCACGCTCATACCACTTACCGCCAGCGAAACCCCGCCATTCGCCGTTGTCGTTCGCACCCGAGGGCCTCACCGTCGTTGTCAACGTGGCAGTCAACGTGGTTGTCCACGTGGGACACCACCTCAGCGTCGCTGCCCACGTGGCGCCAACGTGTCACGCTGGGTCTACCCCCGCGTGGCACGGTCCACCCCTCCTCAGACCCAAAAACCAGTAAACCCAGTCCATGTGAGCCGAGCCACTTATAGTGGGTCCCACGGCGAAATTCCTTTTTCCTTTATTTCTTTTCAGCCAAAAAAGCTCCGATGATGTCAGCTGACGTCATTAATCGAGTTTTCAGTAGAAAAATAATTCAGTAAATTCATGGAATTATGATTTTCATTATTTCATGTAATTTCAATCTTCTAAAATTCATATCTTTTGCTTACGAACTCCGTTTTTGTCGATTCAAATTCCTAAATTTATATAAATTCAAGATCTATCCAACCAAACCAAAATTATTTAATTTGGAGTTCATTTGAATCTTATTTGAATTTTGTTTGAATTTGGCTTATTTTCACGATTAGAGTTCGACGACTTCGGAGAGTCAGATTTCGACGCTGTTGGAAGAGCTTATAAGAGGATTGATTTTGACTGTATGATCATCGTGATTGTACACTTGAACTACCTGGAGAAAGTACTTGTGAGTACTAGGTGACCTATTAAGGAAAACAACATCACCTCAGTACTAGGTGATCTGTTAAGGAAAACAACATCACCTCATCAAGCAAGGCAAGTTACATTCTTAATCATATTTGCACCCATTATTTTAAATTATTTAAATCCTGTTTTAAATTATTACTACATGCTTATTTATATTCATTTTTTTAAATTCATAGATATGCCTAAATCCTTTGTATGGCCAATTTTGATATCGAATCAAACATATTGTCACCCTAGATAAAAACCTAGTTGATACAATAGTATGAACTAGGATCATTTGGAAAATTATGTTTAGTGATGCTTAGACCCAAAATGTTTGATTTGGGAAATTTCAGCCAAAAATCAAATGTTGTTTAAATTGTACCCATGGCATTGGTGTGTTATGGGAGTTTTATAAATGCTTTGAAACATGAAATAAAATTAAACGATGGTTTGGACTTGGGCGAATTGGTTATCTGGTGGGTGCAGGTTTATGCACAGGCTCAACTGGGTAGGTTGAGGCCAAGGTTCTGATGGATGTCGCCCAAGTCAGTTAAGGACCGGTCTTCGAGCCGCATCTTGTTAGGCCACCACCGTACTACCACATGTCCCTAGTATGGGGACCTGGCTAACTAATTTGTAACATTTCACCGTGGTCGTGCCATCCGGTTGTGTGGGTGTCTGTATGACCTACTTTTATGTATTCCCACCTAGCGCAAGAGTGGGCCTGAACCCGGCGGATGGTTAGTCCAAAGGGGGTGAATCCTTAGCGAGGCGGGACTACGGTGGAATGGCGCATTGTAAAGGCCTTGACACGTGCTCTAGACTGCTTACCTAAGGTAGTGAGCGGTGGTATCGACGGATGCCAAACAAACTAGAGAATTCATGTCTTATGGGTAAAGTTGTACAACCTCTGCAGAGTGTAAAACTATTCGAATAGCCATGTCCACGGTCATGGACATGCTTGGCAAAGCCACTCAAAGTTAGACTTTGGTTTTGGATTTCAAAAATATTTTGTAAAACAGTTTATGACATGGATGGGTGTCCATGAGAAAAGTTATGGGTTGAAGCCCCGGGTTGGTGCCCGTGTTTAAGTTAGTGTTTGGTTGGTGCCTACGCTAGCTTTATTATTTTAGTTAAAACTCAATTTTAGATATTATAAAACTTGAGCTTTTGAACTTAGTATTGTATTTAATATCAAATGTTGTTTTTGCACAAATAACCCTATAAGCCTTCCTTTGTTACATCCATGTATGCATGTCATTCTGTTATTTGACGGGTGTAACTTGTGAGCATGGTAGTTGTGCTCATACTTGCTTTATGCAAACAAATTTCAGAGGAGAAGGACTTTGCTACTAGTGTGGATCTCGACGACTAGGCCGCTACCCCACTCGATTGCCTGTGGTAGATCAGCTCGACTCCACTACTACTTTTCGTCTTCTGCTGTGTTCTTTATTGTTGGCATGTAAGCCTCTTTTGTAACCAACTCTGTTGTTTATTAATAAAGTTTTGCAATTATGGTTGTGTTACCACATTTGTTTACTATGTGAGCTAGCCACTGATCATGGGACTAGTTCAGTTATGCACGGAGGATTCGGGGGTGTTACTCCCGGGTCCTGACAATAGTCGTGCTCACAGTCAAGAGCAGTGTTGAGACTTGCTGGATATAGCCTTCATTTTTATAAAACCATTTGTGGGTGGAATGGAAAGGCTGGAGTGGAACCCCACGGATTTGAAAAGACCTGGTCTGGGACCAAGGGTAATTACGGGATAGCCCAGGCATTGAGTGGTTGGAGTCACTCAATGGTATAGGAGGTGGGACCTCCTCTAGTAATTTACAAATGAAAACTCATTTCTGAAATCAACTTGTAAAAATGCTAAGTCTCAGGATTTTCTACTACATCTAGTTCAAAGTTGGCTTTATGCAAAGAAAAGAACCTCAACCTCCCCTTGACCAGCCCGACATCTATAAAATTGCATTGTGTGTTGCCTCGCGAGTACGGTTGTGTACTCAGGCTCTCGCCAATATAATATTTTTAGATCCACGTGACCAAGACCCCTACGACTACTTCGTGGCTACTGGACCAAACGGTGATGAGGATGGCGAAGCTTAGGTCGGGACCCGCCCCCCAGTCGCTTGCCTGTGGGTAGAGTGAATGGGGCCACCATGACTTGTTCTACTTCCGCCCTTATCTAGACTCTGTACTCTTAACTTTTGTAGACCCGCTGCCTTCGCAGCTGTTTTGTAAAACCATTGGCCACCCGGTCTGTTATGTAATATAGTAAGGGCTTGCATTAATTCCTATTGAGCACTGTACGTATCGAATGCTAATTGTTATCATATCACCCGCAACTTGGTGTGGTTTCAGAACTACTCTAGGACCTCCTTGGAAACTACTCCAGGACCTCTTCTGGAACCCCTCCCGAATCTCCACAGAAACCCTTCAGGACCACCCTCAAGACCTCCTCAGGAGCACCCACGTGGATCCATCCGGACCACTCAGGACCTCTCCAGGGTTCATCAAAACCATCCAGGACCTCCCTCCGTAGCCCCCTTTTTGCGGAACCTCCCTCAGGACCACCCCAGGACATCTCTCCAGGACCTCCCTCAGGACCTCTCTCTCAGGACCTCCCTCCAGAACCCCCCTTGCGGAACCTCTCTCAGGACCACCCCCCAAGGACATCTCTCTAGGACCTCCCTCGGAACCACTCGAGGACTTCCTCAGAACCTCTTCGAGACACTCAGGACCTCTCCAGAACCCCTTCAAGACCTCCAAAGTTTCCCTTTTTACCACGTGGGGTTGCAACTATGGACCTAATCGTTGGTCCGCGCTGATCTTCCATGGTTATGTGCTTGATATGAGTATGTAAGTGTGTGTGCCATCTACTGATCCAGGGAATGGCACAACTTGACACAGAGGATTCCAAATCATGAATTTGGGGTCCGACATGATACCTGTATGATTGACTCTAGTGCAAGTGGGAGACTATTGGTGATATGCCCTAGAGGCAAACATAAAGATGATTATATCACGTCTATGTTTATGAGTTATTGAATAAATGTTATTATATTCCTTGACTGAATCATTAGCTATAAAGATTAACAAGTATGTGACTTGTTGGTGAAGCTCTTTAACTTATATGATGTTGTTCTAAATAGTATCCCTGGTTGGATGTCATTGGTTAGAACACCAGTGACTCTACGACCAGCACATGTATTGTTTGATGACGATGTTTCACCGGTCATGGATATAGGGATATCGAATCAATAATGTGAACACATGTTATAGAACATGGGGTTGGATAGACCCACCTTGAGACACTATTGTCACAGCCCCAACTATTAAAATGGATTATAATGCATCTCACTAACATGCATTATCAAATTCAAATCATTTCATAATATATTGTACTTGGAAAATCTCATTTCATATAAACATACACTTCAAATTTCGGTTTTCTTTTAGCATCGGTAATAAAAATTGTGATCATCATCTGGAATCAATTTATTTAAATACTACATTAATTCTCATGAATAAATATAATTTTTTCAAAATTTTTGGGACTAGTTTGAACCTAATTAAAATTCAAACAACATTCATAGACGTACAACATGTTTGAATTTAAATGTCACAAATTTTAATATGAACAGTGGGTTTTCATAATTTTTATGGGAACTATATCTTCCCAGGAACCCCCACAAATTATTTCATGATTTTTGGAAATTTATTTCTATTTTTAAGCCCTTGGTCAAAGTGGAGAAAACATTTAAATTCTCAGTCAAACTCAGACCGAACCAGGCTATTGTTCCTTGGGCTCGAGTCCGAGTCGGTGAGACGACTCAGCCCGATCATCTAAACGCACCTCTCAAGGACCGTCCGATGGGAACTCAGCGGCTGAGATCACGTACCGCTTCGCCCCCGCCCTTTCCCCTCGTCTTCGAACCTCAGCCCTTGGATCTAGATCTGACGGCCAGCGTTGGACCACGTTTCCAGCTCACGCGTGAACGAGGAGACGCTGACCTGTGGGGCTGTGCTGTTAGCATCGTCGTCTTCCTCCCGTCGCGTCTGCTCAGAGCACGCTCGCCACGCGGCTTCGCCTCCCTGCTTCCGCCCGTTGAAGCTCCGTCAGTGCCATGGCTGCCGACCCATGCAACCACTCCGGAGCATTCTCCACTTCACGCCGCCTCCATCTCCGTCATCGCCCGAGCATAAGACACCTCAGAACCCTAGTTCTCCCTCACTCTTCCTCTCGGCGGCTGAGGAAGGGGAAGCTCTCCCGTGCTCCTCGCCGGTGTAAGCTTCCTCCGCTTGGTTCTGATCGTCTCTGTGATCAATGCCTTTTCCATTTTGGCTAACCTCAGCTCGTACTTTTGCTTGTAGCCTCGGTTTCCCCCTTCGTTCTCTAGCTCAGCTCCGGAGCACACTCTGAAGGTCACCTTCGTGCCTTGTTCGTCTTCGAGAGGTATTATCCTCAACCGAGCGCGTCATATCGCATGCCTTGGGTTTCTGATCTTTTCCCCTAACTTTATTTTGACAATGCACGACAGGTGTGCGTGTATTCGAAGTTTGTTCCATTTTCGGCCGAAGATCAAACCTTTCATCTCCCATCTCATTCCGGTAAGCTCCTCTTCGATTCATTGCTCCTAGAGTATCCTCTGTGGATCTTTGAGCTATACCTAGCTCTCATTTACCTCCTTTTGGCTCCAGGCATCCTCTCCTCGTGAAACCCCTTTTCCGCACTTGTCTTCTCCGCCGCCAATCTGCTCCGACCATTTTCAAGCTTCCCGAGCTTCCATCTAGCCTGTAACCTTCTAGTTAGTCCTTAGTACTCGTGCACTCGCTTGTATGTCGCGGCGGAGCTCTCTTTGCCTTGTACTCTTTTGCCGTGTTTTCGCCGCCGCTCAACTCCGGCTAGCCGCCGGTACAGGTCGGTTCCGCCGTTGAGACTACTCTCATTAGGAGCGCCACACTATTGTGCTTCTGTCTATGCCCTTGGCTGGCGCTGCCGTGGCCGGAATCGCCGGCGAGCCTCCGGGCAAGCGGACAGGGACGTGCCAGGCCGTCCGGCACACTGTAGCACGTCGATGGGACTAAGCGCCAATCATTAGCATTTAAGCGCTGTCTTAACCGTCACAATGTGTCGCCGACGTGTGGGACCTTGCACAGAAAGCCGAGTGGATAAGCGAGATGCGAGAGAGACTGGCGAGTGGGCCCATCGCCGTAAGCCCCGTGCACCATGCGCGGGCGCGCGTGGACCAAGTTCCATGAGCCAGGTCACTGATAGTGGACCCCACCTGTCAGCGCTCGTTTTTTTTAATATGAGTTAAATAGAAGACACACTGTTCATCGGGCCCGCAAGTCATTGACCGTGGCTAGCTGAGCCTCGGTGAGAAAAGTAGCAAATGCTTTATAAAATCCGAAAACCAATTACTTGCATACTGAAAAATATGTATAACTTCTAAAATGCATAACTAAATCATTTAAACTCCAAAATAGGGAAAACCACTTCTGGTATTTTTCATATTTAATAAACTTTGTATCAAAATTGGTTTCAACCTTGTCTCTGTGGCAGAGAGTTTGTTTGGAGATTAATCCATTAAAACCATTATTTTTACAATAGGAAAAGGACTGATAACTTCAAAAATGCATAAGTAATTATTAGAAACTCCAAAAACAGTGAGACCACTTTTTAGTAAACTTAATTCTAAAAATGGTCTCCATATTACCTCTATCACAGAAACTATGTTTGGGAGAATATAATCTTTAACTCCATTATTGTTATACTATAAAAGGCTGATAACTTTGAAAATACATAACTAAATCATAAAAACTCCAAAAAGGACAAACCCAACTGTGTTGAACTTGTATTAATACTACCTATTTACCTATGTAATCCTTTACCCCACCACTGTTCTACAAATTTTGGCCAAATAATTAAATTACATAACTTAGGGTTAATGAAACCGAAATTCAAAATAGCATAACTTTCAATTCATAACTCCAAATAGGATAATTCTTTCACCTAAATCCATCTAAAATCATGACCTAACTACTGTAGAAAAATCATGCATTTTTGAGCATTTTGGTTTTTGAGTTGTTTTCTCGGTATTTATTTGATGTTATAATTATATAGATCCCGGACATATTGATATCGACACTTACGCTACCGAGAGTGAGCAACTACTGTACCAGCAAGGCAAGCATCATTTGAACTTTCTTTTGCATCATATTTGATCTCAGTTTTGGTTAAGTTAGTGCAATGATAATTGCTTGCATGCTATTTTGATTATGTAAATATTTTTGTGATGTGTAGTTTAGTTATGTCCTATGCTTGAGGTTAATCTTGAATTATGCCACTACCTACATGCTTAAGATAGGATGTGATGATTATTGAATATGGGTTGCTTAGTCATGCAAGTCTAGATACGGTAGTTTGATTGCCGGGGCTAACCCGACAATTATGGGATAAATATAACTCTCATTGTATACTTTTGTTTCAGATCCTTGTATCTATTTTATGAGATAAATTTTGTCATTTTAAATGAGCTTTTTGGTCTGGACAAATGTTGGTTAGTGATGGTGCTTTGTGCACGAGCATTGGGTAAGTGGAAGGACTTGTCTGGACAATTGAGGACCGAACTTTGGTAACGTCGTTAATTCAAGTACACTCGTGCTGCCACACGCGGGTTGGGAGCCGTATGGTTAAGTAGGGGAGGGTTTTATTGGGTTAAGTCCCATGGTGGTGTAAGGGCATAGCGACCGTGAAATCCTATGTTCCTTAGGAGCCGATGTAATCCTTTATAGTGTGCAAGGGAGCACCAATTTTACTTGTTTTGATTGCATCGGTATGTCCAATATAACTTGTGAGCCCCCTAGCAAGTGCTATCAGATACTTGTACTAGGCAAGGAACCATCTCACAAGGGGGACTTAGCTCAATAGGGCTTTCTTGCTGAAAATGACTGTATCTTGATTTACCCGGCCGGCATACCATAGGAAGTATGCTATTTCAGAGGCCTCTGGAGGCTTACAGGCTAATCAAGTCGTGTGGGTAAAGTAGTACACCCCTGCAGGGTATTAATCTATTCGAATAGCCGTGTCCACGGTTATGGACAACCGCTTGAGCTCGGGAGTTACTATTGTTAGACTTTTAATTAAAATTGTGGTTGAACTTGGTACCCGTCATGAACGGGATGTTCATGTGTTTAGTACATCAAAGTGGGCTGCCACTTTGGTCTTTGCATGATTCAATTGTTTATTACTGAAATGTTTTACTATATGCTTTACTTCTACTTCAAAGCTGATTTTAAATGGGCACATGAAAAACTAGTATGTGTAGGATGTTAATTGTTGCGTCTCTTTCGCAAAACTAAACCAATATGAGCCATCCTTTGAATGACCCTTATGCATAACTATTTTTATTTGTGTAAGACTTGCGAGTACACTTGTACTCAGCCAGATGTTTGCTGGCCTTTTCAGGTGAGGAAGATTATGAGTCTGACGATCTTGTTAGTGTTGACTTGGGTGACACTAACGAGTAGTGTGCTATCATTTAACCCCCAGTCGGTTGCCGATGGGTGATGGGCATACCACTACTGGTCTTTTGCTTTATTTATTTGCTTCCGCTGCTACTTGATACTTTACTTTGAATTTGGCCGGTCGGCCGTGTGTAATAAGCTGTAGACCTTGACTATTATGCAGTATGTCTTTTGATCTCTTGTTGTATGCGTTGTATGGATGTAATCAACGTTGGATGAGGGCATGAATATATTGGTCATTGATCTTGGGAGCCAATATAAGTCATACTCGTTGTTGGTGAATTCCCATTTAACTCACTAAGTGTAGTGCTTCGAATCGAAACAGAATCGACAATCATGTAGCGCTCGCAAAGGAGCAGCACGCATGATCGTTGAGGCTCTAGTATTCGGCTAAGCCTCTCACTTGGATAGAGTTAAATTGGAATTCATTTACCGGAGACCCGTGATTATGTCCCTAAGACCTTGTCTAATCTCGGTCTTATGGAGATAATTACCGGGGTCCCCACAACTATTGAGATTGTTATGATTCTATGTGTCATTAGTTGGTCTCAAGCAATGATGATGTATAATCCTTAGACCTAAGATCAGCATGATTCCCTACATGTGTAATAGCACTCTTAGGGGTTGCCAAATGCTACTCGTAACTGGGTAGTTATAAAGGTAGTCAAACGGGCTATTTGCCTTGCCTGTTGAACTCTTGGTCTTGCTCGGGATCAAATTCGGAGATCTCCAAAACATCGGTACCTAATCGGTGAAAGCCAAATAACACAAATAAGAGCCAAATAAATTCAAACAGAGCATGAATTAAAATCCATATTCTAAAAGTTCATGATTTTAGAAAAAATAGAAACAAATTTCAATTAATTTGTAGTTCATATACAGAAGTTATTAGCAATTCAATTTGGTTTGGCTATAAAATCCAAAAAAGAAAAGAGAAAACAATGTGTTGTTAGGGTTTTGGATTTTTGAAATTAATTTATCTTTCTCTTTCTAAAGGAAATTCTCGATTTATTGCATCGTTAGACCAACAGGTGGGGTCGGGTCTGCGGTGAACCGAGTTCACAGATGTGTTTACGGTCTATGGGTCCCACATGTCAGCGACTCAAGTTTTTAAAACTGTTTTAATTTAATTTCTTGATTAATTAACCTATTGGTCCCACATGTGACCGATTCATTAGTTACTAATTAAAATTTTAATCGTTGGATTAACTTAACAGGCACCCTGACACGTGGGCCAAGCCTGTTAGTGGCTCGAAGTAGGGGAGCACGGCATGACAAATCTGGCCATGCTCGTCGGCGGTGAACGGTGCGGAGGTTGGCAACGGCAAGCCTCGGAAAGGAAGGAGGGGACGACGGGGAAGCTTTGGGTGGCAACTGATGTGGGTGTTGGCCCGATCTTTCGAAAGGTACTGATAAGTCGACTGTGGAGAACACGACGTTGATGATCCAAAGGCTTCGACCTGAATAGATCGAACCCCTCGCAACCCGATCTTTCGAAAGGTACTGATAAGTCGACTGTGGAGAACACGACGTTGATGATCCAAAGGCTTCGACCTGAATAGATCGAACCCCTCGCAATCACTACACCATTGCTCCGTTGGTTATCAACCGTGCCGAACGCGGTTGACCTCGCCAAGAAAGCTATCTCCTGCAAGAGAATCGAGAACATAAGCAAGAGAGTAGAAGATGCAATCTAAAATATATATTGTGAATATGAATGAAGCTCACAAAGTTGGGGTTTCTCAAACCGAACAAGCAGCGAAACTGCTATGCAGAATAATCTAAAATGAAAACCCAAGCAAAACTAAAGGGTGACGGCTCCTATATGAGAAGGACGGCCAGGAGGTGGAACCCTAGGCCAAGGTACTGTTCATGCATGAATAGTATCCACATGAACAGTACAGGCCTAGGGGTGGCCAGTCAGCAGATGGGCCAGGTCGTCCAACAGATGGGCTAAGTTATCGGCCAATACATTACATAGCATGTGGGCCAATAATAGGTGACACAGCACCATGGTATATAGTAGTAGCTTGGCCCAATTGCAGTATATGGAATTGCAGTAGCCGAAAGTCCCATCGGAGAGGATGTGGTGGAAGTAGAGGATGCCGTGCAGCGAGTCGAAGCAGTGGTTGCATCCTTAGAGTTGATGTCCTCATCAACAATGATGAGGCAACATGTGACCAAAGTTGCGCTGATGAGGTGTTCAATAGTGTGAGGACCCCAATTTATTTGGCTTGTAATGCTTAACCAACCACCTGGTCCTAGCATCACAAATCAAATAAACTGATCCTCGAGATACGTATACTTCCCAGAAAGCAGTATACACACCTCGGTACAAAATTAGACGTCAACTCCATTCCAAACATAGAGTCCAAACACTACACTACCGAACGGAAGATAAACAAATAGTAGAGTTATTACAGACAAAGGCCGACAGGCCACAAGATACACAAATAAATAAGACGGACAGCGGAAGCAAAAGTGCCATAAGATGGCTATAAACAAAGCCAATCAGTGTGCCTCCAACCCACAAGGCATCTGACCGGACCGCCAAGTCTAGTCGTCCACGAAACGGCAACACAGCTCACAGAAGTGAGGCCCTTGGGGCTCACCTTCTTCCTCTGCAACAAAGACATTAAGCAAAGCACCTGAGTACAAAGATTGTCTTTGTACCCGCAAGACTGACGTGTGAACTAGCAGACCTATTCATATGCTACATGCAGGCTTGTTTAGTGGAGGCCATATGTTTCATTTGCATGAAGCCAATTTTCATTTGCAATAATATAATACAGTTTGAAGGCAAGTTTGCAATTCGTTTTTAATGTTGAACTAACAGTAAAGATAATAATACAAAAGAATAAAGATAAAACATCCTAGAAGTGACTATCCCAATAGTCACCACAACAATAGCACGAATCCCAGATTCGTACCACCCATCAAGTTTTAATTTAAATGTTGTAGTCTAGTTCTTGGGGGGCGTATCCGAGCGTGTCCATAACCTAGGACGAGGCTATTCGAATAGTTTTAACCTGCGGGTGTACCAATGTACCCACACTTGCATCGCCTTTAAGCCAAAACACACTTCCGAAGGTATGCTGGCACGGCTAAGTCCTACGAGACTTTTTCCAATATTGTGTATTAACTACGAGCCGCTCGTATGGATGGAAATCCATACGCTTACATGGTAAAGCCGAAAAGACAACTACCCACTCAGGATAAACCTTTTGGACAACTACCATGCTCCCACCTCCATCCCTCCCGCGACCTCCTGCGACCGGAGCCAATACACGCCAAAGTACTAGGTCAAGAGAGGTCCCATATACTCTAGTGTGGTTAGCACGCAAAATGCTCGATCACGGTGGCGCAAGTAACTCGGTCCTTAATCGGCTCGGGCACCTTTCCAATACACCCAACCGATCACACCAGTCTTACCATTGTGCCCAAGTCTAAATCATTTTTGTTTTCAGTTTTAGTTTTGCAATTAAACATAGCAAAATGTGAAACATAAAGTTATAGTAGATTTTGTGTGATCAAGGTTACCGACTAAAGTCGATAATCGCCAGATTCTATCGATAGCTAAGCATGTCTAAGCCGATTGACCGGATCTACTAAGTGACAAGAGATCATCCAATAACCTCTAATCACAAAGAAATAACCTAGGCTCGTAGTAGAGATCAATATTTTGTCTACAGGATATGCAACTACTGATTTAACTAATCAATTTAACACAAATTAAGCAATGCATACATAGAGTCAAACAAAATATTAGATTTTAAAATACTGGGATTATCATGATCAAATCGCTTGCACAGGTCATTGTTGTTCAATTTGTTGCGGAGGGTCGATCTCGTGGTTGCCGCAAATATCGAAGCCTAACGATAGAACAAATAACAGCGAATAAGAGCGAATGACACCGACAAAACTCAACCATACAATAACAGCAAAACATACCAAAACTCACACAGCAACCTAAGCAAGATATAACAAAATTTTAGAAACAGAGAACAAATCATTTTAAGTTATTAAGAATTTTCTATGAATTTTCTAAGCTAAAAACACATCAAAACACTAGTTAATTACTTAACAATTTTCATGAACAGAAACAGTATCTAAAACCTATCCTGATAATTAGTATACTAAAAATGAAATTTTACAGAATTGGTTTCACTGGATTTGGACAATTATTGAAAGAGATATACATTTTCTAATTTAGAAGATACATAAAACATCCTTTAATTAATTAACAGATTGTTACTACAGATACAAAGTTGAAACTAATTTTAGTAAATACCACATTTAAAATGAAAATTAACAGCACTGGATTCATGTGATTTAGATAAAAATTGAATTAGTTATGAATTTTCTAAGCTTAATTGAATTAACAGAGCAAATGTAAAATACATTACGTAAATACTAAAGCATTTAAACCTTTTCCTACCGACAATCACCTAACCACACACACCGACAAAGGGACCGCGCGGCGGCGACGTGTCAAACTTGACTCAAAGAATGCCAACGGCGACGTCGGCGTATTCTAAGAATACGTCTTTGACTTATCAAAGTGCACTCTAACTTATACTCACAGAAAATACGCCCCAACAGAGAAAACGTAGCATCCAAGTGCACAACCCCAATCGACATGGACCCACATGGCGTTGACTAAGGGAATAACATAACGGTTGGATTAAAGGATTTCTAAACGCGACACGAGAGGGCCCACAAGTCACGACATAACTAAACAAAGTTTAGCGATAACTAAACTCCACCGGCTGCTCATCGGCGACGCGACGGGACGCGGCGGCGCGCCGCGCGGTGATCTAGCTAACCGAGGGTTTCGGCGAGATCGGTACCTTCGGTTCACCGCGTCCTTGCGAACTTGATGACGGTGACCCGGGACCTCAAAGATGCCGGCGGCGAGCTGACGGCGAACGAAGGCGGAGAAGAAGATGCGGCCTTCGCGGAGAAGACGTTACGAGCTTCGAGAAGCTACGGGAAGGTGCGCACCAGCTTCGCCTTGACTCCAGGAAGGTTTCGCCCACGATCAAGACGACGATGGAGCACGGAAGTGGCCGGAAACGCCGCGGCGGCAAATCACCGTACTTGGAGAAGAAGGGGTCGCACACCCTCCATGATGCATCAAAGACAGAAACGAACCCACCTAGAGCATCAGTGGAGCATTGCGATCAAGTGGAACCAAACGCTGAGGCTTGTGACTTACCAGAACGCTAGCAAGCTCGCGGGGCCGAGGCTGCCGGAAGCGAAGACGATGAAGTTGCTCCAGGCGATCCACTGGATGCTGATGATCCGGGATGGGCAAAATGGAGGCGGCGAGTAGAGTGGATCACGATGGTGCGGACGCGGGCTCAAAGGCGGCTCCGATTAGGCGGTACTACGCTCGGGTTCTTCTCCGGCCGAGGAGGAAATTTGGGCGGAGAAGGTACGAGAATGGATGCGAAGGATAGTGGATGGACTCGGTGGGTAAATGAGACCCCGGCGATGCTTCTCGGACTGACACGAGGACAAAAAGGTGGCAGCGACGAGGTACGTGGCGAGCATGCGCGCGCGGCCGTGAGCTCCGGTGAGGTGCGGAGAAGACGAGGGCGGACCTGACCGGTAGGGTCCACTTGTCAGCGACTGTGACAAAGCGGTGCGAGTCAAGGTCTGATGCGGCGCGATGAGCTGGTTTGACTCGATCAAGATTGTGCTGACCGCTAGATCTAAGATGGACGACTGAGATTGGTGTATGCATTCGGACTGGTTGACGAGGCAAGCAACGTGGACCGTTCGATCTTCATCGGACGGCTGACAGCCATCGGGCTCGCACGGTGCAACTAGGCGGTGCGACCGAGTCCATTAGGTGCGGTCGGACTCGAGCCCAAGTGGGGTTTGAACCCGAGGAACAGTGATTTCGGATTTGAATTAAAAAGAAAGAGAGGGTTTGAGGAATTTTTAGAGGTAGTTCCAGAGCTCCAAAAATTCCGAAATTTTTATGGGAGCTTACTGGAACATAGGACAACCTTGTGAAATTTTTCCAAGAGTTTTCATGCACTAGACTTCTCCCAATAAAATTCACAAGCTGCTGAACAAAAGCTTGACCAGATTTCAAACTAGGTTGACTTGGCCATTTTAAATAGCAAATAAAATCTAAAAATTGTGAGATAATTCAGGGAGGTAGATAGGATGATCAAGATGATAGGAAAAATAATTTCAGAGGATGATCACAAGTTGAAAGCTAAGAATTTGCTGACCACAATTTCCAATCACAAGAATTACATTCTAAAAATTGGAAATTGCTAGGGAAAATTGTAGAAACTCTCAAATGATTTCATGAGGCATCAAAAGTTTTTATTTCTCCTCATAATTTACATTTGAAATACAAACCCTAAGTTTAGGGCTGTTACAAATAGCGACGCGGGGCAGGGTCACGAAGGAAGGGGCAAGAGAGCGAGGGAGGCTGCAAATGGAAGATTGGAAAGGCTCCTAGGAATGATAGCAACACGAAACCCTTGCGGCTCGGGGAGCAATGGACAACAGAGTCATGTCGGTGACATGCAACAGCAGTGGAGCCATCGATGGCTACGGTGAAACCTAGTCAAATGATGCTAAGGTCAAAATCTAACTAGCGCACTAGCACTAGGGAACTACCTAAGTCTCACCACTGCGATCGGCGATGAAGAAGATGTTCAGAGAAGATGTGGTGATGAAAATAGGGTGGTAGAGACGGATTCACGGTGGTGATGGGCTATATTGATTAAGAAGCTACATGAAGATGCGTGTTAGCTTGCATGCATGTGGAGGATGGTCAAGACGGAAAGAACTGACATGAGACTCATCGGGACGACAGAAACCAACGGAAATGACCACGACGATCAGAAATAGAGAAGATGCATAGCCACGATGTTCCACTATAGGAACGAGGATGTTGAGTGAGGGATTTTCATAAGTACGAGATAGAACATGATATGACACGGATGGTGGAAGACCAACTCACTAGCAAAGAGAGAACGTGACGGCTTGGAACAGACGTGTGCGCTAGAGAGGAAGAAGACGATGATGATGCAACTCCTCTTAGCTCCAGCTGCAAGAACAAGCATGAGAAAGAGATGAGTGAAGCTCTAGAAGGAAAAGGATGCATGCGTGTAGAGCAAGGAAGCTCATTAGTGGCCACGGCGGCTGGTAGCATGCTCACTGGGGTGGGGACCCCGGAGTTATCTCCGTAAGACCGAGACTAATCAAGGTCTTAGGGACATAACTCTAGATCTCCAGAGAATGGATTCCAACTTAACTCCATCTAAATGAGAGGATGAACTCAAACTAGAGCCCCGACGATCATGCGCACCGCTCCTCTGCGAGCACTACATGATTGTCGGTTCTCCAACAAGTCAAGCGCTACACTTAGTGAGTTAAATAGGAAGCCATAAACAGCGAGTACAACTTATATTGGCTCCCAAGATCAGCGACCAATATAATCATACTCTCATACAACGTTGCTCACATCCATACAACATCCATACATAAACAGTTCAAAAGACATACAGCATAGTTCCAAGTTTACAACTAATACAAGTGGCCGACCGGCCAAATTTAAAGGAAAGTGTTAAGTAGCAGCGGAAATAAGTAGATAAACCAAAGACCAGCAGTGGTATGCCACACAACCCATCGGCAACCAACTGGGAGTTAAAGATAGCACACTACTCATCGGTGTCGCCTAAATCGACACCGACAAGCTCGTCGGTCTCATTATCTTCCTCACCTGTAAAAGCCAGCAAACATCTGGCTGAGTACAAAAGAGTACTCGTAAGTCTTACACAAATAAAAATAGTTATGCATAAGGTCATTCAAAGGAAGGCTCATATTGGCTTAATTTTGCGGAAACGACGCAATACTGAACAACCTACACATACTAGTTTTTCAAGTGCCATGTCAAAATCAGATTTGAAGTAGAAGTAAAGCATGTGAATAAGTGATAAATTCAATAATAAATGAATCATACCAAAACAAAGTGGCGGTCCACTTTGATACAACAACAAGCATGAACCTCCCATTCATGACAATACCGAGTTCACCCACCAATTTTAATTCCAAGTCTAACCATAAGCAGCCACAAATTTCAAGCGGTCGTCCATAACCGTGGACACGGCTATTCGAATAGATTTATACCCTGCAGGGGTGTACTACTTTACCCACACGACTTGATTAGCCCGTAAGCCTCCAGATGCCTCCGAATATAGCATAGTTCCTATGGTATGCCGGCCGGGTAAATCAAGATATGGTCATTTTTAGCAAGAAGATCCCATTGAGCTAAGTCCCTCAACCTAGGGCTCCTAGGAAACACAAGCCGCTAACGTCTCCATCCTATGTCCTAGGAAACACAAGACATTAACGTCTCCATCCTATCGGCCCAAAAGGAACACAAGACTTCACGGTCCCGTGCCCTTACAATTTCACCACCGTGGGACTCAACACAACAAAACCTTCCCCCTACTTAACCATACGACACCCATATACCGCGTGTGATAGCACGAGTTTTGCTTGAGTCGCAACAACCCAAAGTTCGGTCCTTAATTGTCCAGACAAGCCAAACTACATACCCAATTCTCGTGCACGAAGGCACCATCACTAACCAACACTTGTCCAGACCAAAAGCTCATTTAAAATGACAAAATTTCACTTATAAAACAGATACGAAGATCTGAAACAAAAGTATATGATGAGAGTTGTGTTTATCCCATAATTGTCGGGTTATTCCCGACAATCAACTACCGTTTCTAGACTTGCAAGGCTAAGCAACTCGAACAATATTATTTCACACATCCTATCATAAATATTTCAGTACTGGGGTTATTCATGGATAGCCACAATGACAAGATAATAGGATGTGTCTAACTACTCATTACAAAAATAGCGACATTATAGAACTATCATGCAAGCAATTATCATTGCATCTACCCTAGCAAAATTGGGATCAAATATGATGCAAAAAGAAAGTTCAAAGGATGCTTGCCTTGCTGGTAGAGCAATTGTTCACTCTCTGTAATACCGCGTTTTCGTTTAGGAAGAATTCAATTCAAAATTCAGCTTCTGGGGTAGACTTAGAGCTAGGGCCTCCGGCTTTAGTGTTAATATTCGGAACTTCAGATTAGAGAGAATAACATTCAGGAGAGGATATTTAATTCAAATTCCTAATTCTGAGCGCGTTTGGTTAATGGGCTCATGGCCCAAGGTGCAAAAGTCTTAGTGGGCCGGCCCAAGTGGGAAGAAAGGGGGGGCGCCCCTTAACCCTAGCTGCCCCCTCACCCCTTCCCCCCCTTGGCCGAAATTCCCCCTTGCCTCCATCCCTTGGCCGCCACCCCTCCTGGTCATCCTCACCTTTGGGCGCCTCCACCTCCACCCCTCCCTCCATTGCTGCCCCATGGAGAGATCTTGCTGCTGGCCGACCACAAGAAGGAGGAGACGAGAAGGGAGATGAGGGGAGAAAGGAGGAGAAGATAAGGGAGATTCTTTGGTGTGTTTGATCAGCATCTTCCTAGGGCTCTACAAGGGTAATAGTTCATTCTCTTCGCTGGTTGGATCATAATAGGAGCGTTTGATGCCATGTTCGTTGGATCGAAGTCCTGCCGCGATTATTTAAGTTTCTGTCCAGAATGTTGCGCGGCCAGTTTCATGTATTTAGAGGCCAAATTAGGAGTTATGGTCTCCTAGAGATATGTAGATTATGTTCTTAGCTTTCAGTGGCCACCAAGATCACCCAAATCCGATTAACGGTCAGGAAGTTATGATTTATTTAGTATCGCTGTCCGGCAAGTCTGTCAGTTTCTGGCAGTCTGTAGTAATTGGGTTAAAACTGATATTTAAAGGGAGAATCAGGGGATCTCAGTATAACGAAAAATGTGGGTAATTTCTGTACCTTTTCATAGAGATAAAGAACACGAGATTTTGACTTTCGTAGCAAAAGTTATGATGGTTTTAGTGATCTGTCTAGAGAACCCGACGTGATAATTGTTGCTCTGTAGGTTGGCTTGGTAGAGGCAGTAGTTGGCATAATCAAAAGAGCTCCCCAACTAAGTTTATTTAGGTAATTAAATTACCTTTCTAGAAAGTTTGAGAACACCTTATTTGGACCCCTGAGCGGAAAGTTATGTATTTTAGAAGTTGACTATCCGTAGTGATCACCAAAGCGATCGCTAGGAATTGGAAGATTGGAAAACGCTTGGGAGTTTAGCGAGTTCGTTTGTGTTGTTATTTATGCTTTTGGTCCAGTATGTTGGACTTAGTCTGGGTTATCTTTATGTTCAGGTAGGAGCGTGATTCCAGGGGCAGCGCCCTCTTTGCGTCCACCGCTCTCGCACGGTTAAGGCAAGTATTCGGGTTATAGCGTATTTTCGGTTGTATGATAAGATTGTTGTGATTGCTTGCTGTAGCCTTGCACGAATGTTAGTGTAATGAGTTTTCCTTTTATCTTGATGAATGCAAGTTATGGTTAATGTTTCCCTTGAGCGTTGCTAAATCTTACATGTTGTTATGTATATGTTAAATTCTTGGGTATGAAAGATGTGGGCATGGAGCATTTGCATGTTTCAAACGTGTTGGAGACTTGGTCATATATGCATGTTTTTGATATATGATAGCGAAGTAAGGTTGCTGGCATGATGTTTATATTAAGATTGGTGAATGCTCCAAGTATGGTTATGCTCTATTCATGTCCGATGTTATTGTATTTGGTATATTGATGATGAATAGATGTTGTGCATGTGCATATTGAGATCATGCTGAAGCTTGGTCACGTGGTGACCAAGCATGCATTTCGTTGAGGTCCCCGTCATGTATTGACGGGCTTGAGGTCCCCACATTCGTAGAATGTGAGCTATGAGCAAAGAGGTCCCCATCATTCAGATGATGGGCAAAGGTCCCTATACATGTGGTGTATAGGCTCTTGGTCCCTGTGCTAGAGGGCACAGGCAAGGGTATACAGCGACGGTTGTATACTCCGCATTACCGGTAAAATGCGAAAAGAGATAAAGTTGAAAAGGGTGCATTGCATTGGTTGCATTCACATGAGCATGAAGGCTATACTTTGGCGCATTGTTTATCTTGGATTATTGATGCTATGAATGATAACTTGCTTAGCCTTGTTGGTACTTGCTGAGTCTTTGGGCTCACTCTTGCTTTGATGTGTTTTAGGTACAACTGGCAAGACCGGCATGCATGGGAGGGAGTAGATGTTTGAATGCACGCACTACCACTCAACCTTAAGAATTACTTATGGATGGTTTGAGTTTCAGATTAATTGTAATAATGAGAATAGCGAACTTTGGTTATGTTTATGAGATTATCTTGCATGCTTGAATGAACTCGAATATGGAGTCTGTTGTCAAGTGCCATGATTTAATTGTTAGAGCTGATTTAATCGTTAGAGCCTCGGTATAGTGGTCTATACCAAGGAGGTTATGCCGAAAATTGGTAACTAGTTTTAGTTTAATTTTTATTTCTAGTAGCATTCCAGGCTCAATGGGAGTTGGGGTGTTACAGTTGGTATCAGAGCGGGCTTTAGGTCCGTGGTTAATAGCAAGATATTAAATTGACACACTGTGCACAGTAGGTGGGGTTGGGAATTACATTGCTTCCGCATTATTTGTTGTTATGTTACATTTGTTGAGCAATTGTGAATTGCCTCTGTGCTATATTTCTTGTTGTTAATCTATGTTATGATATTCTATATCTATAAATATATTCTATGATTGCCATGAGATGATCATGTATAATCATACTTGATTGTATTGTTTATGCGAGTCGTTAATGGTTGTTAAGAAGTGGAGGCCGTGGTTGTGACCTTGGACCTTGTCAGGTTATACCACCGTTCGTAGTAGACGAATAGAGTAGTTACCCCGAATACCATAGTTGCAGGAGTTGAGCGTGAGCTGCTTTAGAAAGTTGTTTTCTTTTTGATCTTTGATCTTGGCAAATTCTTGTTCTGTGGTGGATGATGAATCTCTCTTGGGTTCGTGGTTCATGGTAGTTGTTGTGTTTCTTGGTCTCTAACGGTTCTCTGAAATAATTATTGTTTTCCGACTGTTGAGTCACTTTTGCTACTTGTGATCCTCGTCAATTGGCAATATTGATAATTCCATGGTTGTTCCTTCTTTCTCTTTGGCAAACAATGACTCATTTATTCGTTTGATAGTTTGGGTAATGAGAGTTTTTGTTGCAAGTTGTTAGCGTGAGAAAGCTTTGACTTTATGTATTTCTTTTGGATTATTCCAAGTGTTAAAGTTTAATGCATCTCTTTTCTGGTGGAAATTGTTAAAATCCTTTTGTGATACCTTGTTATGGTTAAGTTAGAGTTTGCATTCAAATAACTTGTTTTGGTATGGTGCATAATTAATATTAATTAGTAACTTTGGAAGTGAAATTGATTAAGTTCATGTGGTCATCTACTATTTCTTAATGAACGATATATTTGAGTAGTAATTGAGGGATATCAAGAAGTATGGAACCTTGATGAACTAGTCTGGTCATTAAAACTGTTTAGGTTGCTAAACCCGTTGGGTTCCTTGGTTCCAATAGATTAATTTAATTGTGTGGAAAGGGAAACTAGAGGAAATGCCAGATTTACATAATCCTTAGTATGATTAATTATCGGAATTGTGTTTAATCGGTTGAAGGGATTGAATATGGGTGGAACTAGAATTTATGGGAGGAGTTCTATATAGTTCCTCTATACAGAATGACTCAATGAAATTGGTTGTAGTGTTGTTGAGACTTTTGATCGATAGAAGATTTCGATTTTTGAAGTTTTTGTGTATGTTTGCTGAAATCCAAATATGAGGAGGAACATTTGAATATGTGCTTGTAATTATCCATGTGACTGGGAAAGAAAAGTAGGTAGCAACTGGATTTCATAATGAAGCGAGTTGGTAACAACAATGGTTGTAGTATAATTGTTGTGTGTTGAAATTGATGTTGAGCATCGCTAAAAGTTGAACGGATATGATATAATATGTGGCTTATGCCCACATGATTGTGAAATAAACAGATGATATTGTGTCTTTGATGAAAGGGTTTTGGTAGGAGCTTTTCAATTGTATAGTAGACCCCTTCTAAACTTAAGAGGTTGAGGTAGTGATGTTGTATGGTTTTGGGTATACTCTCATTTTAAAGATGGGATGAACTTGTAGTATGGAACAAATTGGTGAAACTTTGGGGGCTTTCTAATGGAATAGTTGATGATAAACATTCGTGTTCAGAGTATATTAATCTTGATGTTAGTAAGATTATCTGCAAGAGATTGTGACTTGTGTGTGGTGATGATTCTTTTAGAAATAAAGTAAATTGATCGTCTTTCGTAAATGGGATTTTGTAATAGTGTTTCGAGTTTTGCGATGGTGATCATTTGGACCTCTTGAGTTATGTGGTGATTGAGTTGCTTTGAGAAAAGTGACATGTTGAAAGATTTTATTGGTTCTTAAGTTGTTCCTATGATTTGGTCATAACGGCTTATCTTGTTTAAGCTGGCAAGGTGATGTAGTAATCACAGAAAATAACTATCCTTGTTAAAGGAAGGAGAGAAGTTAAGTGTTTGATATTTAAGTCGTTTCACATCTTGTAGTTTATTTGAGAGTACTTAAACTTTATGCAGTTGTTCCATAATGGTTTATCAATTTTCAAAGTGTATTACATTCTTCTCTTTTGTGGTTTGGTATTCGCTTTCAGTAGGGCTTGAGCCCTCGACTGTTGACTTTCCCTTATGTTTTTTTTCTGAGTACCATGCTTAAGTGACTTTTTTTTCCTTGGTCCTGTGTTCACTACGGGTGGCACATGTTTTCCTAGTTGATGAAAATTTGATTACATTCGCTCTTTCTTTTGAGCAAGAATCAACCTATTCGTTCACCAGAGTCTTTTGAGGTGTTGAATAATTGTAATTGTGAACCTTTGGGTTGTAAATTATTCGATGAGCATTGGAGGCTGAAAGAATTTCGTAATATAGTTCTTTGAGAGAAGTCTATCTTAATGGAAGATTGTCTTATGTGGTTAAACTGATTGTATTGTTACAGCTAGTAGAAACTATAGTGATTGTGATCCAAGATCTTTTGTTCACTTCGGGTGGAACATTAGAATTACCGAGAGTATGGAAATATTGATCAATTTTATAGAGTGTCACAACTTGATAGTATTGCGAGGTTGTGAATGGTTATTCTTGATGATGTGGTTTAATGAGAGTGGGATTACAAAGTAAACGAATCGTTATGTCAATTAATGGGATAATTAAAAATGTTGAGTAATGTCAAGAGGGATTTGGCTTTAAATGAGTAACCCTCTGCGAGTTATAATCTTTGTAAATGCAAACTGGTCAAGAAAATATTTTCATGACGATGTTAATGAGTGAGTATGTTGGAATTGTGGAATTTTAGGGATTTAATCTGAGGAATTCCCTATCTTTAATATGAGAATTTCGTTGCAAGAGTCTTGGAGGTTAAATTTGGGCTTTGCATTGTTATGCTAGAACTTTGAACGCCCATTGATAATGTGAAAAAGTAGTATAAGGGTGGATTTCGAACAGTGGGATGGTCATTGATAGAAATATTTTTTATGAAATACATGAGAATATGTGATGTGAATTCCGAGTTGTCCATTCTTGGGGATTGAGGTAACGTGATTACGTGTGAAGATCCATTATGAGATGCATCAGAAGTTATCTATCAAAGTAATTCTATCAGTAAAGGAAATCGGTTAGAGAATGTTTTGTGAGATCATCAGAGTCCCATTTCAAAGGTGTAGACAAGGTGTTTCGATTTGGGTTTGGCGTTGAGATCGCCAAGTTAAGAGTAACAGGTTAGTGTGTTGTGCGATGAATCGAGATTCCAAAAAGTTGAGAGAAACTTTATTTCTAAAGGAGAAATTGAGAAAAGATTATTTCCTCGAATACTGAAACACTCTCTTGATCTTGTTTGAGCTATGAGTTTATGACGGACGTTTTTTCGCAATTTAGGCTTGACTTTATGTTGGCTTGTGTGGTTCTTATCTATTCAGAAAGAATAAAAGAAATGATGGAATTGGATATTCGAGTGATTTCTCTTTTGGCGATCGTGGTGTTTATTTGCAGATTTTTCTAATTTGAAGGTGGAAAGATCTCCGTGATAAATCTTCGATTCTGAATTTGACTCTTTTTAGTACCGAGTTGGTAACGTTGGTCGCGATGAGAGTCCTTCATTTTTCAGTTGGGCTATGTCGGTAAAAGAGTGTGTTTAAAGTGAGTTCTGTCGTGTGGTTCGGTATCTTTGGGAAGTTTAACCCAAGATACTTTGGCTTGTTCTCGCTAGTTGGCGTATCGCCAGGTTGTCTCGAGTCCGTGCGCGGAGTATGTAACGTCTTGTATGTCCTGGTGTTGTGGTCTCTTCTGTTGGAGAGAGAGGCCACTTGAGAGTTGAAGTCTCGCGTGAGCGAGTTTAGTAAGAGTTGATCGCGTTGGAATCTGTTGTTAAGTTCTAGTCGCGGTTTACTTTTGTTTGTTTCAACAGTTAGAATTCGAGGTCGAATTCTGTTAAGGGGGGTAGAATGTAATACCCCGTTTTCGTTTAGGAAGAATTCAATTCAAAATTCAGCTTCTGGGGTAGACTTGGAGCTAGGGCCTCCGGCTTTAGTGTTAATATTCGGAACTTCAGATTAGAGAGAATAACATTCGGGAGAGGATATTTAATTCAAATTCCTAATTCTGAGCCCGTTTGGTTAGTGGGTACATGGCCCAAGGTGCAAAAGTCTTAGTGGGCCGGCCCAAGTGGGAAGAAAGGGGGGCGCTCCTTAACCCTAGCTGCCCCGTCACCCCTTCCCCCCCCCTTGGCCGAAATTCCCCCTTGCCTCCATCCCTTGGCCGCCACCCCTCCTGGTCATCCTCACCTTTGGGCGCCTCCACCTCCACCCCTCCCTCCATTGCTGCCCCATGGAGAGATCTTGCTGCTGGCCGACCACAAGAAGGAGGAGACGAGAAGGGAGATGAGGGGAGAAAGGAGGAGAAGATAAGGGAGATTCTTTGGTGTGTTTGATCAGCATCTTCCTAGGGCTCTACAAGGGTAATAGTTCATTCTCTTCGCTGGTTGGATCATAATAGGAGCGTTTGATGCCATGTTCGTTGGATCGAAGTCCTGTCGCGATTATTTAAGTTTCTGTCTAGAATGTTGCGCGGCCAATTTCATGTATTTAGACGCCAAATTAGGAGTTATGGTCTCCTAGAGATATGTAGATTATGTTCTTAGCTTTCATTGTCCACCAAGATCACCCAAATCCGATTAACGGTCAGGAAGTTATGATTTATTTAGTATCGCTGTCCGGCAAATCTGTCAGTTTCTGGCAGTCTGTAGGAATTGGGTTAAAACTGATATTTAAAGGGAGAATCAGGGGATCTCAGTATAACGAAACATGTGGGTAATTTCTGTATCTTTTCATAGAGATAAAGAACACGAGATTTGGACTTTCTTAGAAAAAGTTATGATGGTTTTAGTGATCTGTCCAGAGAACCCGACGTGATAATTGTTGCTCTGTAGGTTGGCTTGGTAGAGGCAGTAGTTGGCATAATCAAAAGAGCTCCCCAACTAAGTTTATTTAGGTAATTAAATTACCTTTCTATAAAGTCTGAGAACACCTTATTTGGACCCCTGAGCGGAAAGTTATGTATTTTAGAAGTTGACTATCCGTAGTGATCACCAAAGCGATCGCTAGGAATTGGAAGATTGGAAAACGCTTGGGAGTTTAGCGAGTTCGTTTGTGTTGTTATTTATGCTTTTGGTCCAGTATGTTGGACTTAGTCTGGGTTATCTTTATGTTCAGGTAGGAGCGTGATTCCAGGGGCGCGCTCTTTTGCGCCCACCGCCTCGCACGGTTAAGGCAAGTATTCGGTTATAGCGTATTTTCAGTTGTATGATAAGATTGTTGTGATTGCTTGCTGTAGCCTTGCACGAATGTTAGTGTAATGAGTTTTCCTTTTATCTTGATGAATGCAAGTTATGGTTAATGTTTCCCTTGAGCGTTGCTAAATCTTACATGTTGTTATGTATATGTTAAATTCTTGGGTATGAAAGATGTGGGCATGGAGCATTTGCATGTTTCAAACGTGTTGGAGACTTGGTCATATATGCATGTTTTGATATATGATAGCGAAGTAAGGTTGCTGGCATGATGTTTATATTAAGATTGGTGAATGCTCCAAGTATGGTTATGCTCTATTCATGTCCGATGTTATTGTATTTGGTATATTGATGATGAATAGATGTTGTGCATGTGCATATTGAGATCATGCTGAAGCTTGGTCACGTGGTGACCAAGCATGCATTTCGTTGAGGTCCCCGTCATGTATTGACGGGCTTGAGGTCCCCACATTCGTGGAATGTGAGCTATGAGCAAAGAGGTCCCCATCATTCAGATGATGGGCAAAGGTCCCTATACATGTGGTGTATAGGCTCTTGGTCCCTGTGCTAGAGGGCACAGGCAAGGGTATACAACGACGGTTGTATATTCCGCATTACCGGTAAAATGTGAAAAGAGATAAAGTTGAAAAGGGTGCATTGCATTGGTTGCATTCACATGAGCATGAAGGCTATACTTTGGCGCATTGTTTATCTTGGACTATTGATGCTATGAATGATAACTTGCTTAGCCTTGTTGGTACTTGCTGAGTCTTTGGACTCACTCTTGCTTTGATGTGTTTTAGGTACAACTGGCAAGACCGGCATGCATGGGAGGGAGTAGATGTTTGAATGCACGAACTACCACTCAACCTTAAGAATTACTTATGGATGGTTTGAGTTTCAGATTAATTGTAATAATGAGAATAGCGAACTTTGGTTATGTTTATGAGATTATCTTGCATGCTTGAATGAACTAGAATATGGAGTCTGTTGTCAAGTGCCATGATTTAATTGTTAGAGCTGATTTAATCGTTAGAGCCTCGGTATAGTGGTCTTGTAACATCCCCATTTTGGCTTGTGTTTCAAATGTAATAAAATGAGGGTAAATTAAAACTTTTCTTTCATCCCTTTACTCTTGAAACTTTTCTGAAATTCTTGTAAAGGAATTTTGGGAAATTCAAAATCAAAATCCTCATTTATCTCAAGTCAAAACCTTCTGGGTGAAATCTTATGTCAAACCCTTGGTAATAATTTTTCCTAGGTTCTAGGGTTGCTTGGTAACACCTCTGAATTATTTCATAATTTTTGGAAATTATTTGAAATATTTTAGAGGCAAGTCAAACCTTGGTCAAACCTTTGAAATCACCTTCTGGAATTTCTTGAGAAAATTTCAGTGCACAAAAATCTCTGAAAATTTTATGGAAGGTTAATCCTTAAGTAAGGAAGCTCCAGTTAAAATTTCATAAATTTTGGAGTTGATTTGATGCCTCAATTTAATCCCCAAAGTTTCAGTTCAAAAATCAAACCCTAACTGGTTTTCACTGTTCCTCGGGTGCGAGTCAGACTCGGGCTCGAGTCACTTGACTCGACCGAGCCAACTAACTGCACCCGGCGCGGTCGAGCGAGCGCGCGCGTCATCAGCTGTTGGATCTCCATCGAACGGCTCTTATTCGTGTAAGCATTCGGACAACTCCGGTTGCCATCTGATTCTCAGCCGTTGGATTCTGATCCAACCGTCGCGGGACCGTACCGGTTCGTTTCAGTCTTTCCAATTAGCGATCGCATCGTGGCCGTTCAAATCTTATCCGCGCCAGCATCTATTGAGGTTGGGCTCAACCCACTAAAACGCTTTGGGCTCGAGCCGCTTTGTGCACGATCGGTGGCCCCGCCGCGTCGCCGTCATCTTCCTCCTCCCACCGCGCGCATGCCCGCACATTGCGCCATGGCAGAGAGAGGAGGTGACTTGTCACCTCCTTGAGCCCTTTAAACGGCTAAATGCTGCCATGCATTAAATGCACACCAGCTCCTCCTCCCCAAAGTCGTCTTCGACCTGCTCCCGTCACTCATGATGCCCTTGGCAGGGGCATGAACCCAGTCCACCCGAGAGCTTGAGCTCAACCCTAGCTTGAGCTCCTTGAGCTATAAGTAGCTCCCTGGCTCCCCCTCGGTTCCCTTTCAAAACCCCGTGGTCTTGCCGAGCATCTTTGGTGCTTTGTGAGCTCAAAACACCAAAAGCACCTAAAACCGCCATTGTTGAGCTGGGAGCTCCTCGGTGCAACCGTGCTCCAGTGGCGTTTCTTCCTCTCTTTTTGTTTCAAAGTGTGCCTCTCACCTCCTGGAACAAAACCCCTAACTTAATTGTAGTTGCTTTTCACAGGAGCAGCTCAATTTTGGGGAATTGTTCTTTTCGGCCGTGAGCACCCCCTTCTCCCTCATCACCGGTAAGAAGCTCTATTCTTCAATTCCTTACTCTGGGGGCTTCTTTGAGCTTGGTTGGAGCTAACCCGATGGCGCGGTCGTGTTATCTTTGCTCAGAGCACCTTCTCCGAGTTGTCTTCTCCAAGTCCGGCAACCTTCTTCGTCGCCGAGCAACTCCGCCCATCCTCGGACCTCCCTACCCTCGTGTATCCTTCTAGTAGCCCCTAGAAGCTTTGGCACTCATTGGAATGGTTCGTTCGCGAGCTTTTGGTCATTATGCATTTCGCCGCTTTGGTCGCCGCGCCATCGTCGGCTAGCCGCCGCTCGGGACACCGCCGACGGTGTGGGTGGTCCCGATGGGTGCGTAATGCTATTGTGGTTCCATTTTGGCACTTAGGCCCTGCCGCCGCACCTTGGGTCGCCGCAAGCGAGGGGTGCCCTCGGTTTTGTTGTCGATGAAAGCGGCAGCGCGTAATGTCGCTCGGACACGCAGAATGACGTTCATTAATGCTAATCATTGTTAATCGCGGGTTAGTAATCATTAGCTGTCCTAAACCCACTTCCTCGATCACTTGCATGTGGGCCCGCACTTTTAATCGCCGCGCGCTAACTCCACGTGCGTGGCCCACGGCCACCGACTGTGGCCCGCCATCCTCAAAACCCCACGTGCTGCGTGTGTTTAAACCCGCATGTGACTTAGCGCCACCGACCGTGGCCCCTATTGTCGATGAGTCCTGCTCCAAATCGTAAACGCCCAATCAACCTCGGTACCGCTCGATCTTGGATCCGTGGCCGGGATTGTGGGAGCAATTGGACTGTCCGAAGGCTCCCTCAATCCCAGCCCTTCGTCGCTTGATCAACGGCCCAGGATGGGCGAGCATCCGCTCGGTCCGATTGCCATCTCGATCTGGACCGTTGGATCTTGATCCAACGGTGAGCCTCCGTGGGTGCTGTGCGGGTGTGCTGTGTGCGCCGTGCGCGTGGCCGTCCGATCCAGGATCGACGATCCATAATCAGCCACGTCTTTTCTTTTCGGTTAAGGGATATAATTTCCTTGGTAAGCTTTATCTTTTCACTAAAAATGTTGTTAAAACTTTAGAAATTCATATCTTTTTCATTATTGATCCTTTTTGGGTGATTTCAGTAGTGTTAATTTTCTTTTAGGCTAGAGATTAATCTAGAAATGTTTCCAGGCCCTGTTAAGAACCAGAAATGTTGGGAATCGATTTTAGCCTTTTCGGCCTTTATTAAATATTCCAAAAATGTTGTAAAAACTTAGAAAATCCACAACTTGTTCTCTGTAAGTCCAAATAGAGCGAACTAAATTTTGTTAATTTTCTTTAGGGATGAACTTTAATGAAGGACCAGTTGACTAGTGGTATTTGCTACTAATATAAATGATGTCCTAGTTTTAGAACTTAGAAAAATCATAACTAATTCGTTATAACTTCAAATGACCTGAAATTTTATATGGATTATCACTACACCAGTAAGTAGCTACCATAAAAATTTCAGCTTCAAAATATTTCTAGAAAATATTTTTGCTACAGTACCTAATTATGGCCGAAAATAGGTTTTTAGGGAATATCTTTTGCACCACAAATCCAAATTAAGTTTTTCCAGTTTCTATGATTAGGTATATTAGTATTTTACCTTGTGTATAAATTTCGTCGCATTTGGATAATTTTTGCTTGCTCTTTCGTTTAAGTGTTGCTTGTCTTATTGGTTGTTTTCGCTCTTTCGCTTAGGTTTCGACATTTGCGGTAACCCCGAGAACGACCCTCCGCAACAATTTGAGCAACAGCAAGAAGGCAAGCAGTTTGATCATTTCCCATTGATCCCATTACTTTTAAAGTCTAATATTTTGTTTAACTTCTATGTATGCATTGCTATTTTGTTGTTAAATTGATTAGTTAGACCTCTAGTTGCATAATCTGTAGGTAAATGATTATCCTCTACTACCTGAGCCTAGGTTATTTGCTGTGGTTAGAGTTCGATGGATGAACTCTTATCACTTAGTAGATTACGAATGAATATTGCTTAGCCATGCCTAGTTATCGGTAGTATTGGGCGATCATCGACTTAGTCGGTGATCTTGATCACACAACTACTTATACTACTCCATTATGTCCAACCCTTGTGTTTTATTGATTTACAAATCAAAAACTGAAAACAAAACTATATCTTGACTTGGGCACAATGATATGTTGATGTGATCTGTTGGGTGTGTTGAATGGTGCCTAAGTCCCCAAGGACCGAGTTACTTGTGTCACTAAGCCAGCGCTTATTGCGTACTAACCACACGAGGGGATATGGAACCTCTCGACTAAGTACTTTGGGAGGTGCTAATTATGAGCTGGTTGGTGGGTGTGTTCTGTGTGTGTGTGTGGTGTTGGAGGAGCATTAGCAGCCGGTTAGGCTGTCTAATGTGTCCTTCTCCGTGGGTTGCGGCTCTTAATTAGCATCGCCCATTGGAAAGCGTCTTGTTAGACTTAGCCATGCCCGCATACCAAAGGAAGTGTGCTAACCGTGGTGGTGGAAAGGCGGTCTATCGTGTGGGTACATTGGTACACCCCTGCAGGGTTAAAACTATTCGAATAGCCTCGTCCTAGGTTATGGACATGCTTGGTAAGGTCGTGCAAGAACTAGACTACAACCTTTTAAAAACTTAAACTTGACATGGGTGGTATGAAGGGGTACTTCATGCTATTGTTGTGGTGACTATGGGCTAGTCACTTCTAGGTTGGTGTTGTCATCTATCTATTGTTATTATTGTCTCTCTTTTATTTGAACAATAAAAGTTAATTGCAACTTGCTTTGAATCTATTACCTTATTGCAAATGAAAACTTGCGTTATCTTTGAAAATAAGTCCGTAACCTCATCCACTTAAATAAAGCTTGCATGTAGTTAATTATAGTTCGTTATCTCACACGTCACCTTGCAGTACAAAAACAATTTTGTACTCATCCGCTTGCTTAATATTAATTGTTGCAAAGGAAGAAGGTGAGCCCAAGGGCCTCACTTTTGTGAGTCGTGTTATGCGCTGCTTGGGACGATTAGCTTGACGGTCCAGTTGGTTGCCTTGTGGTAAAGGCACACCGATTGGCTTTTGTTTATCGCCATCTTATGGCCATTTTGCTTCACTGTTTAAATTGGTTACTTATGTGTTATTTGGCCGTCGGCCTCTCTTTGTAATAACTCTCTTTATATTATCTATGTCTTTCGATTGTTGCTTTTGCTTGCTCTATGTGTATGAATGGAATTGATGCATGATTTTGTAACGGGTGTGTATACTGCAGTCGGGAAGTATACATATCTCGAGGCTTGGTTTATTTGATTTGTACTGTTAGGACCAAGTGGATGGTTAAACAGTACAAGCCGAATAAACCGGGGTCCTCACAGGTCTATACCAAGGAGGTTATGCCGAAAATTGGTAACTAGTTTTAGTTTAATTTTTATTTCCAGTAGCATTCCAGGCTTAATGGGAGTTGGGGTGTTACAGTTCACTCTCGGTAATGTACGAGTCAATATCAATGAGCTCGGGATCTATATAAATACAATACCGAATAAACATCGAGAAATACTCCAAAAATCAAAATGCTCAAAAATGCATGATTTTTCTATAGTAGCTGAGTCATGATGTTAAATGATTTTTGGTGAAAGAACTATTTCATTTTGATTTAGTATATGAAAGTTATGGTGGTTTGAATTTCGGATTTCAATATGCCTTCATTTATGTAATCTAATTGTGAGGTGAAATTTTATAGAGCAGTGGTGAGTACAAGGATTATATGGATAAATAGGCAATATTATCACAAGTTCAAAACAATTGAGTTTGATTCAATTGGAGTTTTCTTGATTTGGTTATTGATTTTCAAAGTTATGAGCATTAATAGTGTAAAAATAATGCCTATTAGGATCATTTTCCTCAAACTATAGTTTTTGTGATAGAGGTAAGTTCGCAACCATTTTTATAATTAAGTTCATTTGAAATAGAAATTATCAAAACTGGTTTCACTGTTTTTGGAGTTTCCAAGAATTACTTATGAATTTTTGAATTTATCAGCCTTTTTGTATTGTAAAAATAATAGTGTTAATGGCTCACTTTCCAAACTAATGCTCTCTGTTACAGAGACTTGGTTGAAACCAATTTTATTATAAAGTTCATTAAATATGAAAATTATCAGAAGTTATTTCACTCATTTTGGAGTTGAGATGAATTAGTTATGTATTTTCAAAGTTATACAAGTTTTACAGTGCACAGATAATTCATTTTCGGATTTTATAAAGTATTCACTCCTTTTCTCACCGAGCGCTAGCCTAGCCGCGGTCACTGACCAGCGGGCCCGGTGAATAATGCATTTTTTTTAGTTTAACTCAGATTTAAAATTGCGTTCTGACCAGTGGGTCCCGCTGTCAGCGACACGGTCCACAGGACCAGGTCCACGCACGCGCGTGCCCAGTGCATTGAGCTTAAGGACAGGGGCGCACTCGTCAGTCTCTCTTGCATCTCCTTTAACCCCACAGATTTCTGTGCGCGGGGCCCGGGTGTAAGTGGCACATTAGTACGGTTAAGACAACATTTGACGTTTTAACCAATCATTAGGGGTTTAATGGTCGTCATTTGCCGTAAACAGACATCTACATTAGCTGCCCGCGTACGACAATGCGTCCGCGAGGTTGCCCGGCGGTTCGCCGGCGAATCCGGCCACGGCGGCGCCGGCCAAGAGCATGCATAGGTGCACAATAGTGTTGCGCTCCTAATGAGAGCAGTCTCGACGACTGAGCCGGCCTGTATCGGTGGCGAGCCGGAGCCGAACGGCGACGGTTCTACGGCAAAAATGCTCAAAGCAAAAGAGAGCTCCGCAGCGCATACAAGCGGGTGCCTGAGGTCCTACGGGCTACTAAGAGGTTACCTGAGCTAAGGACAGGACTTGGAGAGGCTCGGAGCTACTGGAGCTGCGTCGGTGCCGGAGAAGAAGATGGCGTCAACACGGCTTTACGTGGAGAAGACGACTGGAGCAATCCTAAGGACAGTGGATGGTCAAGATAGCTCAAGTATGCCTTGGAGATGCTAAGGACATGAGTAATTGAAGAATGGCATACCAGAACAAGGTGGGAGGTGAAAGGTTGCCTTGCGGCTGAAAAGGGGCAAAGCTTCGATTCACCGAGACCCTGTCATGCAACAAAGAAATAAGTTGAGGGGTTTTGATCAATGGCTTAAGGCACGCAAGGTGACGCGGTGGGTTGAGGATAATATTTACTGTAAGTGAAGATTGACAAGGTGGTGCCCATGGGAGCGTGCTCTAGAGCTTCAGAGAGCACGATGATGGACAGAGAGCTACAAGTAGAGATAGGAGCTCGCATAAGCAAAAATGGAAACGACATTGAAGATAGAAGTGAGGGGAAACACCCGGTGGAAGCTTACCCGTGCAGAGAGCGAGAACAAGCTTCCCTCTCCTCGGTCAAACAGAGGAGAAGTGAGGGAGAAGAGGGGGTTGCGAGGGGTGTTATGCCCAGGAGAAGACGGAGAAGGAGGTGGCGTGAGGTGAAGAAGCTCCCGGGGTGGCCAACGGCAGCGGCGGATTGACGGCGTCGAGTTTCCGTTCTGAGCGCGTCGGAGTGTCGCGGCAGCGTGGCGTGGAGCTCCTGCGCAAGGTCAGGGACGAAGATGACAGCTCGGGCCCACGTCGTCAGCGAGACAAGGCGGCGCGCGCGAATGTGAGTTAAGTGATTCGATGCGCACCGTTGGATCTCGGCTGGACGGCCGAGATCAGAGAGGTGTTCGGACAGGTCGGAAGAGGTACGCGATCTGGGCCATTGATCCTTGATCCGACGGTTGCATGCGATGGTGTAGTTAGGCGGTCGGGCTGAGTCAGTCCGCCGAGTCGGCTCGAGCCCGAGGAACAGTGCACCGGTTTGGGTTTAGGGTTTGACTGGGAATTAATTCATTTCCTCTACTTTGACCAGAGGCTTAAAAATATAAATAAAATTCCTAAATTAATGAAATAATTTATGGGGGTTCCTGGGATAGCCTAGTGTTCATAAAAAATATTGCACCCTACTATTCATGATATAATTTATAATATAAAAATTCAAACTTAGGCTAGGTCTATTAATGGTGTTTGAATTTTCTTAGGGTTCAAACCAGTCCCAAAAATTTGAGAAAAATTATATTAAATTGTGATAATTAATATAGTATTTTAATAAATTATTCCCAAAGGTACTTTAGTAGCATTTATTTCAGTTTTTCATTTGGAGTTCAATTTAAAGTGTATGTTTCATTTGTATTTGGAGATTTTCCAAGTACAATATTTAAATAAAAAGTTTCAAAACATGATGCATGCTAATGGGATGTATAATAAACCTCTTTATTAATTTGGGGATGTGACAACTAGCGCCTAGAATGATGATTGCGTTCTCTCTGAACCAGAGAGCAAGGAGCTCTGGTTCTTGCAAAAATGGAACGAGTGGCGAGCTAGGAAGGAGGCTTAAGAACTAAGGTGTTTTTATGGGAGATCTCGTGAGAACGCTCGGGGCGCGACAAGAAACAGAGCGCACATTCTCCCTCTCCGCCCGGATGGGACAAGCGAAGGTGACAAGGGGCATTGATGGTGTCTGCAGCAATGGGACGAGGCAACGACTTCCAAAGTGACAAAACGGTGGGCGGTGGTAAAAAACCGGGGGCATGTGCTGGCTCGTCAGTGAGAGTGGATGGCGGGGCGAGGTGGACTGCGGCTGGGCCGAACGGCGCCGGGCACGGGCGAAGGAAGATGGGACGAGGTTGGATTCGGCCCAAGAAGAGATTTTGAGTTTTAATTGATTTCTGAAATAATTAACTCCAAAAATCATGTTTCAATTTTTTAAAATTAGCAAACCAACTCCAAAAATTATGAGTTTTTTGGGGAGGCTTTTTAGGTTATTAGGAACTCAAGTAAATTATCAAAAAGTTCTGGTCAGGTATGAAATATTTTAGAAATTTATTTTCAACAGCTAGGAAATAAGAAATACATTTTCTTTGATGCATAAAATTTTGAAAATACATGAAAATGCAGAATGGAAGATTTTGAAATTCAAGAAATATGTTTTTAGAAATTTTGGGATCTTACACCTCTCATCTTTTCAAGCCTTTATTGAGTAGTTTGTAAGAGGTGTGAGGAAAGATTGGTATGAGTGCTGCCCTTGGAGCTCTTGTTCTCCAAACAAAGTAAACCTTCATCTCCAAGTAGCAATAGATCTATCAAATTTTGGGATGTTGGACCAATTTGTGGGTTTGAATTATGCTGTTTTTTTTGTTATGTTTGGGGGTGCGATCAGACCGCCCTTACACCCCTGGTTGGGTGTGCGATCAGACCGGCCATAACACAACAGCCAGACCGGCCTTCTGATGTTTTGCTGGTTTTCCATTTCTTTCACTGTGGGAGCGACAGTTTCTAATCTTCGTAGCTCCCATAGCTACTGGAGTGAAAGAAACTTGGAATATTTGGGGTAAATATTCACGTCCTAAATGACCAATAAGGCAATAAACACGGCCTTAATTCATATAGTAAGGAAAGAAAAGCCACCTTGAAAGCACTTTTTATGCCTTTGACGTACGTACGTAATCAAAAGATGCAGCACTTTGGTTTAATGAATGAAATAGAATATCTATATGGGGTCGTTACTAACACACGTACGTACGTATCTTCCGATAGAAAACCATATATAGCATATAAGTCAATGGAGAAACCTAACAACCAAACCAATAATACCGGACAACAATGCCCGATCCCGAGAAGGATATACACACCTTGATTAGGTTGATTTCATTGCTTCTGGTACTTTGCTGCATGCTGCACTATCGAACGTTCCTCTCCAAAAAAAAGGGGAAGAACTCAATGGATCAAAAAGTTATGTACCTCACCGTGAATAATGCATTTGATTTGAATGTGCTGCTTCTCATCGACCGATCGGCATTGGCGCAAACAAGTGTATAATTTGAACTAGTACGTTGGAGCAATTAAAATACCTCACACTTGGCCAAAGTCGCACCGGATAGAAATGGACCTTTTCTAACTAAAGCTCAACCGAAATCTGTGTACGTCCCAATCTTAATATTAAAAGTGGCTCAACTTTGATTAGAACTCTAGCCCAACCACGAAGAATTCCAATTAATGTGTGACTCCAGCTCAAGTCGACAAGTCATACATATTGAAAAAAGGATGGGAGTCATACAGAAATAAACTTAAGTTCCATTGGAGCAACGTGCGGATATATATTTTTGCTAGTTAGGTCATCTCGGACTAGCTTGCACGACAAAAATGGTTTATTTGCCGGCACCCCTCTTCAAGAGGGAAAAAGGGAATCCTAACTTCCGGTGTAATTTGGATAGGAATTGTTGATCAAATTTGAATCAGGGCTTGAGGTTTGAACAGGCCTGTGGCAGTGGCACAGCCAGAATTTTATGTGCGTGGGGTCTATTATATGTATGTAAAATTATATGTGAGGTTTGTTTATGTAAAACTAGCCGAACTACCTGCGTAAATGTTAAGCTAGATTTGAACTTATAGTTGTACAGACTATACAGCTCTAATGTCTATGATTTGAAACTATAGATGTAATAATTTGTTGTACAATTGTAATAGCTATAATATCTATATATGATTAACCATAGCTTGTCTGCACCAAAATAAGAGGTGTAGGCTCTTGTTCTCTCAATTAAAGAGAGAATTTGTAGGATTAATTTTATTTTTATTGATAATTGTCGGAAACTCAGAATTTCTAACCCTCAAAGTGAAGGAGGTACATTTAATCAAACCAGTTTTTTTTTTATATTGACGTATATCTGCTGTATTTTAAGGTTTGTTTGTAAATTCATATGTGTGTAGGGTGTGTTTGCAACGTATTACTATGCCCTTAGACCAAAGCTCTAGACCAGGGGTGGACCTACCATTATGGAAAGCTCTGGCATCCGCCAGAGCTTGCTCTGGTCCAAAAACCCCCATACGCCAGCGTCGGAGAAGACAACTCCATCGCTTGAGCCTCCGTTCCTCACTTCCTGCTCGACTGCTGCCTGGTCCAACTTGCTGTGAGGCTGGGCTCCATTTCTCCAACTCCAAATACTTGTGTAAGTCCGTTGCTGCACGACTGGGCCAGCCCACCTAGCCCAACCGAGTTAACGAAAGGCATTGCATCGCTGCGACAACGCGCATCCCCATTTTCTCTCGCGCGGTCTCGCCCAATTCCCAATTCCCCACTCTTTCTCGCCCAACCCTAGCCAGATATCCCGAGGCGGTGGCGGCAGAACGCAGGCGGGGCAAGGCGACAAGCGCAGGGCGTAGGCATGGGGCGGCGGATGGAGCGCAGCCGAGGCGAGGCCGTGAGGCGTGAACGACGGAGCGCGGGCGTAGGCGCTAGGCGGGTGGCACCATGGTGGGCAGGCGTTGCAGCGTGGACCGGTGGGCGGCTGGGCGTGTCACGGTGTAGGCACTGCTGTGTTGGTGCAGTGGTGCCAGGCAAGGCGACCGGGCGAGCGATAGCCCACGGAGTTGGGGTAGCTGACGGCTCTACTCCAAGACCCAGGCGACGCCGCGCCGATCGACGTTGTGGTGGCAGCGCTGCTGCCTACTTCCCTCCTCAGCTGCTCCCTAGGACTAGCACGCCTGGCTGGGCTCTGCGCCTCTCGGTCCGGTGACTGGCGGTAATCGGTAGCAATGTCAAAATTTAACAGTAAGTACTTTGTCCAAAATAAGAAGCTAAAGCGTAAAATTGTATGAATTAGATGCTAAAGTTCTGTTATTCCAATGGTTGTGGAAGGATGCAAGAATTTCATACGAATTTAGCATGAATTAGTATGTTTGTATGTGTTTCATTGATTGACAGGTGCTACTGACTCATTTGCATATACATGAACTGTACTGCTTGATTTTGAATGATTGTTTTTTTAATTGGCTAGAAAAGAATTTGAAGAGATACTTTAGCAATATTTCTTCCTCAAGTATCGGTGCTAGTGGAACCACCACACAAGCTACTGAAGGAACAACTGTCGGTGTTGCACAAGAACAAGCAAACGGCGGTGCGACAACAACACAAGCACAAGTGTTACGCATTACAAATGAATATCTCCTATCTTGCAAAGGAATGATCAAAATATTGTTTAGGCCATGTCATTGCTTGTTGATGTGAAAGAACATTTGATCAACTTGAGGATAGGCGGTTGTGAGCTATTATTTGCAGAAGTCAAAACATTTTGTGATGCAAATAAGATTTCGATACCAAATATGGATGAAGAAATACCAAAATGGGGCCGATCAAGGTAGGATGGGATCACAGTCACTCAAGACCATCATTATCGTGTTGATACTTTCTTTGCTGCTATTGATGCTATCACCACAGAGATGGACCATCGCTTCAATGAGGTATCTTCGGAGATGCTTATATGTTTTTCTTGTCTTGATCTAAGAGATTCTTTTTCCAAGTTCGATCTGCATAAGATTGCTTGACTTACGGAGATATATGATAATAATTTCTCCATTGCTGATCGTGCGACTATAAAGGATCAACTTGAAACATTCATTCTTCGTGTGCGAAGAATTGATGATTTTATTGTTTATGATCTTGGAAGTATGGCCATGAAGATGGTTGAAACTGATATGCATATTGTATTCCCACCTTATTGAGTTAGCATTCCTACTACCAGTGGCAACAACATCGGTTGAAATAGTCTTCTTAGGTATGAATATTATCAAGACCGATTTGCGCAATAAGATATCCAATGATTGACTCAATGACTTGATGGTGTACTACATCGAGTGTGAGATATTCAAAGGACTTGATCATGATAAAATTAAGAAATGGTTTCAAGGTATGAAATATCAGAGAATGAAATTGCCCCGTTCTCCTAAACATAATTAGTGCTTTAGCGGTATGAATTTTGGTTTCCCTTTTTTATGCATCTTTTATAATTTATGATCAACTAATCGTGACACTACTAATCCATTTATTTTTGATAGGTTGCTTCTTCTATATATTATCTTTGTTCAAATTATTATGTTCAATAACTTCGTGGGAAGTTGTAAATTAAGAATCGTTAGTGAGGTATTTCTCGATGTCTGTGAGTCTCCGAAATCGAAATCGTTTCAAGTCAAGAGATTACACCGAAAGCATAACTCTTAGCAGGAAACGAGCCCGATTTCAAGTCCCCGGATATGTGTCTCGCATTAGCTCTCAAGATCAATGGCTAATACGCACATATCCATAACAACATTGTACATAGTCATACACAAATCATACATTATTAAAGGTGATTTACAAGACTAGTACTTAGATCTATAATTTACATAAGTGACCGAGCGGTTTACTAAACATAAATAAAAGTACGCAACGGAAACTCGAAGTGTGCCTAAACTCGAAGGCAACTGATTGGAGGTAGAAGAAACATCATTCGTTAGCGTCACCGTATTCGGCGCTAACGTATGGATCGTAAGCGTATTCTTCCTCACCTAAAACAAGTGGTTAATCCGGTTGAGTACAGAAGGTACTCGCAAGTCTTACACAAACTAACAAAACAAAGTATATAAGATATGCTATACAAAGGATATAAGAGTATACATGGTAATGGCTGTCCAAAGGAAGGTTATAAGGGCATAAGTTTTGCATAAAGCAACAAGTTCATTCCAACTCGTTTTAGTTTACATAAGCCATTTAGTAACCAAAATTTTGGACAAAAGAATATAAGTAACATTCATATAAAAGTAGATTAAACCATGTCAAAGTGGCTGCCCACTTTGATAAGCTAACACGTGTCACAGCCCCAACAATTAAAATGGATTAATGTGTATTTCATTAGCATGCATTATTGATTTCAAAACATTTCCATATTATATTGTACTTGAAAAATCTAATTTCATATGAACATACACTTCAAAATTTGAACTCCAATTCAAATCAGTGATAAAAAAAAATTTATCATCATCTAGAAACAATTTATTCAAATACTAAATTAATTATCATGAATAAATATAATTTTGCCAAAATTTTTGGAAACAATTTGAACCTAATTAAAATTCAAACAACATTCATAGACATACAACATGTTTGAATTTAAATATCACCAACTATATTATGAACAGTGGGGTTTCATAATTTTTATGGGAACTATATTATCCCAGGAACCCCCACAAATTATTTCATGATTTTATGAAATTTATTTCTATTTATAAAGCACTGGTCAAAGTAGAAGGAATGATTTAAAGCTCAGTCAAACTCTGGAACCTAAACCCTAGCTACTGTTCCTCCGACCGAACCCTTTTGCGACTCGGTTGAGCCCGATCAACTAAACGCACCTCTCGAGCCGTCCGATGGGAACTCGTGGTGAGATTGCGTACCCCTTCGTCCCTACGCCACTTAACCTCCTTAAACCTCAACCTTCCGATCGAGATCTAACGGCCGCTGTTGGACCACGTCCTCCCTCCCACACGCGAACAGAGAGCCGTTGACTAGTGGGGCCGTGTTGTCGCACCGTCGTCTACCTGCGCCGCGCCAGCATCTAATGCCACGCGGCCGAGCGACTGCGACGCGCACCAGAGCGGCGCCAGGCACGCCGTCAATCCACCGCTGCCGTTGGCCAGTCCCAGAGCTCGCTCATCTAACGCCGCCTCCACTCCGTCACTTTCCCGTGCTTAAGACACCTCCGAACCCTAAATGCTGCTCACTTCTCCTCTTTTCGGCTGAGGGGAAGGAAGCTCGTTCTCGGTCTCTACTCCGCTCCTGGACCGTGATCGTGCTCTCGGCGACTCTAGAGCGCGCACCCGCGGACATCTTCAAGCTTTCTTCGTGTCCGGGAGGTGTGCGTGTATTGGAAGATTTGATCTTTTCGGCCCTAGCATGAACCCTTCATCTCCTACCTTGTTCCGGCATCCTCTCCACGTGAAGCCCTTTTTGCCGCCACCTTCTTCTCCGGCGCCGTCACTACTCCAGCCATCTCCAAGCTTCCCCAACTTCTCACAGCTCCAGGTGACCTCCCCAAACCTTTAGGTAGCTTAAGCAACCACCAGGTTGTACTGAGAAGCTCGGTAGAGCTACTTGCACTTTTGCCGTTTGAACCGCCGCCGCTTAACTCCGGCTAGCCGCCGTTCTGGGCCGGCTCAGTCGTCAGGACTACTCCCGTTAGGAGCGCCTTGCTATTCTACATCTGCCCATGCCCTTGGTTAGCGCCGCCGTGGCTGGAATCGCCGGCAAACCGCCGGTGGAACGCGCGGGAAAACAGAAACGTTTTGGTTAAAACCACAGTGGCTGACATGTGGACCCTAAGACTCTAAACACGTGCGTAGAAACTAATTGTACTGGAGTTAATCTGGACCGTCGGATGCGAAAGGAACGGCCTGGATTTAAGAGGCATTCGGACCGTCCTATTGCACCTCGAATGTGGACCGTTGGATCTTGATCCAACGGCTCGCAATCGTCGCCCAGGACGCACACGTGCGCGCGCCTCGCAGTGGGCCGCTGACGAGCGGGCCCGCTGGTCAGTGACCGCGGCTAGCATTGCACTCATGAGAAAAGTTGCAAATGTTTGTAAAATCTGAAAACCCTTTTCTTACACACTGAAAAATATGTATAACTTCTAAAATGCATAACTAAACCTTTTCAACTCCAAATTGACTGAAACCACTTCTGGAAATTTACATTCTTAATGTACTTCCTATTAAAATTAGTTTCAAACCTGTCTCTGTAGCAGAGGGCTTTAATTGGAAATTTGTTCATTAAAATCATTATCTCTACAATGGGAAAATGGACTGAAATCTTTAAAAATACATATGTAAGTATTGGAAACTCCAAAAACAGTGGGACCACTTTTGATAATTTTCATTTTCAGTGAACTTAATTCTAAAAATGGTCTCCACATTACCTCGGTCACAGAAACTATTTTTGGGAGAATATACTCCTTAACTCCATTATTTTTATACTATAAAAGGCTGATAACTTTGAAAATCAATAACTAAATCATAAGAACTCCAAATGGGACAAACTCAACTATTCTGAACTTGTATTAATATTACCTATTTACCCGTGCAATCCTTTACCCCACCACTGCCCTACAATTTCTCACTTCATAATTAAATTACTCAAAACGGGCATAACGAAACCTGAAACTCAAAATGGCATAACTTCCAATTCATAACTCCAAATGGAATAATTCTTTTACCTAAATCCATCTAAAATCATGACCTAACTGCTGTAGAAAAATCATGCATTTTTGAGCATTTTGGTTTTTGAGTCATTTTCTGTATTTATTTGATGTTATAATTATCTAGATACCGAGCTTATTGATATCGACTCCTACGCAACTGAGAGCGAACAACTTAGCTACCTGCAAGGCAAGCATCCTTTGAACTTTCTTTTTGCATCATATTTGATCCCAATTTTGTTAGGATAGATGCAATGATAATTGCTTGCATTCTATTTTGATAATGTCGCTATTTTGTGATGAATAGTTAGACCCATCCTATTATGTTGTCATTGTGGCTATCCATGAATTATTCCATTGCTGAAATGTTATGATAGGAGGTGTGAAGTTATATTGTTCGAGTTCGCTTAGCCATGCAAGTCTAGAACCGGTAGTTAATTGTCGGGAATAACCCGACAATTATGGGATAAACACAACTCTCATTATATACTTTTATTTCAGATCTTCGTACCTGTTTTACAAGTTAAATTTTGTCATTTTAAATGAGCTTTTGGTCTGGACAAGTGTTGGTTAGTGATGGTGCTTTGTGCACGAGATTTGGGTATGTGGTTGGACTTGTCTGGACAATTAAGGACCGAACTTTGGTAACGTCGTTGATTCAAGTATTTTCGTGCTACCATACGCAGTATATGGGTGCTGTATGGTTAAGTAGGGGGAAGGTTCTATTGTGTTAAGTCCCATGGTGGTGTAGGGGCATTTGTGTTTGATCATTTGTCCTTAGGAGTCGATGTAATGTTCTATAGTGTGCATGGTAGCACCAATTACCCTTTATGTTGCGTCGGTATTTCCAATATAACTTGTGAGCCCCTTAGCAAGTGCTATACGCTGCTTGTACTAAGACCGGAAATATCTCACATGAGGGACTTAGCTCAATAGGGTTTTCTTGCTGAAAATGACCGTATCTCGATTCTCCCGCCAAAGATACCAAAGGAAGTGTGCCATTATCCGGAGGCTTACGGGCTAATCGAGTCGTGTGGGTAAGTAGTACACCTGCAGGTATAATCTATTCGAATAGCCGTGTCCACGGTTATGGACAACCGCTTGGGTTCGGGAGTTACTATTGTTAGACTTGAAATTAAAATTGTGGTTATAACTCGGTAATTAGCATGAATGGGATGTTCATGCTTGTTGTTGTATCAAAGTGGGCAGCCGCTTTGTTATTTGTATGTTTTATTTGTTACTTAGATCATTACTTATTCACATGCTTTACTTCTACTTCAAATCTGATTTTGAAATGGCACTTGAAAAACTAGTATGTGTAGGTTGTACACTATTGCGTCTTTTTCGCAAAAACTAAGCCAATATGAGCCTTCCTTTGAATGACCTTATGCATAACTATTCTTATTTGTGTAAGACTTGCGAGTACTCTTTGGTACTCAAATGATGTTCTTGGCTTTTACAGTGAGGACGATATTGAGGTTGATGAGCTCGCCGGTGTCGATTTAGGTGACACCGACGAGTAGTATGCTATCTTCTAACTCCCAGTCGGTTGCCGATGGGTTGTGGGCATACCACTGTTGGTCCTTTTGGTTTATTTACTCGCTTCCGCTATAAACTTGTTAAATTTGGCCGGTCGGCCCTTATGTAATTGTACACTTAGAACTGTGTTGTAACTTTTGTACTATTTATGTATGATGGTTGTATGGATGTGACCAACGTTGTAATGAGGGTATGATTATATTGGTCACTGATCTTGGGAGCCAATATAAGTCATACTCGCTGTTTTTGGATTCCTATTTAACTCGCTAAGTGTAGTGCTTGACTTGTTGGAGAACCGACAATCATGTAGTGCTAGCAGGGGAGCAGCGCGCATGATCGTCGGGGCTCTAGAATTGAGTTGAGTCTCTCACTTAGACCGAGTTAAGTTGGAATCCATTTACCGGAGATCCCGAGTTATGTCCCTAAGACCTTGATTAGTCTCGGTCTTAAGGAGATAACCCCGGGGTCCCCACAGCGTTGGTATCAGAGCCATATTGACTGTAGGTTAGTGATAGCATGGGCGTTAAGTTTAGCAAACCCTTGGTCAATTTATTTTCCGAAATTATAAAAATTACTTTGAAAAGTTAAGTTAGAAGTATCTTTTATTCCTTATCCATCCTAGTATCATTCCTTGCCTTATTCAGGTTTTGGTTTTGCAAAAACTAACTTACCTTGCCTTTTGCCATCCTTTAGATGAACCCCCAATACCTTGTTCGCGAGACCCAAGTCGAGGATGTGGAGGATACCGAGTTACCGAGGATATGATGTGGAAGGCGAATTTCACCTACCAGCCGATGTACTCCCTTTACCGTCGAGATCGATGGCCGGGAATGGAGGAATACTTGGCTGTGGCAGATATTATTGCTAGGCGTGTTACGGGAAGTATCTCGTATCGTTTTCAGGCTTATGGCACTTCGGAGGCCATGGCGCTGCAAGAAGTGGCTAGGGTGGCCATGAGTCGCCTCCGCTATGACCTGACAGAGCTGTCCCAGCCGCCTTATGACCATTTCCCCATGCAAGCACGTGAAGGGAAGTGAGCGAGTTTGCTAGATTCATTCGGTGAAGACCCTCAGGTTCGACAATTGGCAAGACTGGTGCACATCATGGACCAGATGCATCGCTGCATCATGCATGAGTTGTGGGACACGCGACGGCGTCTCATTGAGGCTCAGGAGCACTTAAGGCTCATGCATGATATGAGGCTCATTCATCCCAGTCAAGGTAGTTAGGATCGCGATCCAACTCTTAGAGTCTTACGATTCTACGAACCCACGACAGCCCGTCGATCCAAGTCTTACGTCGATCCTACTCGTAGAGTCTTAGGGCAGAAAAAAAATTGACATTTTTTTAGAGGCTAGACTTTGCTGATATTTTGTTTTAAAGCAAAATTTGTTGATATTAATTTTTTAGAATGAAACTATAAATAAACAAGGAGCATGCAAAATGTTATATCAGTGTGGTAATGTTGTTCTCCTGTAGTTCAGAGCTATATCACCCATCATGTTAGAACCATTATGCTTTTCTGTTGTGTGATAATAAGTGTTTTGCCCCTTTTTTGGTAATAAGTAAGTGGTAAATCTTATAAGAATCATACAAACTTATAGTATAGATGGTAAATATGTGTATTTTTACAAATCCGTAGAATCACCGATTCTACGATTCGATACTACGATTCGATCCTACCGGAGGCAAATCGATCCGACTCGGGATCTCGACTCTGACTACCCTGATCCCAGTGTGCTATATGGCACTAATATGATCTCCCCTTATCTTTCTGCACCAGCAGATTGTCGTCTTCCCGTGGTAGGAGGTCATATTAATGCCGTAGGATCACCTTTGCGTCTTCCTAACCTAGGGGACCCCGACGATACTGGATCCCCTGGGGCACATCTTTTGGATGAGTTTCCGGTGAACTTTGACCGGAACAATATCTAGGATGTTGAGGTAGTGAGCTCGCTGTCCAGGCATGTTTTCAGCGAAGCGTGTATCCTTTAATTGTTGTAACAGGCTAGTAGTCGTTGGATCTTCTTGTATTATTTTGGACTTTAACCTTGGGCAGTTGCCATTTGCCTACGGGCCAACCTGGATGTAATTGTTCCAAAGGACTATCATTTGCTGTTATGGATTTTGTACTAGCCTTAATGTTTTGTACCTTATTTGATGTTAAATTTCTGCTGTGTTTTTTTTTTAAATATCATTCTTATTGCTTGCTCAAATAAGTTGTGACCTTCATGTTTATCTTCTAATCCTCCTTGTCACTCCAGGATGTCGGGTCCTAATACTCGGGCTAGAGCTCAGCGCGATGGGGGGTCTCCACCCCAGGGCACTCGTTCTGCTGCTGTGGCAAAACTTTACGCCCGCGAGGAGAGGGGTGAGCCCTCTCACCGCCGCCACCATGGGACGCTTCTTACGAGGAGGTACTTCCTCCGCCACCCACTATGGCGGAAGTCTTGGCACGGTCGAGAAAGCAGGATGGATCGGACCAGATCTTGGAGGCGATAGTCGCAACACCTCACCCGCTCTGCAGCGGCGGAGGGGACAGCGAGAGGCGCGGGAGGTCTCGCTGATTTCCAGCGAACCAATCCCTCCACTTTCTCTGGCACCGAGAGCCCGATGGAGGCTGAGGACTGGCTGAGAGACATTGAGAAGAAGCTGGCTATTGCTCAGTGCACAGGCGTTGAGAGGGTGCTCTTCGCCAGCTATCAGCTTGAGGGCGCCGCTAGTGCGTGGTGGGACAACTATACCGCCATGCAGCCGGATGGGGAAGTTCCATCATGGGGCGAGTTCTGTGCAGCCTTCAGGGAGGCTCACATTCCTGAGGGGGTTATGTTGATCAAGCAACAGCAGTTCCTTGCCCTGAAGCAAGGAAAGAAGACCGTCTGTGAGTACCTCCAGGAGTTCAACTCCTTGGCCCGCTATGCCCCAGATGATGTATCCACTGACGCCCGCCGCCAGCGCCGCTTCATGGGCGGCTTGACAGAGGAGATGCAGTTGGCTCTAGCTGCACATGATTTCCGCAACTTTCAGCATTTAGTGAACAAGGCTATAGTTGTGGAGCATAAGAGTGTGGCAGTGGAGGAGTCCAGGAAGAGGAGGAGGGCAGCCCAGTTTTCAGCTAGTAGCGCTTCCCTCGCGGCGCCCAGGCCACCCTGGCACCTCGCCTCGTGCCCCAGCACCACCAAGGCCTCTGTGGTACCTCCACGACCTCTCCACCAGGTGGCGCAGCGGAACAACGGGGGTAAGAACTCCCAGAACAGTGGGGCATACAAGCCCAATGTCACCTGTTTCCATTGTGGTCGCTAGGGCCACTATGCACACCACTGCCTCGCCAAGCAGCGAGGAATGCCCCAGACTTATCGAGCTCCTGCTCCACCACCGTGGCGAGACCTTCACCACCTCCGAGGGCAGCATCTACCCTCCTCGATTCCAGCCGTGGCGAGTGAACCACGCCACCGCCGAGGAGGCTAGCGACGCTCGCACGTCGTTTGTGTACACTTCGTTAATTCTTGTCTGCATCGCTTTATTTGATTCAGAGCATCTCATTCATTCATCAAAGAACAATATGCTGCACTTAATCAATTTGAAATAGTCAAACTTCAGCCACCTTATCAAATTCAATCACCGGATCGGTTTTTCAACCGATCGAGTCGCAGGCGTAAAGTGGAAATTCAAAATATCAACTTCTTGGCAAATTTAATTGTGATAAATTCAGTGGGTATTGATGTGATATTAGGGATGGATTGGCTGTCCAAAAATCAGGGAAAGATCGATTGTGCTCAACGGTCCATTTCAGTCACTAGCGAAGATGGCAGTTAGGTCATTTTTGCACCTTCAGTTGGCAGTTCTCATCTCTATGCTTTGGGAGCTAGTACCTCTCTTGAAATTGAGAAATTTCCGGTGGTATGTGAATATCCAGATGTATTCCCTGAAGAACTACCAGGCATGCCTCCAGACCGTGAAGTGGAATTCGTCATTGAGCTTGCACCCGGTACTGCGCCAATCTCAAAGCGGTCGTATCGGATGCCTCCTAATGAGTTGGTAGAATTGAAAGCACAACTCCAAGAACTTCAAGATAAGGGTTTCATCCGGCCAAGCTCCTCACCTTGGGGATGCCCGGCCATCTTTGTTAAGAAGAAAGACAAGAGCTTGCGGATGTGTGTTGACTACCGCTTGCTGAATGAAGTCACCATTAAGAACAAGTATCCGCTTCCGCGGATTGATGACCTATTCGACCAACTTAGTGGAGCCCAAGTGTTCTCCAAAATTAACTTGAGGTTGGGTTACCATCAAATCAAGGTCAGGACAGAGGACATTCAAGATGCCTTTCTACTCGGTATGGTCTATACGAGTACAATCGTTATGTCTTTTGGATTGACTAATGCACTGCTTATTTCATGAACCTCATGAACTCGGTTTTCATGGAGTATTTGGACCAGTTCGTCGTTGTATTTATTGATGACATCCTTATTTACTCCAAGTCCGACGAAGAACACGAGAAACATTTGAGACTTGTGTTGGAGAAGCTTCGTCAACATCAACTCTATGCAAAATTCAGCAAATGTGAATTTTGGCTACGTGAAGTGAGTTTCTTGGGTCATGTACTCTCCAAGGGTGGTGTCGCTGTTGACCCAAGCAAGGTACAGGATGTGCTGAACTGGAAACAACCAAAGAGCGTCACCGACATTCGCAGTTTTCTTGGGCTTGCGGGCTACTACCGCAGGTTCATCAAGAACTTCTCCAAGATTTCTAGGCCTATGACTCAACTTCTGAAGAAGGAAAAGAAGTTCGAATGGTCAGGTGATTGTGAACAAAGCTTTCAGATTCTCAAAGAATGCTTGACCACAGCTCCAGTGCTCATCCTTCCAGATGTTCACAAGAGTTTTGATATTTACTGTGATGCATCTCGCCATGGGCTCGGTTGTGTGCTTATGCAAGAGGGCCGGGTAGTGGCTTATGCGTCAAGACAGTTGAGGCCTCATGAAGCTAACTATCCCACTCATGACTTAGAGCTTGCATCGGTTGTTCATGCTCTAAAGATTTGGCGACATTACCTCATCGGTAATCGTTGCGAGATCTACACCGACCACAAGAGTCTCAAATACATTTTCACCCAAGCTGATCTGAATTTAAGGCAAAGAAGATGGCTTGAGTTAATCAAAGATTATGACATGGGACTTCATTATCATCCAGAAAAGCCAATGTGGTGGCGATGCATTGAGCAGAAATCTCAATGCAACTGTTTATCTGTAATCCCTTCTTCGGCAGGCTTGTGTGCTGCCATGCAACAATTGCAACTGGAAATTATTGAAGAAGGCTCGCTCGCTGCCCTAAGTCTGAGTTGTACACTTGAGGACCAGGTTAGAGAAGCCCGAAGAACCGACGCAGTGGCTCAAATCCGAGAGGCAATGAAGAAAAACAAAGCCAAAGGTTTTAGTGAAGATTCACAAGGCACCCTATGGTTCGGGAACCGGTTGGTGGTGCCTTTTGATCATACTTTGAGAGGGAAAATTCTCAAAGAGGCTCATGACTCCAAATTCTCTATTCACCCAGGTAGTACCAAGATGTACCAAGACTTGAAGAAGAGGCTCTGGTGGAGCCAAATGAAGCGACAGATCACTCAATATGTTGCCGAGTGTGATGTATGCCAAAGAGTCAAAGCTGAGCATTTGAAGCCAGCTGGTACTCTAGATCCCCTGCCCATTCCCAAGTGGAAATGGGAAGAAGTTGGCATGGATTTTATCACCGCCTTCCAAGGACTCAAGCCGGGTCCGATTCCATATGGGTGATGTGGGGACCCGTAATTATCTCCATAAGACCGAGATTAGACAAGGTCTTAGGGACATAATTACGGTCTCCCATAAATGAATTCAATTTAACCCTATCCAAGTGAGAGGCTTAGCCGAATACTAGAGCCTCAACGATCATGCGCACGCTCCCTTGCGGCGCTACATGATTGTCGATTCTCCTCGATTCAAGCACTACACTCGGTGGGTTAAATGGGACTTCATCAACAACGAGTATGACATATATTGGTTCCCAAGATCAATGACCAATATACTCATACCCTCATCCAACGTTGATTACATCCATACAACGCATACAACAAGGGATGAAAGACATACCGCATAATAGTTAAGGTCTACATTTATTACAAGCGCCGACCGCCAAATTTAAAACAGTATCAAGTAGCAATGAATTAAATAGATAAAGCAAAAGACCAGCAGTGGTATGCCCAACACCCATCGGCAATCGATCGGGGTTAAATGGCAAGACACTACTCGTTAGTGTCGCCAAGTCGACACTAGCGAGATCGTCAGTAATCATAACCTTCCTCACCGAAAAGGCCAAAGAAACATCCGGTCGAGTACAAGTGTACTCGCAAGTCTTACACCAATAAAAATAGTTATGCATAAGGGTCATTCAAAGGATGGCTCATATTGGTTTAGTTTTGCGAAAGAGACGCAACAATTAACATCCTACACATACTAGTTTTTCATGTGCCCATTTAAAATCAGATTTGAAGTAGAAGTAAAGCATGTAGTAAAGCATTTCAAGAATGAACAATTGAATCATACAAAGACCAAAGTGGCAGCCCACCTTGATGTACTAATCACATGAACATCCCGCTCATGACGAATACCAAGTTCAACCACAATTTTTAATTAAAAGTCTAACAATAGCAGCCACAAATTTCAGCGGTCAGTCCATAACCGTGGACACGGCTATTCGAATAGATTATACCCCTGCGCAGTGTACTACTTTACCCACACGACTTGATTAGCCCGTAAGCCTCCGGATGCCTCCGAATATAGCATACTTCCTATGGTATGCCGGTAGATAAATCAAGATATAGTCATTTTCAAAGAAGAAAGCCCTATTGAGCTAAGTCCCCTTGTGAGATGGTTCTGGCCTAGTACAAGCGTCGGATAGCACTTGCTAGGGGCTCACAAGTTATATTGGAAATACTGATGCAATCAAAGCAGAAGAATTGGTGCTCCCTTGCACACTATAAAGGATTACATCGGCTCCTCAAAGAACATAGGATTTCACGGTCGCTATGCCCCTTACACCACCAAGGACTTAACACAATAAAACCCTCCCCCTACTTAACCATACGGCTCCCAACCCGCGTGTGGCAGCACGAGTGTTGCTTGAACAGTAGGTACCCAAAGTTCGGTCCTCAATTGTCCAGACAAGTCCTTCCACTTACCCAATGCTCGTGCACAAAGCACCATCACTAACCAACACTTGTCCGACCAAAACTCATTTAAAATGACAAAATTTTACTCATAAAACAGCTGCAAAGATCTGAAGTAAAATCATAAAGTAAGGGTTGTGTGTATCCCAAAACCGACGGGTTATTCCCGACGATCGAACTACCGTATCTAGACTTGCAGGGCTAAGCAATCCTATAACCCATAATTCACGCATCCTATCTTAAGCATAAGGAGTTGGCTTAATTCAAGATTAACCTCAAGCATAGGGCATAGCTAAACTACACATCACAAAAATATTGACATAATCAAAATAGCATGCAAGCAATTATCATTGCACTAACTTAACCAAAACTGGGATCAAATATGATGCAAAAGAAAGTTCAAATGATGCTTGCCTTGCTGGTACAGTAGCTGCTCACTCTCGGTAGCGTAAGTGTCGATATCAATATGCTCGGGATCTATATAATTATAACATCAAATAAATACCAAGAAAACAACTCAAGAATAAAAAATGCTCAAGAATGCATGATTTTTCTACAGTAGTTAGATCATGATTTTAAAGGATTTTAGGTGAAAGAATTATTTCATTTTGATTTAGCATGTGAAAGTTATAATGGTTTGAATTTCGATTTCAACAAGACGTCATTATGTAATTTAATTACAAGTGAATTTTTGTAGAACGATTAAGTGATACGTGGATCACATAGATAAATAGGCAATATTATTATAAGTTAGAAACAGTTGAGTTTGTCCTTTTTGGGGTTTTTATGATTTAGTTATTGATTTTCAAAGTTATCAGCCTTTTATAGTATAAAAATTAATGGAGTTAAAGAGTATATTCTCCCAAAACAGTTTCTGTGACAGAGGTAAGGTGGAGACCATTTTTAGAATTAAGTTCACTGAAAATGAAAATGATCAAAAGTGGTCTCACTGTTTTTGGAGTTTCCAATAATTACTTATGTATTTTTAAAGATTTGACCATTTTTCTATTGTATAAATAATGGTTTTAATGGATTAATCTCCAAATAATACTCTCTGCTACAGAGATAAGTTTGAAACAAATTTTAATATAAGGTTCATTAAAAATGAAAATTTTCAGAAGTGGTTTCATGTGATTTGGAGGTAGCATGAAATAGTTATGCATTTTAGAAGTCACCACTGCTTTTTGATGTATAGGTAATCCTTTTTCCAGATTTTCTAAAAGAACTCAGTATTTTTCTCACGCACCCGCAGCTAGCTAACGCGACTGACCAGTGGGACCCGGGTTTCAAAGTATTGACCCAGTCAGTGCGGACTGGTCTTGGCCGAAACCGAGTCGAAAGCATACTCTCAGTAATACGTCTCCTAAACTAGCAAGCGTAACCTTGAGTATGAACTATCCAGAATACGCGTTTTAGTTAGTGAAGCACAAACTAAGATTTACGCGATCAGTTAACCCTATAGGAGGCCCACATGTCAGGGAGGTATTAACCTTTCTAACCCACCGTTAAAGAGTTTGAACTTCATTAGCTTAACCCAAATGGGTCTTTTGTCGGTTGTGTCCGACAATAGACGAGCGGCAGAGCCGACCGCTGCCGAACCCGCCGGCGGCGAGGGAAACTGAGTGGCCGTGCGAGCTGTGCCAAAATGGAAAGGCAATACTGAGGACTACCTCCTGGTGGGGCTGTTAGCGGCGGAGGGTGTTTGTGCCGACGGTGAGCCGGAAATGGGCGGAGCTGAGTATTTCGGCCGGAAACGCAAAAAGCAAAAACTAGTTCCGCACAATCCCTGCATGCAGGTGTCCGAGGACCTAAGGCTACTGGGGGGTTACCTGAATGCAGAAGAGAGCCTGGAAAAGCCGGAGACGACTGGAGTTGACTGGATGACGGCGAGGTCCACGGCGGTCACTACGGTCCACGTGGAGAGGTCGCCCTGGGGAGGGAGAAAGGCAAGTAGTTCTTGAACATGCTCAAATGCGGTATGGAGATGGTGAGAATGTGAGCAATCGAAGAATGTCCTACCGGCCGAGCCGAGACGAAGAACAAGGTACACGCCGATAAAGTTAACTTCAAGATTCGAGTAACTTTGTGGAGTATCGTTGAAATTGACTTAGGGGAAATACTTCATAAGTGCAGGGGCACCTGGTGACGCACTTAAGCAAGGGTAACACTCACCAAAGTGAAGGGGGTCACAAGATCGGCTGTCGGGGCACGCTCTGAGACCACCGAGAGCGAGATGAAGAACGAGAACGCAAGCAAGGACAATCACCGAATAAGGCAAATGGACACGGCAGCAATTGCAAGGCTAGGGAACACCATGGCCTTGAGCTTACCTGAGAATGGAGCATGCACAACGTCCTCCTCCTCTCGGTGCGAGGAGAAGTGAGGCAAAGGAGGAGCAGTGGGATTTAAGCCCGGGGATCGACGGATATGGAGGCGGCGTCACTGGGGAGCTCCAGAGTGGTCGGGAGGGCGGTGCATCACGGCGTCACGGGCGCGAGGGCAGAGCGTGGCCGCGACGTGGCGCCTGAGCTCTGAGGCTCGCCTGCCCGAGGAAAGAGACGGATCTGACCGGTGGGACCGCCTTGGCAGCGACTGAAAAGAGTGGGTGTGCACAAGAAAAGTGTTGATCCGGACCGTTGGATCGTGAATGAACGATCCAGATCAAGGTGCCGTTGGAGCCGTCCGAATGTCTACAAGATCGGGACCGTTTAGCTTGGATCAGACGGTCGCATGAGGGAGTGCAGTTAGGCGGTTAAGTCAAGTCAGCTCGCCCCGGGTCGGACTCGAGTCTGAGTCGAGTCCGTCCAGTCGGTGGAGCGATTGCGTTTGATGAGATTTAAATTATTCATCTGCTTTGACCGAGGCTTAGAAATAGAAATAAATTTCCAAAAATTACGAAATAATTTGTGGAGGTTCCTGGGATGACATAGTTCCCATAAAAATTATAAAACCCTACTGTTCATAATATATTTTGTGATATTTAAATTCAAACTTAATGTATGTCTTTTAAGTTGGTTTGAATTTTCATTTGGTTTAACCTAGTCCCAAAAATTTGGGAAAAATTATATTAATTCATGGTAATTAATGTAGTATTTAAATAAATTGGGTTCAGATGGTGATTCCAACTTTTATCACTGATTTGAATTGAAAAGTGAATTTTGATGTGTAGGTTCACCTCAAATTAGATTTTCCAAGTACAATATATTATGAAATGGTTTGAATTCAATAATGCAGAGTTAGTGAAATACAAATTAATCTCATTTAATTAGTTGGGGCTGTGACAAACCTCCCCCTTACAAAAGATCTCGACCGAGATCCGGTGGAGAAGAATTAGAAGATTTTCATTGGAAGTTATAATTCATGTTGTCTTGATTTCCTTCAAAGATAGTGCTGACAAGTTATAATTTGCATTAATATGTTTTACCTTTCCTTTCTTGATACGAAGGCACTTCATGTAGAGAAGAGTTCTGGATATGCCTCTCGCATCCGGTCTTCACGTTCCCAAGTTGCTTCGTCTTCCGTGTGGTTGCCCCATTGAACCTTGACGAACTTGATGTTACGATTCCTAGTCTTACGCTCAGTTTCCTCAAGGATACGAATCGGGCTCTCTCGATAAGATAGATCGGGTTGCAAGTCGAGTTTATCCAACTCGGTTGCTTCCGTTGGGACTCGAAGACATTTCTTGAGTTGGGAGACATGGAAGACGTCATGCACGTGCAGGCGATGGTGGCAACTCAAGCTGCACGCCACCGATCCACCTTAGCTAGAATACGGAAAGGTCCAATATAGCGAGTGCTAACTTACCTTTGATTTGGAAACGACGAACTCCTTTCATAGGAGAGACTTTAAGATATACATGATCGTCCACTTGAAACTCAACTCGCGGCGACGACGATCGGCATAAGACTTCGGCGTGATTGAGCCATCCTAAGTCGCTCGCGAATGACACGGACTTGTTCTTGACATCTTCCACCAAGGTCGGGCCATAGAATGGCCTCTCCCGCCGGACCAGTTCAAAGGCGTTCTACAAGCTCTCCCATACAACGCTCGAAGGCGACATTTGAATGCTTGATTGGAAACTATTGTTGTAGGAGAATTCCGCAAACGGTAAACATTTTTCCCAACTATCGCTGTAGGATAACACACATGCCCGGAGAAGGTCTTCCAAAACTTGGTTTACCCTCTCAGTTTGTCCATCCGTTTGCGGGTGATAAGCGGAGCTAAAAGATAGGCTGGTCCCCATCGCTTTATGTAAACATTCCCAGAAATAGGGCGTGAATTGAGGGCCTCTATCGGAAACTATCACCTTTGGAACACCGTGGAGACAAACAATCCTTGCAATGTAAAGCTCCGCTAACTTGTCCCCACGGTAGATGGTCTTGACAGGAATGAAGTGAGCAACTTTCGTCAAACGGTCTACAATTACCCATATAGAATCGAATCCAGCTTTAGTTCTAGGAAGGCCGGTGATAAAATCCATGCCAACTTCTTCCCATTTCCAGCGGGAATGGGCGGGGATCTAGAGTGCCACCGGCTTCAAATGCTCGACCTTGACTCTTTGACATAGATCGCACTTTCGGCCACATCTTGTGCAACGTGCCGCTTCATTCGGCTCCACCACAGTTTCTTTTTCAAATCTTGATACATTTTTGTACTCCCGGGGTGGATAGAGAATTTGGAGTTATGAGCCTCCTTGAGAATCAATTCTCTCAAGTGGCGATCAAATGGTACCACCATACGGTTTCCAAACCATAGAGTACCTTGTGCATCTTGCCTAAAACATTTTGCCTTGCCTTGTTTTATCGGTTCTAAGATTTGAGCCACTTCGCATCGTTTTAGGCTTCCTAATCTGATCCTCAAGTGTGCAAGTCACCCTGAGGGCTGCAAGTGAACCTTCTTCAACTATCTCCAGGTGTAAGTCTTGCAATGCAGCACATAAGCCTACAGAAAAAGGAGTTACCGTCGAACAGTTGCATTGAGATTTTCTGCTCAAGGCGTCGGCCACGACATTAGCCTTCCCTGGATGGTAATGGAGTCCCATATCGTAATCTTTAATCAACTCAAGCCATCTTCTTTGTCTCAAGTTCAGGTCGGCTTGGGTGAAAATATATTTAAGGCTCTTATGGTCGGTGTAGATCTCGCAACGATTACCGATGAGGTAATGTCGCCAAATCTTCAAGGCATGAACTACAGCCGCGAGCTCTAGGTCGTGTGTGGGATAATTGGTCTCATGGGGCCTCAATTGCCTTGACGCGTAGGCCACCACTCGGCCGTCTTGCATAAGCACACAACCGAGCCCATGGCGAGATGCATCACAGTAGATATCAAAGCTCTTGTGAATGTCTGGCAGAACAAGCACGGGAGCTTCCGTCAGGCATTCTTTCAGGGTTTGAAAGCTTTGCTCACATTCTGCTGTCCACTCGAATTTCTTTTCTTTCTTCAGAAGTTGGGTCATAGGCTTTGCAATTTTTGAGAAATTCTTGATGAACCTACGGTAGTACCCCGCAAGTCCAAGAAAACTACGAATGTCAGTGACGCTCTTGGGTTGCTTCCATTCAAGGACATCTCGTACCTTACTAGGATCAACAGCGACACCACCTTTAGATAGGATATGTCCCAAGAAACTAACCTCTGAAGCCAAAATTCACATTTGCTTTGAATTTGGCGTACAGCTGATGGTGGCGAAGCTTTTCTAACACTAGTCTCAGATGTTGCTCATGCTCAAGATCAGACTTAGAGTAGATAAGGATATCGTCAATGAAAACCACTACAAACTGATCCAAGTATTCCATGAACACCGAATTCATGAGGTTCATGAAATAAGCTGGGGCATTGGTCAAACCGAAGGACATGACCGTGTACTCGTACAAAAACCGTAACGAGTAGAGAAGGCGGTCTTGGAATGTCCTCGGTTCTAACTTTAATCTGATGGTAGCCTAATCTCAAGTCAATTTTGGAGAACACTCAGCTCCACTAAGCTGGTCAAATAGGTCATCAATCCGCGGGAGCGGATACTTGTTCTTAATGGTGACCTCGTTCAACGGACGGTAGTCAACACACATCCGTAGACTCTTGTCTTTCTTCTTGACAAAGAGAGCCGGGCATCCCCAAGGCGAGGAGCTAGGCCCGATGAAACCCTTGTCTTGCAACTCCTTAAGTTGTTCTTTCAATTCAGCTAGCTCATTGGGCGGCATCCGATCTGGCCTTTTGAGATGGGCGCGTGCCGGTGCAAGCTCAATGACAAACTCTACCTCTCGGTCGGGGCATGCAGGAAGTTCTTGAGGAACACATCGGGATACTCACTCACTATTGGTACCTCCTCTAGTGTGAGAGAGGTACTCGCCTCTAAAGCATATAGGCGAGAACTACCCACTAAAGGTGCAAAGACGACTGGATGCCGTCCTCGCTAGTCATGAAATAGACCACTGGGCACAATCAATCTTTCCCGATTCTTAGATAACCAATCCATCCCTAAGATAACATCGATGCCCACCAACTTATCACTATTAAGTTTCTTTGAAAAGTTAACATTTTGTATTTCAATTTTACGTCCGACGGACTTGATCGGCGTGAAAACCGACCACAGGACCGGATATGATAAGGTGGGTGTAGTGTATGTATCTTAAATTGGTTAATTTCAGCATACTCGCTTTTAATAAAGGAATGGGATGCTCGAATCAAATAGAACCGATCACGGACATGAATTAACAAGTAATGTACCTATACGACGTCGAGTGCGTCGGTCGCCTCCTCTGCGAGAGGCGTGGTTGACGCGACCACGTGCATCTTTGGGGTGGAGTAGGTGCTACTCTCGTGGGGTGGCGGTGGCCTCGCCGAGTGAAATGGAGGTCTTTGGAGCAGAGACGTCCGGGCATCCTCGCCGCTGGCGAGGCACTGCGAACATAGTGGCCACGCGACCACGGTGAAAATGAGATGACGCCGCTTGTATGCCCCACCGATCATGGCCTCGGCCCCGCCAGTCTTCTTGGCCGCCGTGGAGAAGGTCGTGGAGGTGCCACAGAGACCTCGATGGTCTTGGAAGGCCGCACGAGGTGCAGAGGTAGTCTGGCGAGGCACAGGAAATCGCCACTCGCCATCGCCGTCGGAAAGCCTTCCTCCTCTTCCTCGACTCATCCACCGCAAGCTCTCATGCTCCACCACGATCGCCTTGTTGACGGATGCCGAAAACTCACGAAATCGTGTGCGGCTAAAACAAGCCGCAACTCCTCGATAGCCCATGGAAGAACCTGTTCCGGCGACGAGCGTCTGTCGAGACATCGTCCGGAGCATACCTGGCCAAGTAGTTGAAGTCATGCAGGTACTCAGTGACGGTCCTCCGCCCCTGTCTCAAAGCAAGGAACTGCTGCTGCTTGATAAGCAGCACTCCCTCTGGTATATGGGCCTCTCGGAACGCGTCCCTGAACTCGTCCCAAGTCGGACGTGACAGCGGGCTGCATGGCGGAATAACTATCCCACCACGCGCGCCGCACCCGCCAACCGTAGCCGGCAAACAAGACTCTCGACTCCGTACACCGGGCAATGTTCACTTCTTCTCAATGTTGTGTAGCAGTCCTCTGCCTCCATCGGGTCCTTGCGCGCCCGCAAACGTCGGAGGGTTGGTCGGCTGAACTCAGCGAGACCTCCGGCCTTCGGTGTGAAGCGGCTCCTCCGAGCGGGCGGGTCTTTGGCGCGGTGTTGCGCACGATCGCCTCAAGCATCCGGTGCAGTCCATCCGGTTGCGCTCAATCATCATCATGAACTCGACCATGGATGGCGGCGGAGGGAGCACCTCCTCAGGCGGCCCACCCTGCTGGGACGGCTGCTGAGAGGGCTCTCCATGCCCAGACGGCTCTTTGGGATGACCGCCACGATCGTAGAAATCGCTCGAGGTGCTAGGCGTGGTGCCCTAGATGGGGATGGGGAGCCTGCGCGCGAGGCTCTGATCGCAGAGTCGGTCCTGTCATCCTGTATTGGGCAAGGATGGTTAGTAAATTAAGACAAAAGCCATTACTTGGCTTTACATGCACAATCAATATCAAAAAGCAAGAAAATTGTAACACCAAATGGAACACCGAACATAAATCAGCATAAAACCGAATCGATACAACACTGTACATAAGCGCCATGGCTTAAGATTACAAGCGAAATAGTAGTTTTGCAAATGAAACATAATAGTTCGACTTCTACTACCTATTACATAAACCTAAGGATACAAGCTCAAACATAGAGCTCCACGCCTAACTGACCTAGATATTATTCCGGTCAAAGTTCACCGGAAAGTCATCGGCGGTGGTATCCGGGGACCTCTGTGTCTTCGGGTCTCCGGGTTGGTGAGGCGTAAGGGGATCCTCACGCCGATGATATGGCCTCCTACTTCGGGAGGCGATAGTCGGCGGGCGCAAAATGTATGGTGAAACCTCATTAGCGCCATACAACACATCCGGACGAATGAGCCTCATGTCATGCATGAGTGTACATGTTCTGAGCTATAATGAGGCGGCGACGCGTCTCCCATAACTCATGCATCATGCAGCGATGCATTTGGTCCATTACGTGAACCAATCTCGCCAATCGCTTGCGACTTGGGGTCCTCCCAAACTGAATCCTAACAAACGAGTTCACGTCCACGCGCGCGCGCGCATCGGAAAGTGATCATATGGGGTGGGCTAACTCTGTCGGTCGTAGCGGAGGCGACTCATGGCCACCAAGGCCACCTCTTGCAACGCCATGGCCTCGGTGCCACGCGCTGGAAGCGTAAGGTATGCTCCGTGACTTGTCGAGCAATGATATCTATCATCGCCATAAATTCCTCCATCCACGGTCCTCGATCAACTGCGGTAGATGGAATAAGTGGGCTGATATGTGAAGTTCGCCCTCCACATCATGTCTCGCGACAACGCGGGTATCCATCCACTCCTTGACTTGAGTTTCCTTGACACGTGCGAGGTTCATCTAAAGGCAAGAAGGCAAGGTAAGTTAGTTTCATAAACTAAAACCAGGATCGAGAGGGAAAGATACTAAGATGGATAAGGAATAAAAGATATTCTTAACTTAAACTTTCTGAAAGTAATTTGATAATTTCAAAATATTTTGACTTCAGAAGGTTTACTAACTCTAACGCCAGTGCTACCTCTAACCTACAGTCAGTATGGCTCTGATACCAACGCTGTGGGGACCCCGGTAATTATCTCCATAAGACCGAGATTAGACAAGGTCTTAGGGACATAATTACGGGTCTCCGGTAAATGAATTCCAATTTAACCCTATCCAAGTGAGAGGCTTAGCCGAATACTAGAGCCTCAACGATCATGCGCGCGGCTCCTTGCGAGCGCTACATGATTGTCGATTCTCCCTCGATTCGAAGCACTACACTCGGTGGGTTAAATGGGACTTCATCAACAACGAGTATGACATATATTGGTTCCCAAGATCAATGACCAATATACTCATACCCTCATCCAACGTTGATTACATCCATACAACGCATACAACAAGGGATGAAAGACATACTGCATAATAGTTAAGGTCTACAGTTTATTACAAACGGCCGACCGGCCAAATTTAAAACAGTATCAAGTAGCAGCGAATTAAATAGATAAAGCAAAAGACCAGCGATGGTATGCCCAACACCCATCGGCAACCGATCGGGGTTAAATGGCAAAGACACTACTCGTTAGTGTCGCCCAAGTCGACACCAGCGAGATCGTCGTAATCATAACCTTCCTCACTGAAAGGCGGCAAACATCCGGGTGAGTACAAGTGTACTGCAAGTCTTACACCAATAAAAATAGTTATGCATAAGGGTCATTCAAAGGATGGCTCATATTGGTTTAGTTTTGCGAAAGAGACGCAACAATTAACATCCTACACATACTAGTTTTTCATGTGCCCATTTAAAATCAGATTTGAAGTAGAAGTAAAGCATGTAGTAAAGCATTTGATAATGAACAATTGAATCATACAAAGACCAAAGTGGCAGCCCACCTTGATGTACTAATCACATGAACATCCCCGTTCATGACGAATACCAAGTTCAACCACAATTTTTAATTAAAAAGTCTAACAATAAGCAGCCACAAATTTCAAGCGGTCGTCCATAGCAGTGGACACGGCTATTCGAATAGATTATACCCTGCAGGTGTACTACTTTACCCACACGACTTGATTAGCCCGTAAGCCTCCGGATGCCTCGAATATAGCATACTTCCTATGGTATGCCGTAGATGTAAATCAAGATATAGTCATTTTCAAAGAAGAAAGCCCTATTGAGCTAAGTCCCCCTTGTGAGATGGTTCTGGCCTAGTACAAGCGTCGGATAGCACTTGCTAGGGGCTCACAAGTTATATTGGAAATACCGATGCAATCAAAGCAGAAGAATTGGTGCTCCTTGCACACTATAAAGGATTACATCGGCTCCTCAAAGAACATAGGATTTCACGTCGCTATGCCCTTACACCACCAAGGACTTAACACAATAAAACCCTCCCCTACTTAACCATACGGCTCCCAACCCGCGTGTGGCATACGAGTGTTGCTTGAGCGATGAGGTACCCAAAGTTCGGTCCTCAATTGTCGGACAAGTCCTTCCACTTACCCAATGCTCGTGCACAAAGCACCATCACTAACCAACACTTGTCCGGACCAAAACTCATTTAAAAATGACAAAATTTTACTCATAAAACAGCTGCAAAGATCTGAAGTAAAATCATAAAGTAAGGGTTGTGTGTATCCCAAAGCCGAGCGGGTTATTCAGACGATCGAACTACCGTATCTAGACTTGCAGGGCTAAGCAATCCTATAACCCATAATTCACGCATCCTATCTTAAGCATAAGGAGTTGGCTTAATTCAAGATTAACCTCAAGCATAGGGCATAGCTAAACTACACATCACAAAAATATTGACATAATCAAAATAGCATGCAAGCAATTATCATTGCACTAACTTAACCAAAACTGGGATCAAATATGATGCAAAAGAAAGTTCAAATGATGCTTGCCTTGCTGGTACAGTAGCTGCTCACTCTCGGTAGCGTAAGTGTCGATATCAATATGCTCGGGATCTATATAATTATAACATCAAATAAATACCAAGAAAACAACTCAAGAATAAAAAATGCTCAAGAATGCATGATTTTTCTACAGTAGTTAGATCATGATTTTAAAGGATTTTAGGTGAAAGAATTATTTCATTTTGATTTAGCATGTGAAAGTTATAATGGTTTGAATTTCAGATTTCAACAAGACGTCATTATGTAATTTAATTACGAAGTGAATTTTTGTAGAACAGATGGCGAGTCGTGGATCACATAGATAAATAGGCAATATTATTATAAGTTAGAAACAGTTGAGTTTGTCCTTTTGGGGTTTTTATGATTTAGTTATTGATTTTCAAAGTTATCGACCTTTTATAGTATAAAAATTAATGGAGTTAAAGAGTATATTCTCCCAAAACAGTTTCTGTGTGAGGGTAAGGTGGAGACCATTTTAGAATTAAGTTCACTGAAAATGAAAATGATCAAAAGTGGTCTCACTGTTTTGGAGTTTCCAATAATTACTTATGTATTTTTAAAGATTTGATCATTTTTCTATTGTATAAATAATGGTTTTAATGGATTAATCTCCAAATAATACTCTCTGCTACAGAGATAAGTTTGAAACAAATTTTAATATAAGGTTCATTAAAAATGAAAATTTTGAAGTGGTTTCATGTGATTTGGAGGTAGCATGAAATAGTTATGCATTTTAGAAGTCACCACTTTTTTTAGGTGTATAGGTAATCCTTTTCCAGATTTTCTAAAAGAACTCAGTATTTTTCTCACGCACCGCATAGCTAGCTAACGTTGACCCGGTGGGACCGGGTTTCAAAGTATTGACCCGATCGGTCGCGACTTTGGTCTTGGCGAAACCGAGTCAAAGCATACTCTCGATGTCGTCTCTAAACTAGCAAGCGTAACCTTGAGTATGAACTATCGAATCTGGCGTTTTAGTTAGTGAAGCACAAACTAAGATTCTGCGATCGATTAACCCTATAGGAGGCCCACATGTCGGGGAGGTATTAACCTTTCTAACCACCGTTAAAGAGTTTGAACTTCATTAGCTTAACCCAAATGGGTCTTTTGTCGGTTGTGTCCGAGCAATAGAGCGAGCGGCCGAGCCGTGCCGCCAACCGCGCCGCGCGCGAAAGCCGAGTGGCACGTGCGGCGTGCCAAAATGGAAAGGCAATCCGAGGACTACCTCTGGTGGGGCATTAGCAGGCGGAGGGTGTTTGTCTTGACGGTGAGCCGGAAATGGCGGGTGAGTATTTCGGCGGAAGCGCAAAAGCAAAAACTAGTTCGCACAATCCACCCATGCGGTGTCCGAGACCTAAGGCTCTTGGGGTTACGAATGCGAGAGAGAGCTGGAAAAGCCGGAGGCAGTGGAGTTGGTGGATGACGGCGAGGTCCACGGCGGTCACTACGGTCCACGTGGAGAGGTCGCCTGGGGAGGGAGAAAGGCAAGTAGTTCTTGAACATGCTCAAATGCGGTATGGAGATGGTGAGAATGTGAGCAATCGAAGAATGTCCTACCGTGGAGGTGGAGACGAAGAACAAGGTACACGGCCGATAAAAGTTAACTTCAAGATTGGGTAACTTTGTGGAGTATCGTTGAAATTGACTTAGGGAAATACTTCATAAGTGCGGGGGCACTGGTGGCGCTTAAGCAAGGGTAACACTCACCAAAGTGAAGGGGATCACAAGAT